>CM042141.1:76328901-76393901 GCA_023376005.1 Doryteuthis pealeii | reverse complement strand
TATATATCATATATATATACACACACACACACATATATATACATATATACATATATATATATAGCTGTCTATAATAAACAATTTTTAAAAACTCAACAAATTTAATAAATATTAGCTCTCACAATTTGTGATTGAGTACTGTATTTTCTTTGTTTCATCACAAAAAAAAATTGTTTTTATATATACATATATATATTATATATATATATATATATATATCATTATGTTTCGTTTCGTTTTGTTCCTTATCTATTTTACCATCTATCTAAGCGCGATTACCAATTAGAGCATTTTTGTAATCTAACTGAAGTTGTTTATGTCTATCTATTTTAGCTTTTTGATATCAATGAATCTATGGTTGTTTATGTTTAAATATTTAGATGATTTTACTATCAAAGGCTTTTTATGCTTATTTGGAGGGTTGCCATCAGTCTATATATTTATGCAAGACAGTCTATGACAATTTCGGTTTTTTCCTTTAATATCTATCAACCATTCTATTCTGTTATGATGCACTTTTTGCTATCTATCAATAACAGCCTTTTTGCTATCTATCTATTTAACCAGCTAGCTATTCTTTGCTATCTACAAGGTGAGTCAAAATGTATCGAGATTTTTGTACTTTTTGACACACCTTGTATTCTGAAAAAAAACAAAAAAAAAACGTTCCATTCATTCTTCATCTCTATCTTGGTAAATACAGTTTTAAACTTGGTAACTGTTTGACACACCTTGTATTCAGAAAAAAAATAACGTTCCATTCTTCATTTGTATCTTGGTAAATAGCTTTAAACTCGATACTTTTTTGACACTTGTATATCTATCTATCTATCTATCTAGCCCCTTTTTGCTATCTATCTAGTTCTTTTAATCTATCAAGCACGTTCTTGCTATCTATCTAGTTAGTTCTCTTTTACTATATATATAGCTATATATTTTTTCTATTTATCTAGCTATATCTTTTTTGTTATCTAACTAGCTCTTGTTTTCTGTTGGCTATATATCTATCTATCTCCTTCTTTTGCTATATATCTATTTTTTTCCTATCTATCTCGCTTTTTTCCTATCTATCTACCTAGCACTTTCTTTTCGCTATCTATCTCTCTTGCTCTCTTTTTGCTATGTATCTATCTATCTATTTGTCATTTTTTTCCTTTGCTATCTGCCTACCTGTCTGTCTTTTTGCTATCTATCTCTCTTGATCTGTTTTGCAATCTATCTACCTATCCATCTCGTTCTTTTTTGAAATCTGTTTTTACCATCGATCTACCTATCTCGATCTCTTTTGCTATCTACCTATCTATCTCGCTCTGTTTTTTTACAGCTATCTACTCGCTCATTTTGCTATCAATCTCTCTCTTTCTTGATATCTATCTCTCTATCTCGTTCCTTTTGAGTGTCTATTTATGTAAGGGCCTTTTTGATATTAATTGTATATGAATTTCTAGGTAGAGGCCTTTTTAGTATCAATTGTATATGAATATCAACGTAAGGGTCTTTTTGATATCAATTGTGTATGAATATCTATGTAAGGTCCTTTATGATATCAGTTGTATATGAATATCTATGTAAGGTCCTTTATGATATCAATTGTATATGAATATCTATGTAAGGGCCTTTTTTATATCAATTGTATATGAATATCTATGTAAGGGCCTTTTTTATATCAATTGTATATGAATACCTATGTAAAGGTCTTTTTGATATCAGTTGTATATGAATATCCACGTAAGGGTCTTTTTGATATCAATTGTATACGCATATCTATGTAAGTACCTTTTTGATATCAATTGTATATGAATATCTAAGTATGAGCCTTTTTTATATCAACTGTGTATGAATATCTATATAAGGGTCTTTTTGATATCAGTTGTATATGAATATCTATGTAAGGGTCTTTTTGATATCAATTGTGTATGAATATCTATGTAAAGTTCGTTATGTTATCAATTGTGTACGAATATCTATGTAAGAGCCTTGTTGATATCAATTGTATATGCATATTTTTGTAAGGTCCTTTATGATATCAATTGTATATGAATATCTATGTAAGGGCCTTTTTGATATTAATTGTATATGAATATCTTTGTAAGGTCCTTTATGTTATCAATTGTATAAGAATATCTATGCAAAGTCCTTTATGATATCAACTGTATTTGAATATCTATGTCAGTGTCTTTTTGATATCACTTGTGTATGAATATCTATGTAAGAGACTTTTTGATATCATTTGTGTATGAACATCTATGTAAGGGTCTTTTTAATATCAATTGTATATGAATATCTATGTAAGGGTCCTTTTGATATCAATTGTATATGGATATCTATGTAAAAGGGTCTTTTTGATATCAATTGTATATGGATATCTATGTAAGGATATTTTTTATATCAATTGTATATGAATATCTATGTAAGGGTCTTTTTGATATCACTTGTATATGAATATCTATTTTGACTTTTTGTTATCAATCAGAGTATCATTGTTTATGTTTAAATATTTTGTCTCTATTTATCAATATAAGGTTGCTTATTTTGTTATATATTTCAAGTTTCTTGCCAACCAGCTAACCACAATTCTATGAGAAAAAAAATCCCTGTTGTTCCTCTAGTTGATACTTGAGCCCAGATACAGAATACACTTTAAATATTGATTTTCAAGAGAGATAACCAAACTGTTCATCTTCATGATATCAACACACCATTAACTCTTCGCTGTAAGTACGTGTGTATATTTACAAAACCTGTAATATGTAAATAGCCTATCAAAGCCTGTATAATACTATGAACTGGGGCACCGTCTCACTGTATGTATGTTATGTATGAGAACGATGCTCCGGCACAGTATTACAGTCGTCGAAACCGCCCGTTCCAACCTCCCGTTCTTATGTTGTCTTGATTTACAGGAAGGCTGAAAAAGAGCTGGTTTCGTCCCTTTTACCAACTCGGCTGAAATAAGATTAAATAACCAAAAGCTGTCAACGGATCACCAAAACAATTGAACACAACGCCTTTTTGATGATTATGTATACAATATATACATTTATTTTACAAAGGAGCGAAGTGATTTCTTGTCCAGCTGATTGGCGATCTACAGCTAGTTTTTGGCTAAGTTATCAATTCTGTACCGAGTGGCAAGGCATCAGAGTGTATCGGTAAAGTTTTATCAAGGCCCCGAGCTGTGGCGAGCTCTCTTCTCTTCTTCGGTCTTCCTCGGTCTGTCCCGTTCTCTCTTCTATTCGTCGCTGACGGTCTGGCGGTCTGTTATTTATGGGATCCAGACCTCCCCACCCCCAACATACGTCTCTGATTGGCCAGCCACTCGATACTATTGCCTACGTGTCTAAATGGTCTTGTGCCAGCCTAGCTCGTATCTTTCCATTTGGGGTTTTTCCAACTTCCACGAGTCAAGGCCAAACATTGTTTTATTTATCTAAGTTTTTGAAATTGTTGACGAACTTGTCAAAAACTGGAATCTTATTTATTAAATTTATTATTTCATTTTGGCACAATTTGAATGATATACATCAAATTCCATAATCTAAATAATTTATGCTTACGTGATGATTTTTCGTTTAGATAAATTTATACCTCCAATATAAAACATTATTATTATTATTTTCACTTTTACTTTTAACAAACCACCATAATTAATACTTAGGGTAGTTTTAATTAATTAGTAATTAATTAATAGGTCGCCAATCAACCCATAACACAATATTGTTACACCTGTATTTTGGTGTTTAAAGTGCGAGTGTGGATTTTGGTTGTTAGAACTATTTAGGCTGACAAGGGAATCGATGAATGGGTTGATTGATTGGATTTTACAGCACGTCAACCCTTGGGTAATTTTTGGCCGAAAATATTTTGTTTTATTCATTCTGAGTCGATGTTAGAACGTTTTTATCAAACCTTCATCAGGACATTAGGATGGAAAAAAGTCTTGTCTAAACAATGATAGAACTCTTTTGAAAATAAAACGGGAAATGTGAGAGTTTTAGAGAAAAATGTTCCTGTCCGTTAGCAACGTTCATTTTTTTTTAAAGAAAGATATATGAGAGGTCGTTTGAAATATTACGTATTTTCTTAAAGAGATATGATAAATTGAAAGAAAAGGAAAAGTAGAAAGAAAATAGAAAGACTAAGAAATCTATACGCAATTATATTAGGAATACACCCTGTAAATATTGAACTTATGTTTAATATTACATTCTACGTATTTTTATATTCAGCTCAATTTTATGTATATAAATATGGAAATACTGTGAGGAAATTAATCCGACAATATGAGGAGAAAATATTTAAAAAATATAACAAACACAGGATGTTATGATCAGGGGAAACAATTTTATGTGTCAATACTTAAACATTTCGCCTTTTTAAAAACGAGAATTATTTTGATATAGACAATTGTATCTAGATAGATACATCTCTGTGTCATCGGACTGAGGTGAACTAAGTGTGAACTCAAGGGTCCCCCTTTTGATCTAACTGCCATGTCAAATCTTTTAATGTTAACACTGCAACCTTTCCTGTATATATAAACAACACGCAAAACCAAAAATGTACTTGATATCTCTGATTTTTGCATTTTGCACCTAATCAAACCCAATGACACTAATACAAAAAAAAGTATTCTACACTTTTCCTTTTTCGTTAAAAATTAGTTGATGCCAACAAAAGAAGCCATCTTGTTACAGTTAGCATCGTTCATTTTTTAAAAAAGAAAGATATATGAGAGGTCGTTTGAAATATTACGTATTTTCTTAAAGAGATATCATAAATTGAAAGAAAAGGAAAAGTAGAAAGAAAATGGAGAGACTAACACATCTATACGCAATTACATTAGGAATACACCCTGTAAATATTGAACTTATGTTTAATATTACATTCTACGTATTTTTATATTCAGTCCAATTTTATGTATATAAATTTGGAAATACGGTGAGGAAATCAATCCGACAATATGAGTAGAAAATATTTTAAAAATATAACAAACACAGGATGTTATGATTAGCGGAAACAATTTTATGTGTCAATACTTAAACATTTCGGTATATTGTACCATCTTCAGGACACTGTTAAGTAATTTTTATGTGAGGGACAAAATGAAAGATGTTAAGTGTATAGTGAATATGATGTTATTAACCGTTAATTTTTATATGCCCTTTTGTTTACGAAAGCCAATGATGTGATCAATGCATGTGCAAAAATATATAATGTATATAAATATTTATAATGGTTCTAATGATGTGTTTTTACAAAGTAATCAGGTTATGTATTTGAATATAATTTGCCAAGTGCAATTGTTTGTTATTTTGGATGCTGTAGGAATTAATAATAAATAGCAAATTCTACGTAAAAGTTCGGGAAATGATTACAGTGCGCGCGAAACAAATGTAGTGCGGCATTTGCTGTTACTCTTTGAGAAAAATACGCTCTATGAGCCTCTGTGCCAACAACTCCTGTAGGCTACTTTGATGTATGATATAATCTAAGTGTTAGGTGAAATAATTTGCTCAAGGTAAAATACTCCGAATTGTAGTAGGACTTTGTGTTGTATATATATATATATATATTATATATATATAAGAGAGAGAGAGAGAGAGAGAGAGAGAGAGAGAGAGGGAGAGAGGGAGAGAGAGAGAGAGTGTGTATGTTCCCGTACAAAGCATGCTGTAGCAATCTAAACACAGTTTAAGGCCATCAGATGTATGGATTTACTTGGGACCTCCACCACGAGCAGGAGGCGAAACAAGGCCACTTCTTAAGCGGAAACGAGGAACAGACGGAAGAACGCGCATTGGCCTCAGTCCAATATGCGCAGTCACGGCCCAAAACCCGGTTGCTGATACACAGGAAGACGAGGGCATGGACCTCGCACCGACCCTCGTAGCTTGTGTTCCCTAGACTGGTTACCTAACCAAGGTTAAATAACTCAGTTTGCCATAGAACAGACGAATTCAGGCCTTTCCCGAGTGCACCAGCGCGAAGTAAAATGCTGTTAGCCTTGGCCAGGATTTGAACTTGGGTCGCGATTCCATCTCCTACCACAATAATCGACACTCTAAGCGCTTTATTCACCTGGTGACAACTGTCATAATCCCTAATCTTCAACTGTCATAATCTTATAGATTATATATATATATATATATATATATATATATATATATATATTATGGTGTTACCCATCAACTCCTGTGAAACTGTCACTGCCAAACTGCATTAGTTCCTTACATTTCCTTTGGATTACAGCGACAGTGTGGAGAGGGGGTTGCTGCTTGGACAACAGCTCATCCTCCATATAAACTCGCCCAGGCTACGTAATTAAAAATTGGACACTACTCCATCGTCCCTCTTAGACGAAAGGATGACAACAAGGGACGTATTTATTTATAGGCAGTACTCTGTGTATATGTGTGTGTGTGTGAGAGAGAGAGAGAGAGAGAGAGAGAGAGAGAGAGAGAGAGAGAGAGAGAGGAGAGAGAGAGAGAGAGAGAGAGAGAGAGATTACTTTTATAGCACATTTACATAGTTTTCAAACACTTAAAGACCAGTGATATTCTAAATTCTCATGTAACCGAAGAAGAAATCTACATCTTGAAAAATGTAGAACTAACCATCTTGTGTGGAAATAAATAACATAGATACATCTAGAAATAAATAATTAAACTCGGTCGTCTATAAGAGGCCAGGTAAAATAAATGCCTGTTATCGTTTCACTTGAATAAACATCTTTTCATCTCATAAAATACATACCTATAAGAATGTAACAGAGTCAAGTAACAGAATCCCTCTCTCGTAATATGATCAGTTGATATTTGATATTCAGTCATGAAAATACATAGAAAAAAAAATAAAAATGAAGGAAAGAAAGAAGGAATGTACTTGTTAACACTATAATCCTTTTTGTTTTATTTTTATATAAAGTGTGCTATATTGCACGCTATATATTTTTTTTAATTGGTGAAAGCGTTAGTGTGACATTTGTTAATATCGGCATTTTCCGTAGCAAGGAAGAATCTCCCGGAATCTGCCGAGCAAGTCAACAAAAATAAAGATAAAAAAAACAAAGACAAAGAGACATCTTTCATTTGAAATATCGAATTAAATGGAAGGCGGGTGTCATCTGATTGCATAGAAATGTCGGTAACATTTTCTATAACAAAAAAAAAGATTTGGTTAAGAATTGGTTGGTATCATCATCACCATCATCATGTTTCACTGACAGCACGGATTTCCATGGTTCTTTCTCGCGAATCATCCCTATCGGTCATCACCTGCAACAGGTCTTTCGCGCGGCATCCAGAATCTGCACAGAGCTGATTGATGAAGTTTTGAGCAGGTCGGTCTACATTAGTGTGTCTATATATAGATGTACATAGTAAAACGTCACTTATGAGTTCGTTCTTGCTTATCCAGCTGTGTCCAGCATATCTTGATCGTCTTACTTGGAGGCAGTTGACCGCATCTGTTTTCTTTTCTTTGTTCAAGATGTACATAGTAAAACGTCACTTATGAGTTCGTTCTTGCTTATCCAGCTGTGTCCAGCATATCTTGATCGTCTTACTTGGAGGCAGTTGACTGCATCTGTTTTCTTTTCTTTGATCAAGACACTACATCTTTGTGTAGCTCTCATCTAAATTAAATTTGCCTTTTGTTGAGAAAATTTGAATTTTAGTTTTGTTTACGGGTTTTAATCAGCTTGATATTATTTTATGAGAGAGAGAGAGAGAGAGAGAGAGAGAGAGAGAGAGAGAGAGAGAGAGAGAGAGAGAGAGAGAGAGAGCGAGCGTGGTGGTGTACTTGTTAGAGTCGTAGGAAATGGACTCATCGACCCGAGTTCAAATTCTGGGCGAATCCACAGTTCACATAGCGCTAATACTCTTGGGAAGGATATGAATCCAACTATTCTCTTTCCAGCTATGGGTAAATAGTAGGGCAGACAGGGCTTCTTAAACTTGGTTACGCAACCAGTCTAAGAGAAGGAAAACTCTGAATTCAAACCTCCTAAAAATCTCCGCTTAGAATAGGCTCAGGCCTACTTAGGGATCTATTTTCAATTTAATTTCTGATTGGTTGTGTGTTTTAATGGCATAACAACACTTGTAGATTATTAAATATTACCCCCCCCCCATATATATATATATATATATTATTATATATATATAATATATATATAAATTTCTTATTACCTTCCATATACCAACAAATGCCCTGAATATGATCTAATTAATAGATCGAAACACTGCAGCGTCGGCCAATAAACTCACCACTTAACTCATTTAAACCTGTGTTTTTCAATCTTTCTTAATATACTACATACCGTCGGATTCACTTCCTTTTCTTCACACACACACACATATATATATATATATATATATATATATATGTGTGTGTGTGTAAGTAAAGTCGTCGGTGCGGCCTAAAGTTGGTATCAGCCAATCAGCGAGGGTGTCTATCCCTATTTTCACTAGTACTAGACCAAGGAGATTGTTTTTGCGTCTGAGGTGGAGAGCCACACCTACCATCAGCTCCTTACTTTACCGCACAGATCCCTGTGCTACTCATACGCTGAGTTGGCGAGGACCCAGTATTGAACTAAGAACCTTGTGGTTTCTAGCCGAACACTCTACCGACGGAGCTAACCCGGCCCATATAATATATATATATATATAATATATATATATATGTGTATGTGTGTGTGTGTGTGTGTGTGTGTGTGATTCGTTGTAGGAATGTTTACTTCAGGTTCCAAAATCGCCGAAGTATATTGAATAGCATTTATGTCAGTCAACTGAGAAAGTTACTTTTTTAGGAACTGATATTATAGAGTATTTTCTTTGCTAGTTTCTGTTTTTTTGTAGATGAGATATTACTACCTAGCTACATGAACTGAACTACTACTCCAGTGTGGAGAAGCGCCCATTTTGTTTAAAATACACGAAGTCAGTTTTATCTTTCTCTTACCGTCATCTCTAGGTTATACAGCAATGATTCTGCTTGTGCAGGTGTGTCTGGTAGAAGCGCTAGATCATCTGCATAATCTGCATTTGTAATAGTCTGAGAGGGATATCACAGGCTCTTTGCCTTTTTTAGGATGAAGGCTTTCTTTTATGGTATCCAGTGAACTGTGCAGATTCTGGATGCCGCGCGAAAGACCTGTTGCGGGTGATGACCGATAGGGATGATTCGCGAGAAAGAGCCATGGAAATCCATGCTGTCAGTGAGACATGCTGATGGTGATGATGATGATACCAACCAATTCTTAACCAAATCTTTTTTTTGTTATAGAAAATGTTACCGACATTTCTATGCAATCAGATGACACCCGCCTTCCATTTAGTTCGATATTTCAAATGAATATATATATAAACAGGAACGAGATAGATAGATAGATAGATAGAGAGAGAGAATATTTTGCAATATGTGACAAGGAAAATTAAGATATGTAGACAGAAATCAACAACAATCGAGATATCGATATTGAAATAGAAAACTAAATAACACATAGACATTCATGTATATCTTTATCATATCATCCATTTTAGCCACGAGGCTGCACAAAACTTATTAAAAAAAAACTTATAAAAAACTTGATCTTTTTTTAGAGGAAAAACTATCGCTGCGTAATGTGACCAGACACAGATTGCTGCATATCTTAACTTAGATACCAATAAACAGAAAAGAAAACATTTTTTAAAAAAATGGAAGAAATGAGATGCCGCCAGGAGGTGAATTTCTTAACCTTCATTTTAGTTTAGTGCACAAATGTCAGCGACATTTTCATTCTTCCATAAAGCGATCGGTTTTATTTTTCAGTAAAAAAGAAAACAATATTGACCGGATTTGCTTTACAAAATTTAAACTCAACGCCCAAAGGACTTTGGAGGCATGAGGAAGGAAAGACGCCTAAGGCAATGGAAATATAATCAAATCATCGTAAATTGAATAAAGTGTTATAGAAACATATATGTTAGCTCAGTCGGTAGAGCGTTCGGCTAGAAACCACAAGGTTCATAGTTCGATACCGTTCCCGCCAACTCAGCGTATGAGTAGCAAAGGGATCTGTGCGGTAAAGTAAGGAGATGATGGTAGGTGTGGCGCTCCACCTCAGATGCTAAAACAATCTCCTTGGTCTAGCGCTATTGAAAAGGGGATAGACTCCCTCGCTGGCTGGCTGATACCGATTTTAGGCCGTCCGACGACTTTACATTTTACTATATATATATATATATATTAGAGAGAGAGAGAGAGAGAGAGAGAGAGAGAGAGAGAGAGAGAGAGAGAGAGAGAGAGAGAGAGAGAGAGAGAGAGAGAGTGCGGGGGAGTGGGAGATCGAAAGAGATAAGATTATATACATGTTAAAAATTGGTTTCAAAGTAGTGAATTAGCCACCTATCACCAAGACAGAACGCCTTGATGATAAGAGACGTGAATATGCTGCTTTGAAACCATTGGTAAAAATGCTTTTTGATTGTATAGTGTCTCATAATCTATATATATATATATATATATATATATATATATATATTATATAATTCATTCCATGTGGAGTTCTGTTGT
Source organism: Doryteuthis pealeii (assembly GCA_023376005.1). Classification (NCBI taxonomy): domain Eukaryota; kingdom Metazoa; phylum Mollusca; class Cephalopoda; order Myopsida; family Loliginidae; genus Doryteuthis; species Doryteuthis pealeii. The sequence continues at coordinate 76,383,338 of CM042141.1, read as the reverse complement.
AATACAGGTGATCCGTTGAGAGCTCGATGTACATTGTTCCAGGTGTATGAACGGACCGAGCAAAATAAAAAGGAATAAATAAAAGAAAAGAATTTGCTTCATATACTAATTGGTTTCAACTGCAATTAGCTTACTTCGTTACAAAATCTTCAGACACGGAACAAAAATGGGTAGGACGTCGTATCTGAAGATGCTGTAACGATATTAGCTTGTTTCAGTTGAAATAGATTACATAATGCAGATTCAAAGTTTTCTTCCTTCATATATATATATATATATATATGTGTGTGTGTGTCTGTGTAAGGTAATCCAAATGACTGGTAAGTGAGGGATGATTCTATTTGGGATCATGAAAATCTCACTGTATAACCCTACTGTATGCTCTTGTAGGTGCAGACATATATAATCATGCAAGGATTTTTATGAATCGCTAAAAAGAGCTCAATGTATAATAATCAATAAATTAAATTATATACAAAGCAATATTAAACTTTCAGAGAATGAGAGACTTTACAAATCCGTAAAATTATAAAATTTGTAAAACCTGCCTGATAAGGCAAGACTCATTTTTTGAGTTTCTGGTGGAAATAAGAATCATAACAGGATGACTGTTTGTTAAGTCTCTCTTTCTTTGAAAGATATATATATATATATATATATATCTGCGTTAATATTTCACACAGAATCTTTCAATATTAGACCTGGATTCTACATCCTTGACAGGTCGATCGCAAAACGATAATTCATGAGAATAAAATTATTACTCAACATGAATATGGTCAATAATTAATTAATTAAATTAATTAAATAAACTAAAAAAAGAATGCCCACACAGACTCTAACTACCTACTCTCCGTTCTTCTCTACCTAAACTTCCTCCCCCCTGCTCTTTCCACTAACTGACCCAGTGACCTAAGATCACTCAACTCTCCCCTCCTTCTTATCTTCCGCTGACATCAAACATATCAGAACTTTACGCCCCTCCCCTAACCTACCCCTGTGCCCATCCTCTCTCCACTTCCTGTATACTACCCTCACTTCATTCATGTCTGCTCCTAACCCCCCTCCCATCACTATCCGCTACTAACTCACCCCCCTCACCAAATTCACTTGTACTTGCACGAAATTTTGCTTTCAATAAAAATCATTTGACCGATGTTGTCCGTATGAATTCGGACGAAACGTTTCAACTCTTAGATTCGTTTTGAGTTTTCATTTCTTGCTCATCATCCTTCTACCTACCTCATATATAATATATATAATATATATATATATATATATATATATATATGCGTGTGTGTATGTGTATACCTGTATGTGTGTGTGTGTGTGTGTGTGTGTGAAGGAGAGATACAGAGATGTATATGAAGAGATATAGAGAGATTATTTAGGATGATTTCCGAATAGCTGTCGAAGCAAACAATATGGCGACCGAAAAAGAACTCTTCATCAACGAAAAGTCTGCCAAATGACAAACATGGAAGAGTGAACTCATTGTTATTCAAATGGGATTACACAAACATATATTGTTTAGCTCTCAGCATAAAGTAAATGTTTAATTCATGGTATTCCTTTCAAAATAACAAACGCATTAACATATATATAGGGTATCTACGAAAGAAATAGACGACTTGAAAATGTATAAAAAATACTATTTACGATATTGACGCTCTTGAAAGAGAATTTTCTAGAGAAAAACTTGTTTATTTTTAAAGTTTTCGATAGCACCAGCTGTTCCATTATGAGTCAGTGTATAAGAAATCTCCATAGCTGTTGGTAAGGGGTTTTGTATGATTTAATTAAACAAACGAATTTCTTTAATTGTCGTGAAATGGTGTTACATAATTATTGGATTCCTAATACTTATATAAGGTAGTGTAGAAACATAATGGCGATTAGTGCAGCTGATGGCCTTGAGAGTGAGTGACGGCGCTTGACCTCACTCTCATCTTGCCTTCCGGGGATAAATCGTGAGAACCGGAAGGCATGGAAGACCCTATCTTCCGGTTTAAGGATAGTAAGTTTCAGCCAGTTAGAAGTTAGAAGCCGAGCTCGTAGGATGTAAGGATCTGCGCAGACGTCTGGTTTGGGGATTAACAATAAAATAAGATCAAAAGTAAATCGAAGTCTTGTGTTTATTACCTAAAAACTAACAATGACACAGGGCTTCTGATAAGGAGAAATCCCTAACAGAAACCAGACCCGAAGTCCCCAAGTCAACTCCAGACGTTAGAAGATTCCAGACGCAAGATGATAGAAGAACCAAAGCCGGCCAGATGAAAAGACTAGAAGTAAGAAAGGGTATACAACATATATGCTGATTTGGTACCGTGAAAACCTCAGTATACAACAATGGTATTTCAGAACACATTCCGAGAAATACCCATTAACTAGACAATCCATCTATAATTGGAACTATCAATTTCAAACATCATGTGTAAAGAGAGGCCATCAGTAGCCAACATAAATCAAAATTGGAGCGTGTTCGTGCTAGTTATCTAGGCAGCTCATATAAATTACTAAGGGAAGCAGGACAGGCGATGAGACCCTAACAATTACTACCACTCGGGTAGTCCTTGGAACAGTATTCTAGAATCTGTTAAAGATACAGCGGGAACTAGAGTTAGGGGAAGAACACAGAACATCCAGACATCAGTACTGCAAAAATCAGATATAATTCCTGGAAATCTGAAGAGACTTCCTTTCACGCTGACTTCAGTTAAAAGAACGCGGGTAAACTCGCAAGGAGAAAAATAGACAAATATAATTCTTTGTCTGCTTGAAACTACTCACAGCGGCTCTCCTACTATTGCACTCCTAACGTAAGACACCAGCAGCGGCTCTCGTACGTGTCACTTGTTTACAATAATAATAAGACCTTATTTATATAGAATTTTGAAATGTTCCATCATACAGGTAAAAAGTACAAAGAAAATTTGGTACAGTCGGGGGAGAAATTTGTTTGGCAAAGAGTAAAAAACTAGAAAACAATAAATCTAACAAAGCAGAATAAATAAATTCTAGGAACTGCCGACGGGGCTTGATAATGTGTTGGAATATTTTCATATATAAGATATGCTGGAATCCGTCACTTAAAGGTAAATTAAAGCCAGCCAATCTACACGTTCGAATACGTGGTTAATTAAACTATTTAATCGCCGATCTTGAAAGCCGTTCATTTGCACATATTCGACACGGACGAATGCATCTGCAGCCGAGGACTCTGCTCAACCAGGGGATTCTACCGAACACTAAGGAACACCGAGGGATTACCAAAGGATTCTGCCGAACATTAATGAATAAACAAAGGGTTCTAACACTAAGGAACACCGAGGAAAACCAAAGGATTCTACCCAACACTAAGGAACACCGAGGAACAACCAAAGGATTCTACCCAACACTAATGAACACCGAGGAACAACCAAAGGATTCTACCCAACACTAATGAACACCGAGGAACAACCAAAGGGAACACCGAGGAACAACCAAAGGATTCTACCAACTAAGGAACACCGAGGGAACACCGAGGAACAACCAAAGGATTCTATCCAACACTAATGAACACCGAGGAACAACCAAAGGATTCTACCCAACATTAATGAACACCGGGGAAAAACCAAAGGATTCTACGCAACACTAAGAACACCGAGGAACAACCAAAGGATTCTACCCAACATTAATGAACACCGGAAAAACCAAAGGATTCTACCCAACACTAAGGAACACCGAACAACCAAAGGATTCTACCCAACACTGAACAGGAAAACCAAAGGATTCTACCCAACACTAATGAACACCGGGGAAAAAAACCAAAGGATTCTACCCAACACTAAGGAACACCGAGGAACAACCAAAGGATTCTACCTAACCTTAAGGAACACCAAGGATCTCCACTGTAGAGTGCTCTCACTTGCAGCCTAAAAATGGCCACAAAAATCGTAACATAATGTAGTTAGTACAACTATGAAGTTTGGTGAATTATGCCGCATATTGAGATATGGAAATTAGAAGGATTTTTTTATATCTATTTATTTCTTCGCATTTCTTTTTGCAGATACGCAATGTCCGGAAATTGCCATTTTACTATTTATAGAATTCTTTAGCCCTTCCCGAGACAATTTTAAGTAGTTATGCAGCATAAATAGAAGCGAAGACAAATTAATCCGACTACCCATCTCTAACAGATTAATTCCACATAGCTATGCCTTTTGTAAATAAACACGGTGCTCTTACGTCATCAACCAGTCTCCTCGAGTTAAATGCTCGCGTTTGTTAGAAAATTATCACTGAAAATTGCGCCGAATTAATCTAAGTAGTCTGTACGACGAAGAAGGAACATGAGCTATAGAATGAAGACAATTTCGTTAGCAATGATTTACAAAAAGTTTCTAGCAACCGGCGACTTTATTCTACGGCTCTATACAATCTGATACCAGCTGTTAACTGCACAGAACAAACAGGTATTTATATCGACATTAACGTAGGAAGCGCGTGGTGTAATGGTTAAAGTCATGGGAAATAGACTCGTCGCCCCGAGTTCAAATCCTGGATGTGGTAAATGTATTTCACTTAGCGCTAATACCCTTGGGAAAGGTATGAATCCTACTCTCCCTCCAGCCATGGGTAAATAGCAGGGTAGACTGAGTTCTTTAACCATGGCTAGGTAACCAGTCTAGGAGAAGGAAAACTCTGAATTCAAACCTGTTGAACTCCGCTTAAGAAATTGACCTTGTGTCGTATCCTGCGCGTGCGGAGGAGTTGGTAAATATAAATATATGTGTGGTGTTAATCAGAGAATTTACTTTGACTATCCAAACTCAAATGTTAAATCCACCTTTCACCCAACAGTTGCGTTGGGATTTGCTTTTCTTCAAAATTTGATGTCAAAGGTACATATCCCAAATTTAGATAGACTAACAAGAATACCCACCCTTCTGGCGTAAGTATTTAAGTTTTAATGTAATGGAATATATTAAATTAGAAAGACTAACAACATTAAATAAGAACGCATATAAAAAGATATCACTTATTTTAATTAGTTTTTATATAATTCATTGGATTGATTTTAATACGTTGCAGAACAAAACAATAATATTATACATAAGTAACACTACGTAATTATTTATTAAACCCGGTTTTGTTAAAAACAATATGCAAATTAACCCCACCATATATTATGTAAACCTTTATTTCTTAGTGATATATAAGACACATTACAGGATTTAGTGCTCGTGCGGAGGAGTTGGTAATATATATATATCGACATTAACGTCAGAGATAAGCGTTAAACGACACGACGACGTTGGAGAAAGCGTGTTTATTAGTTCGGGGTGGGAAAAGAAGCTTCGACATGTATTTTTATAATCATATACATTTGCGACTATTCGTTTCTGTGCATGACGTAAAATATCTGTGCCTTTTTTTTGTGTATGTAATCGGAGGACATGTGCAGTATTGCTACTATTCTCTCTACATTTCATTTGCAGACCACAAAAATATGAATACACTGATGAAAGTTGTTTACTCTCAAGAATAAATCTATATATTTATACTCGTGTTCCTTAAAACTACGTTCGTTATCATTCTGCAACACCCTCTGGTTAAAAAATGAGAACAGTCCAAGATAAAATGCAAAAATGTAAATAAAGATTATCTGGTGTTGCTTATCCACCGAAGTCATATTTTTATGAGTGCGCTCTCAGCTAAATAATGGACCATTCCGTTTTTATTATAAAGAGAGAAAGGGGAGAAAAAGGATATGCTACACAGAAAACAATATAAGAAAGAAAGCAAGTAGGGGAAAGAGAGAGAGAGAGAGGGGGTGAGTGCGCAGAAGTGATAGCATTACTCTGTTTCAATCGAACATAATGAAAAGAAGAAAGAAAGAACAAATAGTGAGAGAAAGTTAAATCAAGATTATTATACTTTTTACATATTGAACTATTTAGGTATAGCTCTTAAGTAAACATGTCAAACGTTGTAATAATTGAAGTATCATATTGTGGTATATCTACAGAAAGAAGAAAGAAAGAAAGACATAAAGAGAGTAGGGGAAAGATATATAGAGAGATGATGGGCGCGCGGAAGCGATTACGCTAATCTGTTTTAATCGAACATAATGAAAAGATGATAAAAAGGAAAGAAAGAAGGAAGGAAAACAGAGTTAGAGAGAAAGTTAAATCAATTTTTTTTACATATCAAACTATTTGTAATAGTAAGTAAAAGTAAAGTCGTCGGGGCGGCCTAAAGTCGGTATCAGCCAGTCAGCGAGGGAGTCTATCCCCTTTTCAATAAATCTAATGTTGTAATAATCAAATTATCATACTGTGGTTCATCCAAAGATCCCGCTAGTAAAACAATAATCATATCTTATTATAATGGAGATTGTGGGTTTTCTGTCTGTAACCGAAACTATATTACTACACAAGTCACAATTCCCTTTGTTATTTACACACATTCTCCATGATTTTATTTTTTATCTAAACCTCAATTATTAGTAAAATTGTTTTACATCATTAAGACTGTTAACAATATCTACATACTAATAACATGCAATTATATTTATATATTCAACGAAATAGCGGTTTACAGTGTGAATGGGAAGGCTAATTTGCATATTGATCTTTAAAAAATTGATTTTAATAAATATATGCTTAGTACTATTGATTTCTAATTGTTTGGTTTTATCTTAATAAATATGAGCAAAAATCTCGGGGATAAATCTTAACAGAAATCTATTAACATAAAGAAATAACTGTAATTTTATTCTTTTCTTCCTATTTTAACTAAATAGTTAAATTGGGGAAATTTACCACTGAAAGACGGGAGTAAGGGAAAATGGTGGAACAGTTAGTTTCAAAGTTGTTCTATTTTTCAATCATACCCCCTCTGTTCCAAATCTTTTTATCTGAATTCTTATTCAGTTTCATTAGCCTTTCTAATTTAATATGATATTTTATTATATTAAAACTTAAATACTTGCACCCGGAGGGTGCATATATTTGCTAGTACAATTAATGACATATTCTATTGTCTGAGTAATACCAAGAATAAAAAAAGGAATGAATAGATATTTGTGTGTAAAAATATCACCTAATTAAGATTGTATTTACCTACCACTATGTGTAATGGACTCCCTCGTCGATTTTGACGCAAGAAGGTTCATCCAATGAACAATCTACACAGTGATTTGTTTATAGTGGTGATGGCTTATGTTGGACCATCCGCACTTTTTGGCACAGTCGATAGGAAAGAATTGGTGCACAAGGAATGCCACAAAACCCAATCAACGACTAAACTCAGGATTTTCAAATTCAGAGTTTTTCTTCTCCTAGACTGGTTACCTATCCACGGTTACAGAGCCCAGTCTACCCCACTATTTTATCCATAGCTGGGGCCAGAATATATGGATTCATATCTTTCTCAAGGGTATTAGCACTATGTGAAATGGAAACAGCCTTGTCTGGGTTTTGAACTCGGGTTGACGAGTGCATTTCCCACGACTCTAACCATTATACCATGCCCCTCTATCATACCTACATGTAGGATGCGACACAAGGTCAATTTCTAAGAGGAGTACATTTAGTTTGAACTAGAAATGTTCATTCCCTAGACTAGTTGCTTTACCAAGAACCCAGTCTGCCCTACTATTTACCCATAGCTGGGAGGAGCAAATGGATTCATGTTTCTCACAGGGGCATTAATGCAAATTGAAACGCAAATAGCCTCGACTGGGATTTGAATTCAGGTCGTCGGTTCCATTCCGTAGGATGATAACCGTTACGCTAAGCTGTCTTTCAGATTTTGTTTATGTTAGGTAGATGTATGTATCTACCAATCCCTCCGCATGAACATGGCGTGACAAATGACAAGTTTCCTAAGTGGAATTTGATTTGAATTCAGAGTTTTCCATCTCCCAGACTTGTTGCCTAATTAAGGTTAAATAACGCTGTATGCCCTACAAGTTACTCATAGCTGCAGCGCGAGAGAGAGAGAAGTTGGATACATATCTTTCCCAATGCCCTATGTATTTTAGAAAAGAATAAGAAAAAGAAAATGAGGAAGAAGAAAATAAACAAGTAGAAACATACAAAAAATTGTGAAATTTGTTCCATTTTTCGTATTTTTTCGTAAGTAATTTACGGTTAGGGTTGGGGTTAAAGCTAGGGTTAGGTTGAAATTAAGCTTTAATATTAGAAAAAGAAGAAGAAAAAGAAGAGGAAGAAGAAGAAGAAGAACAAATAGAAACATACAAAAAATTGTGAAATTTGTTCCATTTTTCGTATTTATTTTCGTAAGTAATTTACGGTAAGGGTTAGGGATAGGGTTGTAGCTAAAGTTAGGTTGAAATTAAGCTTTAATATCACAAGAACAAGAACCAGAACAGGAACAAGGACAAGAAGAACAAGAACAAAAACAAGAAAAAAAAAGTAGAAGGCTGTGATTCTACTAGGTGCAGGATGATAATGTTCAGATCAAGTCAGGGTGACTTGACTACTTTTGAAATCTGACACTGTTGACTCTAACCAGTATTAGCGTCAACAAGTGGACTTGGACTTTAAAAAAAAAAGCCCTATGTATCCAACTTTAAGCCAAGGTGTTAACGCAATATGAAACGCAAACAGCCTCGCCCAAGCTTTTAAACTCGTGTTGCCAAGTCCATTTCCTTAGACGATAACCATTGCACCATGCGCCTTCTATGTTAAGTAGATATAGTTCCATGACCTGAATTGGGAGATCCCTTTCAATTTCAAAGTCTCATAGAATTTTCTATAATTTTCTATTTGCTTGGAAAGCTTCTGTGATAAAAAGCCACATGAAAATAATAGATTAAATAAAGATGAAAGAAAAATGAAATTGCTGACAATGCTTCCTTTATGAATAAATAAATGAAATATTTGATGTCATATCAGTGATTTATTTATTTGCAAGGAAGTAAAAAAAACAAAATCGAAAAAAAACAAAAACAAAAGCAAACACTGGATAAACAGCTAAGTGCTGCGATTCTATAACTTTTAAAAGTGGTTGTAGTCTAAATCAGCGCTGCACAACTGGTGGCACGCGTACCGGTGTTGGTATGCTAATTATCGACTGCTATTACATTGCGAGTTTCCAGTTTCACATCTCTATTAATAATAGAGATTCAGTCTCTTTTGTAACCGAAACTACGCCACTGCTTACTTCACAGTGATTTAAGTAAGTTTATCAATGAGTATTTAATTTATAGTCAGTATCATTACTACATAAAGATATTAGAATTCAATGAAAAACAAATTAATTGTCAAATTTACACGAAAATTTCGATACTTATTCACATTTAGATAAATTTATGTTTAAAATAGTTTTTCGTTAAATATATTAAGGTAAATATTTTTTTACTAGATCGACCCCCCACCCTTATTTAATTTTATGAAATCTGAACAAAATATATTTTACTCTTACGATTTTTAAACTTTTCACTAAATATAAGAGTCTGAATAATTAAATCAAACATTTTTAGAAAAGTTTTTGAGATCCCTCCCGTCGTAAAACTAAACAAATATCTCAGTGGAGTGGAGTGGATATGATGCTTTTTAAGTAAGTAATTAATTAAAAAAATATCGAATGTTTTCTTTTATTTATTTAATTCCCCCACCCCCTCAAGCAATATCTTTCAAAAATTAATTTTTACACTGCCTGGAGGGCGTTTTTTACTAGTTATCATAATATACGAAAGAGATTAAAAATTATCCACTCTCTTGTTTTATGAAGCCGAGACCATCATGGATGATTTGAGAGGCAAAACCATGACTAATATGCAGAGAACAAGCTACCTCATTTGCCAATACCATCTCTCGAGCTTGCTGAATCTTCTCATCAGTGGTGGAGGTTGACGGGCGTTCTGCTCTCTCTTTGTGCGTCACCTTTGTCCGACCACTTTTTAACGTATCTATCCAGACATATACAGTTCTATGCGGTAGTGCACTAAACGCAAAATGAAAAAAAAAAAAACTCTTCCTACCTCATCTCTCTTCAAGTTAATCAGCATAAATCTCAAACTTACCTAAAAAGAAAAAGAAGAGAAAAAGAAAAAAATGAGTTAACAATTCTACTTGTGTAATTCACATAACATTCATCGTATAAATACGAGAGGGATTCAAAAATTATCTGCACTCTTGTTTTATGGAAGCCTAGTTCATCGTGGACAATTTGATAGTTGAGAGGAGGTAAACATCGATTTAATCGTTCTCTCTTTCATCAGACTCTTAAAGACTAATTCTACAATTCTCGATTTTATAAATCGAAAAGTGGACATACAGCCGCATCTGTAAATACTTAATACCAAGAAAAGCAAAAGTACTTCATCTTCGTCACGTTTCAAAACTAGGAAAAATACAGTGCACATTATATATACTAGCAAATATATGCACCCTCCGGGTGCAAGTATTTTAGTCAAATTTTATAATAAAATATCATATTAAATTAGAAAGGCTAATGAAACTGAATAAGAATGTAGATAAAAAGATTTTGAACAGAGGGGGTATGATTGAAAAATAGAACAACTTTGAAACTAACTCTTCCATCATTTTTCGTTACTCCCGTCTTTCATTGGTAAATTTTCCTAATTAAACTGTTTAGTTAAAATAGGAAGTAAAGAATAATATTACAGTTATTTCTTCTTGTTAATGGATTTCTTTTAAGATTTATTGAAGAGATTTTTGCTCATATTCAATAAGATAAACCAAACAATTAGAAATCAATAATACTAAGCATATATTTATTAAAATCAATTTTTTAAGATCAATATGCAAATTAGCCTTCCCATTCATACTGTAAACCTCTATTTTGTTGTATATATAAATACAATTGCATGTTATTAGTATGTAGATATGGTCAACAGTGTAAAGAATGTAAAACAATTTTACTAATAATTGAGTTTAAATGAAAAATAAAATCATGGAGAATATGATGTAAATAACTAAAGGAATTGTGACTTGTATAGTGATATAGTTTCGGTTACAGACAGACAAACCCACAATCTCCATTATAATAAGATATTATATATATATATATATATATATATATATGAGGAAGAATGAATGAAGAAAAGAAAGTACAGAATGGATAATAAAAGATGAATTTAATCAATATCACTTACACATGTGTTTCGGTCAGTTTATCTTTGTGTACACGATTCAAACAATTATTATCATTAAATAAATAAATGAAATAAATAATAATAATAGAAAAATGTAAAAACATTCCGTACACAGAGAAAATTCGACCTTCATCGGAGTGAAATTTTATTTTGAATGAAAAAAATTCGTTGGAGAAAAACGGAGAATTATTTAGAAATGATCGAAGAGAATTTTTAAAAAATCACTTTCGTGAACGCTGAACGATATAGAGTCGTTAGCCAATCTCGAGAATTTGAATATTTGATTTTCCTTGGAGTTATGGCAGATATAATTTTGTATTGCAAAAATAAAGTGTTATTATTTATCCCTAGCTTGTTGAAAAGTCTATAAAACTAATTAAATTCATCTTTTATTATCCATTCTGTACTTTCTTTTCTTTATTCATTCTTCCTCATATTGTCGGATTCATTTTCAATTCCTTTTTTACACACACACACACACACACACACATATATATATATTATATATATATATATATATATATATATTGAACAAAGAGTAATAAGACAAACAGGTATTACTTATTTTATGTTATTTATTTACTAATTGTTCTCGACTAGTTTCGACCTGAGGTCATCGTCAGGAAAACATTCTTTGTTAGAAAGTTTTTTTAAAAGTTTTCAAAGTATTTAACAAGACACAAATGATAGGAGGAAAAACATTTCTGGTATAGGGACAAGTCCATCTGTTCTGTGAAAACCTGCTTCTGGTTAAATTCGCTTGTATTGCTTTTTTATATACATGATGATATATATTATATATATATATATATATATATATATATATATATATATATATATGTGTGTGTGTGTGTGTGTGTGTGTGTGTGTGTGTGTATGTATGTTAGCGAGTTAGCGTAGAGAGTTAGCGGAGCTTGGTAACTGACCTTGCTGGATGTCCCATAGTTGCGACCTTGAGTCACATCCTACCCGTAGCAAACGGATTATGTTTAGAACACTCCATTGTGGTGTAGTGTTTAGCAAACTAGTCTCGCATATCCATTACTACTGAATAATGAGTTCGATCCTCGCTGGATGACCCATATTTGCGACCTTGTGTCAGATCCTATCGATCAAGAACGGGTTGGATTTTAAATCTCTAACAAAAAAGGCGATTTATTTAATTTGAAATTCAATAGCCTTATCAGTACTTGTTCATTTATAAAGGAATTTATTTATCAATATGGTATTTAATATTTTTTTATTAAAAAAATGGAAATATTTTTCATTATGAAATCTATATGAAAATAAAATATTTTGAATAGATTTCGTATTGACATTAAAAATATTTCCATTTCCGTGTAGATAAATCTCTGAAGAAATTAAATCCCTTAAGATTTTATTCAAAACCATAATGGAGGAGATAAAACCATGAATTAGGTAATGAAATAAAACGCAATAAAAAATTGATTTAGCTTTGGATGGTAAAAAAAATTCATTTCTATTTATTTCTTGAAATTAGTAAATACTCTTAAAATTATTATTATAATCGTTTTTACGACTAATTTTGTAATAGAATATTTCATATTGTAAAAAAAAAGCTATTTGTTGATATTGTAGCGCTAATCAAGTCAATTATAATTAGTTGAAATCAATTTTGCGTGCTGTCTCGTTTTGTCTACTTTGAACACAAAGTGATGAATGTGTCTCTAAGAGATTTTGACTATTTCTTGTGTTTCCCGGGTTTTCGTTGCTGGTAAAACGTATTGGATCGGCAGTAGCAATAACTACACACACACACACACACGTGTATGTCATATAATATAACACAAACATATATAATAGTTATGCACATATACCACACACAATACGTACGCACACACACACACCACATATATAAACACACACATCATATACATATATATGGAGACACCCCATCTATTTACTGGGAGGTATTCATACCCCTCTTTCCCCATTTTTTGTCCCCCCACTCTCTGGTTTACACCCATTCGTTCTTAATAATTTCTTTACATTCTGACTTTTAATTGTCACCGGTGTAAATACTTGAAAAAGTACCGGTCGAAAAGGCCTTCGTATCCCCTTTATTTCATATTTTATTTCATAATAAAATATCACCTCCCTATTTACATATGATTCCTCTACTTTTAGTAGTTTATAAGTTTTCATGTACCATATATATATATATATATATTATATATATAATTTTTTTATTTAATGCACATTAGAATCAAAAATCATAAACTAAACAAAATAAACTTCGATAATAGCACTAATGTTTTAAAATGCCTGTAATTAGATTAACAATTTATACAATAATAATATATACAATAATAATAATAGTGGAAACAATGATAAGAATAACAATAATAATAACACTAATAATAACAACAACAACAATAATTAGAATAAAAGAAAATAACACAATCTCTCTATAAATACAATAGCGGAATGGAACAAGCCATTGTTGTATGGTTTATCAACTACCCCTGAAGATGGCCCGCGATAGGGGCGGAAAGTACTAGAGAAATTACCTATGGCAAATATATCAGCCAATTTTCGCCAGATATAATTAGATCAATCCGGCAATTTGAAAAGACAAGGAAAAAAATTCCAGACAAAAAATGGCTGCATTGTTCAATAATATATGCCTTAAAGAAGAAATGCTGCCTAACTATACATATATATTATTTCTAAACCCCGACAGTATAAAAAAACTTCCGGCTTTACTGTTTGTAATTACACAACCCAAACTTTTGCCTATAGAAAAAAATATATAAAAAGAAAAGGTCAAATCATCTGCACCTCATAAAAATAATCAGATGGTACTAAAAAATGATCAAAAGAAAAAAAAATGTAAGAGTTGCCTAAGTTGAATATACTAAAGTGCTCACTACAAGAAGTAGAGCTAATAAATAATTATGCTAATTTGTATGCGCCTGTGGCGAGTTTTGGGAATAAAACGAATTTTGAACTTAACCCTGACAGTCAGAATTATCCTGATGATCCGTCAGGAGAAACCTCAGGATTATAGATATATAATTTTATATATTTTCGACCTACTCTGTGCAAACAAACTCCAAAACACTATTTATTGGGAGACACTTCTAACCCTGTTTCAATCTAGGGTTCATACATACCCCCTTTCTTTCCCCCTTTTTTTATTTGTCCCCCTCTGGCTCACCCCCATTCGTTATGAATTTCTTATACAATCTGACTTTTATTCGTCCAGTGTATATACTTGAAAAGTACCAGTCGAAAAGGCCTTCATGTATCCCCCTTTATTTTATATTTTATTCCATAATAAAATATTACCTCCCTAATTACATATGATTCCACCACTTTTAGTGTTATATAAATTCTCCTGTACCAAAAATCGATTATATATATATTATATATATATATATATATATATAAGATACACATACACAGACACACACACGTATATATATATATATATATAGACGCAAAAACTTATATGCACACACACACATAAATACATTATATACACACATACACGAATACATATGCACACACACAACCACAAATTATATATACACAAAAATACACACATACATATGCACACACAGACAGAAATACATTATATAAACTCACACAGATACAAAATCCATCTGCACACACACACAAATATATTATATATACACACACATTTTATATACACACATACACAAATAAATGCAAATATGTACAAGGTGTGTCATAAAAGTATCGAGATTGAAGCTGTATTTACCAAAATAGAAATGAACAATGAATGGAACGTTAATTTTTTTCAGGATACGTCAAAAAGTACAAAAAATCTCGAAACTTTTTGACACCTTGTATATATAATTTATACACACATTATGCACACAAACACACACACACAAACATTACCCTCACAAAATATATTCAGAAAAATTTGAAGCTGTATTTACCAAGATAGAAATGAACAATGAATGGAACGTTAATTCGCAAAATATATACAATGAATGGAACGTTAATTCACAAAATATATTTTTAAAAAGTCGCCGGGGTGGCCTAAAGTCGGTATCAGCCAATCAGCGAGGGAGTCTATCCCCTTTTCACTAGCGCTACAAGGAGATTGTTTTTGCGTCTGAGGTGAGCGACTACCATCAGCTCCTTACCTTACGCACAGATCAATGTGCTACTCATATGCTGAGTTGGCGAGGGCCGGTATCGAACTAGGAACCTTGAGGTTTTTAGCCGAACGTTCTACCGACTGAGCTAACCCGGCCCCTTATCATTGCCAATTTACTTGTTTTTGTTCGATTGTAAATCTCATAAGTACTTGTTACCATCCATTTTGAAATCTTGCTTGAAAAAAATGAATTACTCAAATAGTGAACATAAATGAAAATTAGTTTACTTGTAAAATTTTCTAAACTAAGAACACTAAGTTTTTCTGTATTAAACATTCAAATTATTGGCGTCATGCTTCGTGTACTTGTTTTGTTATGTTTTGATGTGTGGATCCATTTATCAAAACCCTCAGTGTCGAAATATTTTACCTAATATCAATCAATCATCCTCATTTTCTTATTTTTCACTTTTACTTATATGCATAGCGCTTACCAATGTCTTTATATTATACAGAAGATGTCCCTCCAGATCTTTGGGATTAACGTTATGTACAATTTCTGTGTAAGAAAGGTTCAAAGTTATATATATTGGATACATGACTCCGACGAAGGTTAACGGACAAAACATTTAATATAGTACAGCACATGGATGTGACGAGATACAAAATACATAGGTAAAACAAAGTTACATGTAGAAAGATAAATACACATTCATGAATGGTACAAGATATACAAAAAGTACAGACATGAGAATAAGATATAGTCCATGCTGTATAATTCACTTACAGTAATGTAGGGGGGGGGCGACGCCCTAAAGGGGTAGACCAAAATCTACCCCATGTGTCTCGTGGTTACTGGAACAGGAAAAGAGACAGAAGGGTTTGAACCCGGCGCTTAAATACTATAGCCCCCTAGCGGGCACCAGCAAACAAACGGGCAGACAACTCAACGGGAAGATAATCCCTACATCTGTATCAACTTTCTTCACTCTGTTCTAACGTCCTTGGATAACTTTTCCCAAGTTTTATTCAGATAGTTTAATCATTATATTATACTAGCAAATATATGCACCCTCCGGGTGCAA
Source organism: Doryteuthis pealeii (assembly GCA_023376005.1). Lineage (NCBI taxonomy): Eukaryota > Metazoa > Mollusca > Cephalopoda > Myopsida > Loliginidae > Doryteuthis > Doryteuthis pealeii. The sequence goes on along the minus strand of CM042141.1, from coordinate 76,367,020 downwards.
GTATTTAAGTTTTAATGTAATAAAATATTGTATTAAATTAGAAAGGCTAATGAAACTAAATAAGAATACAGATAAAAAGATTTGGAACAGAGGAAGTATAATAAAAGATTTGAAACAGAGGGAGTATAATAAAAAATGGAACAACTGAAACTTACTCTTCCATCACTCTCGTCTTTCATTGTTGTTTTTTCTAATTTAAGTATTTAGTTAAAAGAGGAAGTAAATTATAAAATGACAATTATTTTATCTTGTTAATGGATTTCATTTAAGATTCATTGAAGAAATGTTTGCTTATATTCATTAAAATAAAACCAAACAGTTAGAAATCAATAATACTAAACACATATTTATTAAATTCGATTTTTTAATATTAATATGCAAATTAGCCTTCCCGTTTACACTGTAAACCGCTATTTTGTTGTATATATAAATATAATTGCATGTTGTCAGTAAGGAGACATAGTTAACAGTATTAATAATGTTAGACAATTTTATTAATAATTGAGGTTAAATAAAAATAAAATCATGGAGAATGTGATGTCAATAACTAAGAGAATTGTGACTTGGGTAGGAATATAGTTTCGGTTACAGACAGAAAAACACACAATCTCCATTATAATAAGATAGTGTTTTGTTTTTAGTTGTTTTTTTTTCCGTATGCAGTCAGTAATTCTCTATATTTTACTGATGCTGTCACTCCAGGATTTGCTGATAATTAAACCGTTTCCGTAATGGCCACGTTTCCTCTTTGTTCCTATAAGTCTTCATTATCCGATGTCTGCATCAATTTCCTTTTGGATTTTCATTTCTTTGGGCTATGTTATGTCTAATTAAATTTTTTTAAAAGAGTTAATATAAAGAGATTGGTAAACGCTATATATATATGAGTAAGAATGAAAACTAAGAAATAAGGATAATTTATTGATATTTGGTAAAATATTCCGACACTTAGTGTTTCGATTAATGGATCCACAGTATTAAAACATATCAAAACCAACACATGATATCTATTACACTAAAGAGGATAAGAGACACATACTAAATATATATTTTTCATATATGTTGTAATATTGTGGATCCATCAATCGAAACACTCAGTGTCGGAATATTATAATATCGGAATAAGAGTAAATATAAAGACATTGGTAAGCGCTATGCATATGAGTAAAAGTGAAAAATAAGAAAATGAAGATGATTGATTGATATTAGGTAAAGTATTTCGACACTGAGGGTTTTGATTAATGGATCCACAGTATCAAAACATAACAAAACAGTACATGTTATTTATTACCCTGAAGATGATTAGACACACATACTAAATATATATTTATTTCAAATATGTTTTAATACATAAATTCGACTGTCACAACTCGACCAGTTTTAGCTAAAACTGGTCGAGTTGTGACGGTCGAATTTATTTTTTTATGTATAAAACCTTCACCAGGATATTAGGATGAGTACAGTATTATCAAAACTGTGTAAGAATTTTTTCAAAAATATTTTAATACTCATCTACACACACACACACACACAAACACACACACACACACAGATATATATATTGCCGAAAGCGCTCGTTTGGAAACCTTTGGGTGACTGTTATACCAGTTACACCCCGACACCAGAAAGATGGCCCGAAAATTGGAACGGATCAATGAAAAACTTGTCCGACAGGAATTGTCTGTACAGTTTAACGAAACTTGTACAAAAGAAAAAATGCTGCCAAAATACACTTATATATATATATATATAATCCAAAAGTCCAGAGAAGAAATCTTCCTTACGACACAAGAGTTTTATTTTAAAAACCTGTCGCAGTTTGAGAGCTCAATGTGTGCTCTTAATGTTAGAGTCACAGAGCAAATATATAAGTAAAGAAATAACAAACGACTTAGAGATTTAGCCTTATAGCCTATTTTGTCTAAGCTCCCTGAAATAGACTATAATGCTAAATTTCTTTAGTTATATATATATATATATATATATATATATATATATATAGTATCCAATTGCTGCTTTAACTTTTCCGTCGCAGTGGCATCAGTAGATAATCCAAAAGTGCTCAATATATTAAAAATACACAGCAGTAATAATACTACTAATATTATTATTAGAGAAAAAAGAAAGTGTCTACCATGGTTTCAATCAAATTGAAATGATTTCTTCAGGACCCTACCCTACATTAACTAAGTCGATGTAATTCCTTAGTTAAATTAAATATATTTTTCAGATAATAACGGTCGAATGCTACGTTATTTTCCTTTCCATGTCTGCGTGCGGCCTGCGCGCGAAAATTGAGAAAAAACAATGTATCGTTCCACACGTGTATTCATTCCTTAATTCTCATTTCTATATTGTTATCAATTTAATTCTAATTATAAATAAATTAATTACATTTTACCTATTTTTTTTTCGTCGTCGTCGTCGTCGTCGTCGTCGTCAAAATAATCTTTTCTGACTGCCGTCTCACGTAAGCCGAATACTTCTCTCCTTGTCACACGACGCTCGACTCGCTTTGGTTATTTATGGGCATATTACCCAAACATCCGGGTACATCAGTCGAACCTCGCGTCCGTCCAGTGCCTAAATCGCATTTGTATTTGCATGCGGGAAGACGCGGGTTCGATCCCGGCAGGCAAGACAATGTCCTGCTCTTTTTCTTTTTTCGACCTCAGCCACATTGTCTCTTTTTCTTTCCTTGAATTCCATCCTTTCCAGCGCGGCCACCAAATAAGATGGGGTTAAAAGTAACACGCACCTAGAATAACAACAGCCACATTTTAAACCTAAAATACCAAAACTCTTGTAACTCAATATAAGTATATTATTTATGCAGTTTAAAATATTGTAATCTTATATTATTTTATTTTAAAAGGTCAAGGTTTGCTTTTTTTTTTTTTTTTTCATTTTCCAACGTCCAAACGTCAATCTTTGGAGTGATTCTTGGCATTTTCACGCATTGGAATCCAGGCATTTAAAAAAAAAGTCTTCCTTTTTAATCAGTGTCAAAGTTTTGACGTCTTTTTCTCGCCAATTTATTCTATTTTTTGAAGCGTTAGTGATATTTCCGTTTCACCGAAGTTTCTTTTGTTTTTATAACGTCTTATTTTTCTATTTTCCTTATATGTATAATTGTTCTACGGTTCTTTTATGGTTTTCAACAGAGATTTTTCCCTTTATACATTAGACACCTTTTTTTTTCTTGTTGTTTATAGATTAAATTTTATGCGTTTCCTATTTTCTGTCCTTTTATCTGACAGAGTCCTTGAGTTGATCGCGTTTTGGTTTTCTTTATCGTTCTTCCTTTTTATACTTGTTTTTTTTCTTCTTCTGTTTAAAACGAATCCTTGTTTTGTTTTTTTATCAACTTTTGATTTCTTTTATTTTCTGTTAGGAGTTTTTCATCTTACGTAGTCAGGTTTTGTTTTATACTTTAAATATTTCTAATGTATTTTTATTTTACACTGCTTATTCATGTAATGCATTTGCTTACGTAATTTACAAACGTGAATCAATAAGTCCGTAACCTCACACGTAGTTGCTAGAACTTCATAATGTTCAATCTTTGTTTCTCCTCCCCCCACATACACAGGAATCAAAATTCTCCCCCCTACTCTACCACAAAACTGACCCAGTGACATAATGTCACTCAACTTTCCCCTCCTCCTTATCTTCCCCTGGCATCAAACACTCCACTACTATGAACTTTACCCTCCTCCCTTGTCCAACCCCTTTTCCCATCTTGCAACTAGCTTCCTCCCTGCTTCCTGTAAACTTTCCCTACACTTCATTAATGTTATCCTCATCCCTTATTCCACCCCTACCCTCCCTACCCTTCATTTCTGCTACTAACTCACCCCCTCATCAAATCAAATGTACGTAATTTTTGCTTTGAATAAAAGTCAATTGACTGAGGATGTCCTTATGCATAGGACGAAATATTTCAACTTTTAGACTGGTTTTGAGTTATTTTTTGTTCACTATCCTTTTACCTACCTCATATACATATATATATATATACGTGTATATATACATATATATATATATATATATAAGAGTGTATGTATATATATATATATATATATATATATATATATATATGTATATATGATATATATATATATATATACCTCGTGTATATATATATATATACATATATATATATATATATATATATATATAGGAAAGTGTATATATACACAGATAGTTATTAAAATGCTCTTAGAGGATGAATAATTTCCATACCAATTTGAAACAGAATGTTTTTCAGCGTTTTTACTGAATATATTTTTTTCTGAAAAGTAATCAAATACTGGATCCCTATATATATATATATATATATATATATATATATAGAGAGAGAGAGAGAGAGAGAGAGACAGACAGACAGACAGACAGATTCAGAGATCATTGTTAATAATGATGACCAATCTCTAGCCAAGCGGACTTTTTCCTGCTCTGGGTTTTTTTTTTTATTATTACTACTTACTACTACTACTAATGATAATAATAATACGACTGATTAGTACGTGTCTTGAATTCAAAGGAACCAATCGATGCAGTATCATAATTATAGAATTTCATTATATTCAATGTTATTAACTTTTTAATTTTCCACGCTCAAAAGAAAGAAAAAAACTAAATTATCAATGTGTTATTGCTCGTTGGCGTGTTCATCAGTCAGGACAACCGGAAATCATCACCGGATATGACGTACACATACTAAAAAACATAAAAGCAAAACCCACTTCTTTAACACGACTTTACTAAATCGGTATCCACTATTATAAATCGAATCGCCTTTGCACCGAAACATTAAACCGGAACTAATTTATTTTTTAACATGTTAGTCTAATGCAAATGTTTCTAGTGTTACTTTGTGCAAAATACAGTGGTACCTTGACTTACGAGTGTTCCAGCTTAGAGTTTTTCCGAAGTTACGAGCTGTCACTCGGTCGATTTTTGCTTTGTGTCGAGAACTAAAATTTGGGGTACGAGTGAACTTCACATAAGTTTATATCAATAAGGGACCATTTTACCTTTAGGCACCCCTTTTTAATCTCGATTAAGAAAGGACATGTTTTTCATTTACACCGTCAATATCCGGTAAGGTTAGGGGTTAGGATTAGGGGTTAGTTTTATAATTTAAAAAAAATCTAAAAATCGTCTGTTAAAACAACCGTATGTTGACGGTGTAAATGAAAAACATGTCCTTTCTTAATCGAGACCAAACAGGGGTGCCTAAAGGTCATATGGTCCTGAATAAGTTCACTAAAAACATTTAAGTTTCCTAATTCATTACGCCAAAGAAAAATATTATCTATAAAAAAATAAACATTAAAACATATTACAGCACATAATTCATCACAGCGTGTGCCTAGAAACCACAAGGTTCCTGGGTCGATACCGGCCCTCGATAACTCAGCGTATGAGTAGCACAGAGATCTGTGCGGTAAAATAAGGAGCTGATGGTAGGTGTGGCGCTCCACCTTAGACGCAAAAACAATTTTCTTGCACTAGCGCTAGTGAATAGGGGATAGATTCCCTTGCTGTCTGGCTGATACCGACTTTAGGCCACCTCGACGAAAAAAAAAAGGGTTTAAAACAATAGAGTGTTATTTTTGTTATTGTAAAACTAAAACGTAAAAAGAATAGGTGTTTCTGGGGGTCTGAAACAGATTAATGGCATTTCAGTTTATTTCAATGGGAACGAGCGGAACGAAATAAACTCGTAAGTCAAGGTACCACAGTATCATTATCACCGTTGCGAATTCAAACTCCACTGAGAGGCTCATCTGTTAACAGCTTTGTATCAGACAAAAATAAGCTTAGTAAAAAACGTTACAAAAATAGAGTGATATTTATTAACCCAATCCCGCCTTCAAAACAGGATGCGACACTTTTGTGCATTTTTAAGCGGAATTTTATAGGTTTGAATTCAAAGTTTTTCCTCTAGATCGGTTGCCATATTAAAATTAAAGAGCCCAATCTGCCCGGCTATACGAAAAACGTAACAAAAAGGGTGTTTTACGGAGAACAAGGTAATGGTATTTCAATGGGGAAAATTGGTTTGATATACGAGAAAATTGAGTTACGAGTGGATCGAATTAAACTTGTAATCAAGGTAATATTGTATTTGGTAAAACTTAATTGATTTAAGTTACTAGACTCTTTATTTCAAGGGCAATTAATCAACTGTAATATCATCTTTAAGATTTGTTTTCTCTCTCTCTCTCTTATGCACAAAACCCCTATAAAAACGAGAGAGGTGCTTGTGGTATTGTTAGATTCCTAATATTTATGTAAAGTAGTGTAGAAACCAAAATGGCTTCAGCCGGCGGCCTTGAAGGATTGAATGACAAGGCTTGACCTCAGTCCTGCGGTGGATACGTGAGAATCGGTGGAGAAGACCCTCTTCCAGTGAGATCGGTTGTAAGTCGTGTTATGCACGGTGCCGACTCAATCTGCGCAGGTAGTCTCAGAATAATATATGATCTAAGTTAAATCGAAGTCTTGTGTTATTATCTAAAAACTACCAATGACACAGGGCTTCTCCCCAATAAGTCCCCAAGACGAAGTGCTAGAAGAGTTGCTAGAAGTAAATAAGGAAAAAGAGTATACAACAGTATAATGGTTACCGTCGTAGGAAATGGTAACGGTAACCAAAGTTCAAATACTGGGTGAGACTGTTTGCATTTCTCATAGTGCTGATACTCTTGGGAAAAGTATGTATCCAACAATTCTCCATCCATCTATGAGTAAATAGCAGGACAGACTGGGAACTTTAACTTTGTTATGACAATCAGCCTAGGAGTAGGAAAACTGAATTCAAACCTGTTAAACTCCGTTTAAGAAATTGCTCTTGTGTCACATCCTATTCGTACGAGGAGGTTGGTATATATACATATGCAAGGTGTATCAAAAAAGTATCGGGATTTTTTGTACTTTTTGACACACCTTGTATTCTGAAAAAAAAAGTTCCATTCACTATTTTTTTTTTCAGAATACAATGTGCGTCAAAAAAGTATCTAGTTTAAAGCTGCATTTAGCAATATAGAAATGAAGAACGAATGGAACGCTATTTTTTCAGAATACAATGTGTGTCAAAAATTACAACAAATCTCGATACTTTTTTGACACACCTTGAATATATATATATATATATATATGAGGAAGAATGAATAAAGAAAAGAAAGAACAGAATGGATAATAAAAGATGAATTTAATCAATGTCCCTTACACATGTGTTTCGGTCAGTTCATCTGTGTGAAAATATACCGCACACAGATTCAAATTCTAACGGTTCCATTTCAGCGTTCCAAAAGTAATTTTTAAAAAATTCTCTTCGAACATTTCCCAAAATTCTCCGTTTTTCCACAACGAATTTTTTCATTCAAAATACAATTTCACTCTGATGAAGGTCGAATTTTCTGTGTGCTGTATATTTTCACACAGGTGAACTGACCGAAACACATGTGTAAGTGACATTGATTAAATTCATCTTTTATTATCCATTCCATTCTTTCTTCATTCTTACTCATATTGTCGGATTATTTCCAATTCCATTTTTACATATATATATATGTATAAGTGTTTGTGTGTGTGTGTGTGTGTTTGTGTGTCCGTGTGCATGTGTGTGCGAATGGTATCAATTGTTTCCATGATAGGATTTAACCAAATTTGAAACCTCAAGCGTACAAATTAAGATTTTGCATATATACAAATAAATATCAATGTACGTGCATATTTTTTACACATATGGAGTATATTATGAATATAGGTGTCATCTATCTTTGCCTCTTCAAGTCTGTTTTGATAATGTGTCTATTTAAACGTGTGTACGTGTGTGCTGTTGACTATCAAAATGCTGTTGTAAGTCTTGTTTATTTATCGTAATTTGTGTAATTCCGTGCAGATATTTTGCGATCGTATCTTTTTTGTCGTAATGGACATTAAACAAACATGTCTTAGCCATAGAGTGAGCTGGGTCGATAGTTAGCAATTATTTGCAGCGGATACACCCACACAAATTATATGCATTTACGTTGCACCTAGGTTTTCAAATGTGGTTTCTTTACTCTCAAATGTACACATCCAATGTCTATTCATATACATAAGCATATGCATATAGATACATACACACACAAGCGTGAATACACATATTCATACAGTTACATTTAATCTTCTGCAAGAAGGACATGAAGACATGCCACATCAACACCAACACATGGGAGGTGGTGCAGAAAACCGAGCGACCTGGTGCCTCCTTGTCAAACAAGGGACGAAAAGGAGTGAAACAGAGAGAAAAGAAGCTGTCACAGAAAGGAGAGACAGAAGGAAGGACAACAGCAACTCCAGCAAGCATCGATGTTTGTCTGCAGTTACTGCACCAGAGATTGCCATTTAAAAATTGGCCTGTTCAGCCACTCGTGAAGATGCAGTTAAACAAAAATTGGACGCTACGCCATCGTCTTTTGTAGAGGGAAGGATGCCAACAATATCTAATCTTCATAAAAACTTTAAAACTTTTTTCGCTAGGATACAGCCTTAACGTCACAACCAACACGCATTTTCAATGTCACACGCATTACAATATACACACACGTACAAACAAAAATAAACGCATTCACGCTCACACGGAATACAGTTATTTAAAAATAACATCATTTTAAAAAAAAAAAATTCATTTGGGAAGAAATGCCATAGCTGGACTGCTTCAGTTCAATTCTTTTAATAAAGAGGTATTACCTCGAAAATTCAAGAAATAATAAAAATACAGGTCAACACACAACACCATTGTTACCGTATTATTATTTTTTATTTATTCCAAACTGCATTGTGATAGCCTTCTAAATCAACCTCCTAACCAATACATACACAATGCTTCAAGCAAATTATGAAACTCTCTTTTTTTAATACATTTATTTTTGAATGTTAAGTTTTCTTTATATGACGTTAATTTTCACAACATTTTCTTCATTTCACAGATTTGTTTGTACGTCTTTTCTGATTTTGATTGCCTTAGTTTTTATTCGTTCCGTATTTTGTTTTCTTTGTTTTCCGTAATTTGTAATACGTTGTTTTTTTTTTTTTTTTTTCATATTTCTCTTCTATTTTCTGTCTTTTTCTTCTGACAGCTTTGCGATTGTTTCGTATATTTCTGTCACTTTCTACTTGTTCCGTTGTCCTTCCATACTTTAAACATTTTTTTTTCATAAATAACTATTGTTTTTTTTGTTTGGTTGGTTTTTTATATATTTTTCTTAGTTTACTTTCATAGCTTGCTTTTCTCTCTGTATAGATACACGCAGGCATCTGCGCATGCGTAAAAGTCTGCCGTAGAGAAGGAAGAAATATAAAAAGATGCATTTCTCGTTTCCTAATATCTCTCTCTCTCTCTCTCTCTCTCTCTCTCTCTCCTGTGGCGATTGAATTTTAGAGCACCACGTGAGGAACGAATTAATAATTATTGGTTTGTTCCATAAGCGTGTTGACCTATACGCTACAGACAGGTGCGTCTCGTATTTGTGTTAAACGCTTACATATATACGCTTTTTTATTTTCGTTTTTTTTTTTATTTTTTATATTTTTGCTTTGCATGCTACGTACGATCTGCTGTCTTTGTCATGGTCTTTCTCCAGCACTCAAAGACGTAGGCAGTAGGGCTGCTTTGACGTGTTCTATTGTGACGGTAGTGTTGATGTGGTGGCGAGAAACAACGTCACAAGGACATTGGCACGTAAACCCACACGTGCGCGAACTGAAATGCCTACACACACACACACACACATATATATATATAATATATATATATATATATATATATATATTCACGATCGCATTCATATATGCCAGCTATGTCTACATATTCATGACGTTACGTATGTCTATTTGCTACCCCACGAAGACAAAATGCGACACACGGTCTTTTTTAGTATATGGTAATCTGTATACCCACCTGATACAGCGCACAAGTCAAGGTTGTAGTTGATGCTGATTAATCTAATAATATCCCAGTTCTCTCAATATATTACCGCAGACATCAGGGTGTGCTTCTCAGATTAATACTCTTATAAGAACGCATTGTTTCTGTTTGGGGTACGTTACGAAACATTTATTTTTTTTTTGGCGGAAGTGCGCCATTGTTACGGTTATGGTCGTAAAATTCATCTCCAACCTTAGTTTAAATCTTGCACGTTTAAAAATATTCCCAACTGAAAATTTTGTGATAAAAACTATGAAGATATTTATTTGTTCCATAAAAGACTAATTCTTAAAGTCAAAATTTACAAATCCTATCAATTTCTATATATAATGCTTGAAAAAATAAAATCAAACTTGAAATGTGAAGATACAAGAGCCCATAAAATGTCATTCTATTATTTAAGATTTATTCAGGTTCAACTCCTACTGAGATTAATTTTTTATTTTTTATTCTCAGTTTCATAAACTGGAAATTGATGCTTTCAAAGCCGACAAACAGAAACCTTCTCGCCTGAGCCGTGTGTCTATGGATGCCATTGAAGCTGAACTTGTGTTTATACTTGGTAAAGGCATGAATCTCTGTTCTCCGCCTAGTAATGGAAAATAGGCCTGGATTCTTAAGTCTTGGATTGAAAATCAGTCCAGGAGAAGGAAAACGCTGAACTCAAACTACGCTTAAAATTTGATTATTTCTCACATTCTACTTATGGGGGAGGGGTTGGATAAATTCATACTACGCTTCTAGTTTGGTTGTTGTCATATAGTACCTAAATAATGAGAATGGAATCATTTGTTTTTATTTAAATAATGTCCGACGAAACCTCGGAAGACAGAAACAATGAGATCTCACGGGATTTTTTTTATTCAACCTAGAAATTGCTAATTACTCCGCTCCCCTTGTATCTTTGCTTAGTAAACCCTTTTCCCTATCTTTGATACTCGTTGTGTTTCTTCCTGTTATTTCTCGGTTAACTGATGCTCAAATTACAACAGTCGTTTAGTCTACTACATTGGAAGAATGAAACAATTATTGCGGGGGGGGAGGGGGGATGAACCACCACAACCGAGTTATGTTAATCGGATGCAGAATTAGTATCACACCTCATCTTTCAGAGAGACCATTTTCAAAACTTAATGTCAGAATAAGCATGTTTTTGAGAAAATACATACAATCTACGTTCATTAAATCCACTAGTAAATATATGAACCCTTCGAGTGCGAATATTTAAGTTTTTATGTAATAAAATATTATATTAAATTAGAAAGGCTAAATAAATAAGAATTGCAGATTAAAAGATTTGAAACAGAAGGGTATAATCGAAAAATAGAACGACTTTTTTATTAATTAAAAAAAAAAAAACTATTTAGTTAAATAGGAAGTAAAGAATTAAAATTACAGTTAATTTCTCTTGTTAATGGATTTCTTTTAAGATTTATCCCCGATATTTTGGCGCATATTCATTAAGATAAAACCAAACAATTAGAAATCAATAATACTATGCACATATTTATTAAAATCAAATGTTTAATATCAATATGCAAATAGTCTTCCCGTTCACACTGTCAACCGTTATTTTGTTGTATATATAAAAACAATTTCATGTTATTAGTATGTCGATATGGTCAACAGTATTAATAATGTAGAACAATTCTATTAAAAATTGAGGTTTAAATAAAAATATCTATTGAGAATGTGACATAAATAACTAAGGGAATTGTGACTTGAGTCGTAATATAGTTTCGGTTGCAGACAGAAAAAAACTCAGTCTCCATTAATAATAAGAAGATAAGGTCATCTATTTGTATAGTTAAAAAAAACATAAACTAGAACTAAAACTAGAAAAACGCAACGCAAAGGAATATGAATATTTTAAAAAGTAAATGTTCGATTTATCAGAACACAAACCCCTCACCAAAAAAACAAAAAAAACAAACAAAAAAAACCCAAAACAAAGAAACAAAAATTGTCGCGTCCGAGAGATCTAACATTTATACTCAACTAATAATTCTCGTTACCAGAGAATCAGAATAAATCAAAACAATTGTGAAAAAATATCATAAGTTGTTTTTGTTGAATTTAAAAAAAATCCATTTAAGCTAAATGTTTCATTTGATACTAACCACAAATAATCTAAATTTATTAGCCATCAGTAACACGCACATAAGTGTCTGTATCTCGACGCTCATTCTATCTATCTATCTATCTACACACACACACACATTATATATATATATATATATATCCTTCCTGTCTGATATTTGATAAGTTGTGTGCGTTTTTGTAACTTACTTTTTGTTTATAATGGTTGTGTTACACAGCCATTTTCTTTTGTTTTTTGCTAATAATGATTGTGTTACACAACCATTATAAACAAAAAGTAAGTTACAAAAACACACAACCTATCAAATATCAGACATATTCCGCCTAAATATAGTAATTCAATGCCTGAAGAAGATAACAGATCTGAAACACGTGTCACATATGTAAGTTAATAACATTTTCATATATATATAGAATTAATAAAGACAACAAACTCACAATTATAAGTTTCACAATCTATTAATCAGACAAACGTTAGTAAATATAAATAAGTTAGGGTGGCGAAGTCAACGGCACTTGCTAACTGAAATTCTTTAGCCCATGTGATTTGTTTTGAAAATCGCATCGGCGAGAAACTGATATTTACCATGCGCCGTTGATTTCACATCTTCGCTACTCTAACTATATATATATATATATATATGCTCTATCAAAGATATTGAATATTCTTCATTTATCAATATAGCAAACTAATACACACACACACACACACACACATATATATATATATATATCACACAAAACATCCGATAACTCTGAATTCAAAATTCCTGAGGTCGGTCGTTGATTGGGTTTGTGGCAACCCTTGATGCACTAATTCTTTCCTATTGACTGTGCCAAAAAGTGTGGATGGTCCAACACAAGCCTCACCACTATAAACAAATCCCTGTGTGGGAGTTCATTGTGTGTATGAACCCTCATTCGTCGATAATCGACGGGAGAGTCCATTATATATATATATATGGAAGTAACACAAGAATGCTGCATGCTGTATTAAACAAACCGTTGAAACAGCAGCCACAAGAAAACACCTGTACTGACACTTGCCCCTATCACACAAAACATCCGAATAAGACAAAGATGACATGCTAGAAACTGCTGGAGAAGCAGGGATGAACTCATAAGTGACCTTCTTCTGGGGACATCTGCATATAGACGCCAGTGTGGGCTGTCCAGCAAGTATCTATATCGATCATCTATGTGTGGATACTGGATGCTGCATATGATTATATATTATATATATATATATTCATCCACAGACACCATGTTTCGACGTTTCACGTCTCTTCAGTGTGGCTAGACATTTGCAGGCTACTAGTCAGACTGCTTAACCACTCGGCCATTATCACCTACAAACTGGAATATATATATATACATATATATATATATATAAAATCGTCAGGGTGGCCTAAAGTCGGTATCAGCTATACAGCAAGGGAGTCTATCCCCTTTTCACTAGCGCTAGACCAAGGAGAGTGTTTTTGCGTCTGAGATGGAGCGTCACATCTACCATCAGCTCCTTACTTTACCGCACAGATCCCTGTGCTACTCATACACCGAGTTGGCGAGGGCCGGTATCGATCCCAGAATTTAGTTGTTCCTTGACAGACGCTACAAACGAAGGCTATTTATATACTACACGCTTGAAAAATGTATTCAACGATATAACTATTGGAGTATCGAAGACAAGCTCACGTACGAGATAACGCGAGATTAGTGCGTGACCAGTGATTAGTAAGGCCGGTTACGATTAAAGTGCATGTCAAGTACAACTGTCAGAGGACTATGACAGCAATAAAAATACTCACTAAATTAGAACCGAGAACAAAAGAGGAACTCAACAATTCCGTGTACCAATATACAACAGCACAGAGTAAAAATAGACACCATTATCTATAGTCTTGAAAGTATCTGTTGCAACTTGACCAGGATTGAAAAAAAGAAAAAGAATCTTAGTATAAAACACAAAACAGTTGCAACTGATTCGGAACATGATACGGCTACAAGTATTTAAATTGCATCACCCAAGAAGTATAACGACCCTGGAAACACAACATCTGGTGAAATGGATGTAACAACAACAACAGGCTACATGTATAACAGCAGAGTTCATAACTATTGTCAACGACATGACAAGTGTCAATCATACAGTAAAATAAATGGACTCTCTCGTCGATTTCGACGCATGAGAGTCCATCCAATCAACAACCTACACAGTGTTTTGTGTATAGTACTGAACGCTTGTGTTTGACCATCCGCACTTTTTGGCACAGTCGATAGGAAGGAATTGGTGCACAAGGAATACCACAAACCCAATCAGCAACTGACCTCAGGATTTTCAAAATCAGAGTTTTCCTTCTTCTATACTGGGTAGCTATCCAAGGTTAAAGAGCCCAGTCTGTCCTACTATTTTACCCGTAACTGGAGGGGGGATATATGGATTCATACCTTTCCCAAGGGTATTAGCGCCATGTGAAATGCAAACAGCTTTGTCTAGGATTCGAACTCGGGTCGACGGATCCATTTCCTATGACTCTAACCATTATACAACGCAAGCTCAGTTCAGCGTGACAGGAGGCCATGTAAGAAAGTGATGAAAGTTTCCGATTAAAAAATATGCAATCCATGCGCAACGAAACATACTTTTTATGAACATACTATAGATATTTAATACTACTAGCAAATATATGCACCCTCCGGGCGCAAGTATTTTAGTTAAATTTTATAATAAAATATCATATTAAATTAGAAAGGCTAATGAAACTGAATAAGAATGTAGATAAAAAGATTTTGAACAGAGGGGGTATGATTGAAAAATAGAACAACTTTGAAACTAACTCTTCCATCATTTTCCGTTACTCCCGTCTTTCATTGGTAAATTTTCCTAATTAAACTGTTTAGTTAAAATAGGAAGTAAAGAATAATATTACAGTTATTTCTTCTTGTTAAGGGATTTCTTTTAAGATTTATTGAAGAGATTTTTACTCATATTCAATAAGATAAAACCAAACAATTAGAAATCAATAATACTAAGCATATATTTATTAAAATCAATTTTTTAAGATCAATATGCAAATTAGCCTTCCCATTTACACTGTAAACCTCTATTTTGTTGTATATATAAATACAATTGCATGTTATTAGTATGTAGATATGGTCAACAGTCTAAGTAATGTAGAACAATTTTATTAATAATTGAGGTTTAAATATAAATAAAATCATGGAGAATGTGATGTAAATAACAAAGGGAATTGTGACTTGTATAGTGATATAGTTTCGGTTACAGACAGACAAACCCACAATCTCCATTATAATAAGATGATAATCTATCTATGCATATATAACAGACAGTTGGTGTGTATGTATGTATGTATGTATGTGTGTTTAGTCGCTTAATGGGCTTAATATTTTCTTCTCATATTGTCGGATTAATTTCCTCACCATATTTCCATTCTGTCATATTAATATAACGACACAAAAAGGAAAACTACATCTATATCAACATGAATGTCCCTCACATAAACATTACTTAACAGTGTCCTGAAGATGGTACAATATACCGAAATGCTTAAGTATTGACACTAAAAATTGTTTCCTGATCATAACATCCTGCGTTTGTTATATTTTTAAAATATTTTCTTCTCATATATATATATATATATATATATATATATATATATATATATATACCAACAACACATATATAACTTAACGACAAATCCAGTTCCCAATCACACATAAACAAAAACAATTAAACAGACACACACACACACACACACACATACACATATTTAGCTAACCAATCCCCACAATCTAACACCTGTGGTACCACCATTCACCATTTCGGCACTCCCCATTCCAGAGAGAAAAAAGAATCCACTAACCACCCCCAACTACACTTCCCCCTACTGACGACCTTCCGTTTTCAGCATTTTGAGAATTTCCATCATTGGAGTAAGAACTATATTCAAGTCCTGAAGATGGTCTAATAAGAGACCGAAACGTTGCACCGTCGACAATAAACATCAAGTTTCCACAACATCCCGTGTTTGTCTACTTTTCTCCATATATATATATATATATATATATATATATATTGCATAAACAATTGCTCGAAACTCTTTCAGCAGATCGGTATAAAACAAAATTATGAACACTTGAAGTTACATGTGGTTCACCCAATAAGAAAAAGAAAAGAAATTGAAAAAAAGAAAAAGAGAAAAAAAGAAAAAGAGGGAAAAGAAAAAAGGAAAAATGCAAATAAATTTTATTATTAGAAAAGAAAAAGAAAAAAGAAAGAGAAAAGAAATTGAAAAAAGAAAAAGAAAAAAGAAAAAAAAGGAAAAAAAAGAAAAAAGAACAAAAACATTATTATTAGAAAAGAAAAAGAAAAAAAGAGAAGAAAAAAAAAAAAAGAAAACAAGAGAAAAAATTTTTTTTTAAATAAAAAAATAAAAATTTTATTATCAGAAAAGAAAAGGAAAAAAGAAAAAAAGAGAACAAAAAGAAAAAAGAAAGAAAAAAAAAAGAAAAGGAAGTCATCAAGATATTTTGTAATAAAGTATTTCTTAATAGTGGTTCACCCAATAATCAGCCATATATATATATATATATATATATATATATATTATACTGTCAGAGCTTACCAGCATATTCCCCTCGGTAGTTAACATCTGCTACTGATTCGGTTCTCAACTACAGCTCTATATATGTAGTGAGCACTTTTCTATATTTATTAGTATTCCAACTTACTCGATTTCTTTCTCTTTTGTGACAGCTAGAATTGTGATTTACTGGATTTTTTCTTTTTCGATTAGACATTCCCTTTATATATATATATATATATATATACGTGAAATTTTGTAACTTATAAATAGATAAGCATGCAATTAGTAATATTTCCAGTGTATTTTTAACATTCACCTGACTGCACTGTTTCAATAATTGATGTAAATTTACCATTCGCCCCTGTAGTATTACATATATTTATCTAAATTTCTGAGATGTTATTTACACCATTAATTATCAACCGGAGGTCATATTGACCCTGAGAACCATATAACATTTTCTGAGCCCAGGCAAGCAGAAAACATTTCATTATAAAAATACAATAGGACCTTTATACATTAAATGGCTATAAGGGGCCCGGCATAGTAAAATAGGAATCAAAGGGGTCCATTAGTTGAAAAAAGGTTAATTGGTTTGTTTTGTTTTACGGCATATCAACCTCAGTGGGTCATTTAATGCCGATAAAGTTTTGAAATAAATCAATTCTTAATGGATAATACAATTTTTTATAAATAC
Source organism: Doryteuthis pealeii (assembly GCA_023376005.1). Lineage (NCBI taxonomy): Eukaryota > Metazoa > Mollusca > Cephalopoda > Myopsida > Loliginidae > Doryteuthis > Doryteuthis pealeii. The sequence goes on along the minus strand of CM042141.1, from coordinate 76,349,631 downwards.
ATTTTTCTATTTAAACCATAGATGGGACCCTGACAGGTACTACCACTCCGGGTCAGAGTGGACCAGGGGGCAATGGTGATGAAGGGGTGCTCCACAATCCCCAAACCTCCAGAACTGGAACCTCACCATCAGATAGAGTTTAACGTCATTCCCAGGACATGTAGACCCTCAGCCACCGCCTTCTAACACCCATATGATTAAAAGGGGTTGGGGCTTGCCATAAGGGTAATAGGGTTGGGAAAATCATATAGGTGCTAGGGCTTGATTTGACCAGCCGATTGATCGGAGGGGGCCTCTCCGACCGCCCGTCTAGCCCAAGATAGGGCCAAAGTGGAGTATTGCATGTCATGAACTGCTCATCCACCCGGGCTCTATCCTTAAGCATCACGGGTCGCCACCCACGGCCAACAGGTGGCCCCATTGGGGGAGTCTTACCCCTCTGCAGAGGTGCAGTCGGTGGATTCTAACGCCGCACCGACAGGGCGGGAAAAAAGGTTGAGAATCACTTATTTACACAATCCGGATGATTGTCCTCTTTTTTAAAAAATATTCTTAACGTTTAGGTGGTTGCATCTACAGGCCTTCCTCAAGTGTCTTTTTTCGTAGTCTGTAACCTTAAGGGAGTTTTGAACCGAATCCTTTATATAATCCACGGGACTGTGCTGTTTTTATTCCATTGTTCATGTATCACAAATAAGATAATTCGTCTTTGTAATCTCACCTCTCATTACGTTGGACCTGGGCCCAGGAATTGAACTCACAACTTCCAGGTAGATGCGAAAAAGAAGCTCTTAATCGATGCCCTTATCCTCTCCTCCATTACCGACTATGACAAAAGACACCTGAAGAAGGTCGGTAGGTACAGCGGCCGAAACTTGAGTATAACAACCAAGATGAAGATAATAGTTCTAATTGTGTAGTAGTAAATCAACAGTGTCCTATTGTCAGTATCAGACAAACAGAATGGAGTCTACCCCTTTTTGCTAGCGCTTAATCAGGGAGATTGTTTTTGCTGAAGTGGAGCGCGACAACTACCATCAGCTCCCAGTGCTTTACCACATATATACGATTAACAAAGCTGTGCTAGATGCGCTGAGATGGTGAAGACTGTTATCGAACTCGGAACCTTGCGATCCCTATGCTAATGCTCTACCGACTGAGCTAAACCGGCCCTCTGTTGTGAGTTACTATATGTCTGGCGCACATGTAGTTTGAATGTACTAGTATGCTGAATACTGTATGATCCAATATACAACAGCCCCTTTTCTGCTAGAATCTTTCATCGATACATTTTATCCTATCACTCACTGTCAACTGCGACAAAAAACACCTGAAGAAGGCCGGAGGGTACAGCGACCGAAATTTAGTGAGCATAGCAACCAAAATGGAGAGAATAGTTCGAATTGGGTAAACAAGCAAATTATATGTATATTTTATTAGCTCATTAATCGATAGAGTCTCTTTTAATGAAAATAGATCAAAAGAACAAATAATCGATATTTTAAGCTTGAAAACGAAACTTGAGCTCGAGTGGTTCGGAATACGGGGAAAATAACATCAATAAAATCACGATACATTAGCAAAACCTAAGAACTAAAATGTAAATACAGTGTTACCTTGACCACCCTATCGTCTGGGGCAGAAAAATACACCGACTGCACCTCTGCAGAGGGGTAAAATCCCCCTTTAATGGGACCACCTGTTGGCCGTAGAAGGCATCCTGTGATGCTTAAGGAGGGAACCCTGGTGGCTGAGCACTCCACTGTTAGGCCAACATATACTGCTGATAGAGTCGCGTGGTGTAATGGCTAGAGTCGTAGGAAACAGACTCGTGGGCCCGATTTTAATTCCTGGACGAAGATGTTTGCATTTCAAATAGCGCTAATACCATTGGGAAAGATATAAACCCAATTCTCCCTCCAGCTAAGGGTAAATAGCAGGACAGACTGGGCTCTTGAACCATGGCTAAGTAACCAGTCTAGGGGAAGGAAAACTCTGAATCCAAACCTGCTAAACAACGCTTAAGAAATTGACCTTGTGTCGCATCCTGCTCGTGCGGAGGGGTTGGTGTGTGCGTGTGTATATATATATATATATATATATATATATATATATATATTATGGACTCTCTCGTCGATTTTCGACACATGAGGGTTCACACAATGAACACCCACGCATGGATTTGTTTATAGTGGTGAAGGCTTGTGTTGGACGATCCACACTTTTTGGCACAGTCGATAAGAAAGAATTGATGCATCAAGGGTTGCCACAAACCCAATCAACGACCGACCTCAGGAATTTTGAATTCAGAGTTATCTCTCTCCTAGACTGGTTACCTACCCAATATATATATATATATATATATTATATATATATATATATATATATATACATACTGCAGAGTGTTGGTTTTAATTTGTAATGAATGTTTTCACCGTCGATAAAGTAGTCATCGTTCTATTAGAAAGCGAGAAAGGTATACGCAGTACAACATGCATTCGCACGTGCACAGTCCTAGAATCTCGTAAGACAACATATACAAGTTCACTGACCTCCCACAGACAAATTTTTGCTATTACATCTGCGTACATTTTGCATTCGTAGCGATTAATCTTTGTCTCTCTGCAAAAACAAGTCCCTTTCCTCTGTGTGAGGGCAAAGGCATTTTTGCCCCAAGCATTCTTTTAAAACTTTGCCTACTTTAAACCGCTTACAGCGATTCTCCTACCGGTAACTGTTTTTATGCATACCACACCCAAGCAGTGTATAAAGAACTGATGGTTAGTTCATTTGAATTGAGCAGAATGACTCAGATTACAATAACTATAGGACTTTATTTGAATAGAACTTTTGAGGTGATTAGATAGTGAACTTTTAAATATCATAAAATATACCAAGAAGATTTGGTAAAGGCGTGGGGGAAATTTGGTAGGCAAAGTGTTAAACTTCTGTAATAATTTTTAAAAATTTTTGTTTTATTAATTTCTCTGCTATTCATGATTTCCAGTAAGTTTGTTGGCTGGTTGGTTGGATTTACGGAATTTCAACCGTATGATTCTCTAAAAAAAAAAGTTTTATAAAGTCAGTATTCGTCTCTTTCGCGGTTCTATCGCAGATATAGAGCCATGTAGAGACCCCACCAAAATAGTTATATTGATTTTACACACACACACAAACCCAAACCCACATGTATATATATATATATTATATATATATATATATATATATATATATATATATAAAGTAATTGGTAATTTGCTTGAAGCATTGTTAAGTATGTTATAAAATAATAAAATTCGAAGGCAATACAATGCGTGAAAAAAAAAAAAAAATAAAGACAAAAAGATGTTTATATGTCTATATACATTAGACATATAAACATCTTTTTGTCTTTATTTTTACGCATTGTATTGCCTTCGAATTTTATTATTTTATATATATATATATATATTAGTTTACTATATCTATAAATAAAGCGTGCTCAATACCATGGATAGAACATGTATATCTAAGTTAGCGAATATATAAAGTCAATGGTGTTGAATTCATGACTTCGTTACCTTACTCTAACACACACACACACACATATATATATATATATATATATATATATATATATATAGAGAGAGAGAGAGAGAGGTGATACATCCAAACACGTGTCTGTGGATTACTTATATATATATATATATATATATATACACCAAGAAACCTCCATAAGAGAGTCCGACAGAAATCGGAACCGTAGATATAAAGATAGAGACTTCAGAAAAAGAGAGATAACAATTAAGCAGAGAAAAGAGAGAGAGAGAGAGAGAGAGAGAGAGAGAGAGAGAGAGAGAGAGAGAGAGAGAGAGAGAGAGAGATCAGAACTATAAATAATAAACAATACACAACCTGTCAGCTAGTGTAGTGGTTAGAATGTCACCTGTCAGCCTGACAGATAGGGTTCGAATCGCGCACAAAGCACTGCCCTCTCTATAGCTCTGCTGATGAGGCCTAATGGGCTGAAATGTACATACAGAGATCAACTTTTTCTCGATTTGTTTACGCTTTACATTTAAACCGATATGCACGCCTAATTCATTTAATTATAATTAATTAACAAATTATGTATGACTTTAATTAAGCACATAATTTCCCTAAAAAAATTTATATATATATATATATATATATATATATATATATATATATAAAGATGGATATGAGAGAGATAGAGAATTTGAAAGAAAAAGAGATAAAGCTCGATATGTGACCTACATGTAACAGCAGTCAAAAGTTTGTCATTTACTAAGCTTGGTTTGATATATATATATTTACCAACCCCTCCGCACGAGCAGGATGTGACACAAGGTCAATTTATTTCAACAGCTTTGAATTCAGAGTTTTTTTTCTTCTAGACCGGTTTCCTAACCAAGGTTAAAGAGCCCGGTCTGCCCTACTATTTACCATAGCTGGAGGGAGAGTAGGGATTCATACCTTTCCAAGGTATTAGCGCTAAGTGAAAATGCAGTTACCGCATCCAGGATTTGAACTCGTGGCGACGAGTCTATTTCCCATGACTTTAACCATTACACCACCCGCTTCCATATAGCTTAGTTTGATATAAGACCCAGTGCGAACTGAACCTACTATTCATTACTTGTAGTTTATGTACATGACTCGAGTATTATGACTATTATATCCCAACGAGGTGTCCAACTGTAATCAGAATTTGCGGCCAAGGTCTTTTTCCGGCACATCATCTAATAAAATAAAACGTGACATTCTCTTATCACAGCATAACACGCTATGAAGAGGTGTTACGCGGACTATTGAGAAGTGGAAATTACTTCAAGTAGCAAAGATCGTTGTAGGCCAGTTTTCCTTAATAGGGAATAAGTATCAGTAAAAGCATATAATAGACAAACTCGATATAATAACAAGTGCCAGTCGTCATTCCAATAAAGCTAATTGCAAGACAGGAACCAAAATGAAAATATGGCAGAACTGTTAGATAGAAAGACTGCATTTATGTATTCACAATGTTACGATTTTTGTGGCCAATTTTAGGTTTTCAAGTGAGAGCGCTTTACAGTGGAGATTCCTTAGTGAGGAATCCTTGGTTGTTCCTCGGTGTTAGGCAAAATTCTTTGGTTGAGCAGAGTCCTTTGTTCTACTGTTACATAATCTATGCGGTTGCATAAGATTATTGTCAATCCCCTGTACTTTGAGAGGGATGGCCCTTTTCATATCACGGGCGGGACTTTCCATGGAATAGTACAGAAAGCCCGCGAAATACGTGAAGTCACGTGGGACCTGGTTGAGTCCTCAGTTTTCAGTTGGACGTCGGGCAGAAGAGATGTTCTGCCTTAACTGGAACTCACACTGCATACGCGCGCTATGTTAGTCAGATATTTAGTTACATAAAATGTATAGTTAAGGAAATAAAAAGTTTAAGAAAAATAACACGGTCTTGTGATTAATGAATGTCTTGGTAACAAGACTGATATAGAAGAAGAAATGAGTTAAGTGCGACCGGCCAAGACGAAGTCCCCAAGAGAAGTCCAGACGAAGAAGAGATGTTAGAAGAGACCTAGAAGAACTTAAGATGTCGAAGAAGAACAGAAGAAGAATAGAAGTAGAGAGAAACTAATGACCAGGGTATACAACACTACCTTGGAATGAGAGCATGTATTCCTGTTGCGTAAAATTCTGTTGACTGTTCTTTGAGCCACTTATTCACTACAGATTTCACATCCTCGTCACTGGAATAATATTTGCCTCTGTTCAGCCCCATGAAAGAGGGTTTGAGAGGCAAGAATTATTCTAGTGACGAGGAAGTGAAATCTGGAGTGAAGAAGTGGCTCAAAGAACAGTCAACAGAATTTTACAGGGCAGGAATACATGCTCTCATTTGAAGGTGGAACATTGCTACTGAGAGAATGTGGAGAAGTAGGGATGTGATCCACAGAATACCAGCTTCATTCTGATGTATGATACACACACACATATATATATATATATATATATATATATATGGAAATACGGTGAGGAAATTAATCCGACAATATGAGAAGAAAATATTTTAAAAATATAACAAACACAGGATGTTATGATTAGGGGAAACAATTTTATGTGTCAATACTTAAGCATTTCGGTATATTGTACCATCTTCAGGACACTGTTAAGTAATGTTTATGTGAGGGACAAAATGAAAGATGTTAAGAGTATAGTGTATAGTGTATAGTTAAGAGTATAGTGTATAGTGGCTTTTGGCCCATGAAGATGTCAATATGCAATGTGTTTATTATTCATATGAATGACAGTTTTCAAACGCCTATAGAGGACCGACAAACAAACTCTCTCCCTATTATTAATGATAACACTAATTTGCTTATATTTTGAGCGCTTCTATCTCTCCTGGTTTTATTATAATGTTGGATTTACAGTTGTTATAGGTGATATACCCAATAGAATGCGCCGACGGTTACTGTAAGTAACAGGGACAATTATGGCTTGAGAGGAAGCTAATGCGAGTCAGCTCGTAACTCTATTTGTCGGACGCAATTCCCACTTTTCTTTACTGTAATTGTCTACTCTTTTGTTAATACATTTTCCTACATTTGTTACCCGTCGTTTTGTCAAATTTTGACCCCTTGAAACCCCACAACAACAGTCATTCTCTTTTATGCTTGCCTTGTTCTTTTTTTTATGTCTATGAACATCCAGGATGGGGTCATAAGGGGAACAGTTTCAAATGTAAATAGAAGGGGTGTTGGGAAAAGTCTAGCAGAAGAGGGTTTGTTGGGCTAAGATGGAAGGATCTGATACCCCTCCTCTCTTATTTGACTTGTACATTTTAACAATTGACGTCTTCTAGTATCAACTTGTAATATACAAACTTGTAACACATGTCCAGATTCTTAGAGTTCCCGCAAGAAAACGATTTTTGGCAAAGTACACACTCAGGTGATTATTAGTGATTACGATTCTCGTTCTGTATCCTATTATAGTGCAATGCCTTAACTAATTAAATGTAAATATTTTAAAATTTCTTAGAGCTCTCATTACTAAGTAGTCAACCACTTATGTGTATTATTTACCAAACCCCAGCGCAAAATTTAAGTGTTCATAATATATTTCAAGTTTTATACTTGGTTTGCTATAAGAGCATCGAGCATTTTTATGCAAAAAAAACAAAAAACAAAAACAAAAAAACAGTACATTTTTTCTTATATATATATATATATATATATATATATAGTAAATGAAGAAAAAACTCTAAACTTGCTTCATTACAATAATTTATTTCAACCGTATTAATACGGCATCTTCAGGTAATCAAAGAACATGACTTCAGGTAATCACAAGAATCAAAACTATATATATATATATATATATATATATATATATACTTGTTGTAAAACCTGTTGGTAAACCCTTGCGGTAAGAAAAAACCCGGCAAATAGTTTGATTGTAAAACATCACCTGGGAGAAAAAAAAAAAAAAAAAAAAAAAAAAAAATACCAAGATAGTCGCACCAACCGAAAAAAAATATCAGAAGATCTTAGCCCTGAAGAGCACTAAGCGAAACTTTTAGTAGGCATATCTGACTCATCAGGTGTATATATATATATATAAAACTTGGCTAAGGTTTATAATAGCCTGCTTTTAAATCGTAACCGACCTGAAGTTGAGAAAGTTCTTGGGAATAAAAGAACGATTATCAAATATGGAACCTTGTGACAACCCAAGAATCCCTGCACGAGATACGTAGATTGTACTCGCTTGGTCACACATTACACAAGCTCACTTCATGGCTTTTCACAGCTGGGTGAGTCACAATACCGAAAACTGTTTGCCCACACATGCGCAGTAAGTTGCCCTGTAATTAGTTGCTGAATTACATAAAGCCGAAAGCTCGTGATATTTAAAATGGCCGCGTACATTCCGGACAGGCCTCATCCTATAACTGCTAATTGCAAACGCTGCATGATGGTGTGATTGAGTTGCACTCGGATAGAGTTCAGATGCGGAGGAGAAAGCTGGAAAACGATACACTCTTAGTGAGAGGTTTCATTGATAAATATTCATGTAAAAAAAAAAAAAAAAAAAAAAAAGAACAAGATATTTCGCAGGTGGTAATTCGTTTACGTACAAAAATTCAAGACGTCCAAGTGAGCACGCATGAATAAGATTGCTTATAGAATTTCCTGTTTCTGTTGTTCCTCATTTTTTAAAATTCATTAAGATTTGGTTTGTCTTGCACACAGGCTTCGCACTGATTAAGGTGCCTGCTGTTCGTCAGGCTCATTTCTGTTGCTTGTGTAAAAAAAGTAAAGTCGTCGGGGTGGCCTAAAGTCGGTATCAGCCAGACAGTAAGGGCGTATATCCCCTTTTCACTAGCCCTAGACCAAGGAGATTTTTTAGCATCTGAGATGGAGCGCCGCACCTATCATCAGTTCCTTACTTTACCGCACATATACCTGTGCTACTCATTCGCTGAGTTGGCGGGGACTGGTTTCGAACCAGGAATCTTGTGGTTCCTTGGCGGACGCTCTACCGACTGATCTAAGCGAGTAGATAGTTATTATCTAAGCTTAGATTAAATGTTGCACAAGGTCAGAAGTACAGGGTTCCCAGTGAGAATCGAACTCACTAACAATGGTTTTCAAATCTAGCTTGCTAACAATTACACCATTAGCATAGTATATAGCGTGGTCCGCGGCGCTGACTGCTACGTCGGTGAGGTTATTCACCAGATGTAAAATAAAGTAAGCAAATTCAGTGGCCTATTGTCGATATCACCTGGATATCGAGGGAGTCTATCCCCCCTTTCACTAGCACTAGAACAGAGAGATGGTTTCTGCGTCTGCCACATTTACCATCAGCTCCTCACTTTACAACGCAGCTCCAAGCTGTGCTATTCATGCGCTGAGTTGACGAGTGCCAGTATCAAACTAGGAACCTCGTGGATCTTAGGCGGAGGCTCTACCAACTAAGTTAAACCAGCTCTTTAGATGGGGAGTGAAAGTAAAGAAGATGGAAATGCCTATTCCCGGGGTCAGTAGGACAGCGAGGGAGTCTACTATCCCCCTTTTCATTTGCGCGAGGAAGATTGATTTGGGTCTGACGTGAAGCGCCACTCAAACGCAAGAAGATATGACAATAGGCACCACGTAATAGCTGCCTTTTCGTTATTCTAGGGGCAAGACTCTTCATGCACCTTTGCTCTTCACCCGTCTCTGTTCACCCACTTCTGGAGATCTGAAGAGTATGCAGTACCTCTTTATTGCTATTACTCGCATATTTACTCTAGCCCGGAGTGGTAGTACCTGTTAGGGTTCCATCTATGGGTCAAATAGATATGCTTACAAAATACTCATATTCGATAGGACCATGTACAATAATAAACAAACAAGAATATCTTAAGAAACAGATGTACAAAAATATAAACAGAAACATGCAATGGACGTGATACCCTAACCTCTTAGCATAAAAAAACCCTGGACGGGTTGACATGCTGTTAAATTCAATCTACAAATCAATATAGAAATGACAGAAATGACTATCATCGATTTCGATGTATGAGGGTTCATCCAATGAACAACATACAGTGTTTTGTTTATAGTGGTAAAGGATTGTGTTGGACCATCCGCACTTTTTGGCATAGTTGATAGGAAGGATTGATGCATAAAAATGCCACAAAACCAATCAACGACTTCGTTTTTCAAATTCAGAGTTTTCCTTCTCCTAGACTGGTTACCTATCAAGGTTAAAGAACCCAGTCTGCTCTACTATTTTACCCATGGTTGGAGGGAGAATATATGGATTCATACCTTTCCCAAGGGTATTAGCGCTATGTGAAATGCAAACAGCCTTGTCTAGGATTTGAACATGAGTTCATTTCCTACGACTCTAAATTTTATGCCACGCGTCTCCATAAATCAATAGCGAGTAACAGAAACAAAGTAAGTCTCGAAGCAATATCAGTTATTTGTTCTTATTTGAGCATTTTGTCAGCACAAGGTTATTCGCCGGAGGAAGAGTATTTCTTTCTTTCTCTGAATGAATGAATAAATCTTCGTGTTTGGATACAATCCAGATTCCTAAAGTGCTCAGTTTCGATCCTAAAACACATTCGAATCTTGTTGTATACCTCTTAACTTCTTTCTATTCTTCTATTATTCGGTCGTCTCTTTGATATCTTAAGTTCTTCTAGGTCTCTTCTAACATCTCTTCTAGCGTCTGGACTTCGTCTTGGGGACTTCGTGTCTGGTCTTACATGGATTTCTTTTTATCAGAAGCCCTGTGTCATTAGTAGTTTTTAGATAATAACACAAGACTTCGATTTACTTTGAGCATATTTTATTCTCGAACCCCCCACCAGACTACTGCGCAGATCGAGCCGGAGCGTGCAATACACGACTCACCACCGTCGTGGTTTCTGACCGACTGACTAAAATCTATTTCTAATCTAAACCGGAAGAGGGTCTTCTCCACCGATTCTCACGGTATCCACCGGAAAGGATCAGGATGAGGTCAAGCCTTGTCACTCATCCTTCAGGGCCGTGGGCTGCAACTTATAACAGCCATTTTGATTTCTACACTATTGCACATAAGTATTAGGTATCTAATAATTATGTAACACACTCTTAGACTTAGAAAGCAATTTATGCAGTGGCGGACCAATTTGTGTCCGGTAGTTGTTTAACCCCATTACAGCAAATTTTATGTGATTTTTGCACACACACACACACACACACACACTCACAGAGTGCTCAATATAATTGATAGAGCATGTATACTTAAGTTAGGGTAGCAAAGACATAAAATAAACGTCGATTTTCAAACAATGTCTTCGCGACTCTAACTTAACAGAAAATATTTTTTTTTGTGATGTTCTTTTTTCAGTTCGATAATTTGACAGATGTCCAAAATTGTTCCTTTTCAACAATCCTTGTTATCTGAAATTATCACATCTTATTATAATGGAATAGTTTGTCTGTAACCGAAACTATATCAGTACCCAAATATGAGCAAAAATCTCGGGGATAAATCTTTAAAAAAATCGATTACCAAGAAGAAATAACTGTAATTTTATTCTTTACATCCTATTTTAACTGAATAGTAAAATTTGGAAAATTTACAATAGAAAACTGAAATGATGAAAGAGAAAGTTTCAGTTGTGCTATTTCTAGATTATACCCCCCCCCTCTGTTTCAAATCTTTTTATTTGCATTCTTATTTAATTTCATTAGCCTTTCTAACTTAATATTATATGATATTACATTAGAAACCACAAGGTTCTAGTTCGATACTGGCCCTCGCCAACTCAGCGAATGAGTAGCACAGGGATCTGTGCGGTAAAGTGAGGAGCTTATGGTAGGTGTGGCGCTCTACCTCAGATGCTAAAATAATCTCCTTGGTCTCGTGCGATTGAAAAGGGGATAGACCCCCTCGCTGTCTGGCTGATACCGACATTAGGCCGCCCCGACGACTTTACTTACTACATTAAATCTTAAATACTTGCACTCGGAAGGTGCATATATTTGCTAGTATTAAATAAAGAAAATAAAAGATTCGCCCTGTTAACGGGGCCTAGAAAACGCCTGCAGAGATGCAGGGAAAACCGCAGCACAAAAAGGAGTCCTAGACATGGCACTAAACTAAATGAATAAGGATTCCGTTTTGTGTTTTTGGGGTTTCTGGAGTCACTCCATCGTTGAAATTACTACCAGGTCGATTCCTAGCCGAAAGTTAGGGGTCCATCTATTGATCACCCTGCCGGCAGGGATTAGAATATGCTATTGTATCCTTTCCTGGTTATGACACTAAACTGTATCTGATAATGAGGATGCAGTTCTTTATTGACATTACTCCCATATCCACCCTGAATCGGAATGTTAGTACCTATTATGACCACTTCTATGGCGTATATAGATCTATTTGAGATACTGTTTAAAATGATTTTAGCCTAAGTTTGCTGCAAAAATATTGTTATTGCAATTTGTGTGGGTTTGTTTTTTTGTATTTATTTAGCAATCTCACGTCTGTTATTTAATACCACAATTTGATTCATTGGTAAAGTAATAATTTACTTCCAATTTATGGTTTCATGCATTTCAAGCAATTATATGATTTCAAATCTTATTATAATGGAGATTGTGTGTTTGTTCGTCTATAACCGAAACTATATCCCTACTCAAGTCACAATTCCCTTATTTATTAACGTCATATTCGCCATGATTTTACTTTTTATCTAAACCTTAATTATTAATAAAATTGTTCAACATTATTAATACTGTTGGCCATATTTTCATGAAAATCTCCCATGTGGTGGTGTTGATGTAGCATATCTTCATGTCCTTCTTGCAATATTCAACAAATTACATCAGCACATTTGGATATTTGGCTGATTTTGCCTTTACACAAAAGAATTTGCTTTCAAACATCGGGGGGAGGCCCCGATGTTTGAAAGCAAATTCTTTTGTGTAAAGGCAAAATCAGCCAAATATCCAAATGTGCTGATGTAATTTGTTGAATATTGCAAGAAAGACATGAAGATATGCTACATCAACACCACCACATGGGAGATTTTCATGAAAATATGGCCAATAGTATTACCTATCTGCAGAGTGCAGTCGGTGTATTCTACATCTCAAGCCGACAGGCATGACGTACAACCAACCAACCAACCAACAATGAAAGAGTTGAGTGATGCTTCATTATTTTTCAATACCACAATCAAACATCATTTGCTAAAAGAAACAAAAATAAAAGAATGTTTGTCGCACTTTTAAGTGAGAGACAAATGCATCTGCATCAAGATAAATAGAACATTCCAGATTTGATTGATAAATAACGTTTCCAAAATAAACCAAAAAAGCAAGTCATATCAGTCGTTGGTAATAAAACACTGGCAGCATACAAGTTTCTATTTTTGCTTCCATTAGCATTAACTTTGTTCTTTTTTCTTCGTTTAGAGTTAATAACAGAACATCATGTTTACATATGTTTGTGATAAGTAGCCTTTTTTTTAATCAGTTTAGGGAATTATACACAGTGACTGTTAGGAATTATACAACGTGACTGTTAATTTAGTTTTGATTTAACAGCGGAACATTAAGCTTTGAACATATTTTAGATGTTCCAGATGATTAACAGTGTCTAAGATAAAACTTCTATTCAATGTTTATATATATATATATATATATATATATATAAGTCCAAACCATCCATAATACCATTACTATTGATATATATATATATATATATATATATATATATATATATATATACCCAACACGTTTCAGATATTCTGGTATCTTCTTCAGTTTGATCCATACATATATATATATAATATATAATAATATATATAATATATATATATATTATACACACATATACATACATATATATACATGGGTTGTGCGTGTTTCTGCAATTTAAAATAACAGAAAAATTGCAGAAACACGCACAACCTATGTATATATATGTATATGTGTGTATATATATATATATGTATATCAATATATGTATTGATCAAAGCCTGAAGAAGATACCAGAATATCTGAAACACGTGTTGCGTATGTAAAATAAAAGAATAAAACATTTTTTCTGAGAATAATACATTTTGCGGACCACCTTCTTTTTTATAAAATATTAAATTTTCTCCAGTTGGAACCAGAACAACATTTTTTATATATAAATATATATATATATATATATATATATATATACAGCTTTCATAGCTAAATTTTCCTAATTTAACTATTTAAAATAGGAAGTAAAGAATAAAATTACAGTTATTTCCTTTGTTAATGGATTTCTTTTAAGATTTATCTCCAAGATTTTTGCTCATATTTATTAAAATAAAACCAAACAACTTCAGTCTCGATAATTTTTGAAGTCAGCCCGTACGAAAATATGTGTTTACCGACTTAAACTTAGTCGAAGCACAAGGACACACATGGGCGTCATGTGATTATCGAAATCATTACAGTCGTAATTATCTCCGACATTAACGTGTTTACCACAATTTCATGGTGAGATGGTCCAGTGGGTATTATTTATCAGGCTTAGCCATTACACCATATGAGGTGCCCCTGGGTGTCCATGACATAAGTAAAATTAATAGATATATGTCATGAAATACGTAAGCTGCGTAAAACTTAATAAGTATTATCTACCGCGTGGTGTCGCTAATAAGGGAAATTGACATGTGTATAAACACACATTAGTCCGAAGAATCTTTTTTGGTTTTGTTTTTGTTTTGTTTTGTTTTGTTTTACGGCATATCAACCTCAGTGGGTCATTTAATGCCGATAAAGTTTTGCAATAAATCAATTCTTAATGGATAATACAATTTTTTATAAATACATTTTTCTATTTAACCCATAGATGACCGTAACAGGTACTACCACCCCGGGTCAGAGTGGACCAGGGAACAATGGTGATGAAGGGGTGCTCCACATTCTCCAAACCTCCAGAACTGGAACCTCACCATCAGATAGAGTTTAACGTTATTCCCAGGACATGTAGACCCGCAGCCACCGCCTACTAGCACCCATATGATAAAAAGGGATTGGGGCTTGTCATAAGGGCAATAGAGATGGGAAAATCATATAGTGCTAGGGCTTGACATGACCAGGAATAATCTTTAAAAAAAATATGCAACTGACCCAAGACAATCTTATAACAGAACAATCGTCTACGGGGCGGCCTAATGTCGGTATGAGCTGGGCAGCGAGGGAGTCTATCCCCTTTTCACTAGCGCTAGATTAAGGAGATTATTTCAGTGTCTGAGGAGGAACGTCACACCTACCATCAGCTAGTCTTCCTGATCCATTATTACTGAACTTGCGAGTTCGATCCTGGGGGTGATGGGATTCATACCTTTTCCAAGAGCAAAGATCAGCATGAAAAATTCCATGTTGATCCATAAGGGTATATTATCGAATACCCAAGATAGATTAACGTTCTTTCTAGAAGCATAACAGGAGCTACAGTAGTTCTGCTATTTACCTACATCAGAGTGGAATAAGGGACTCTATACCTCAAAATATGGAGGCGCATGGTGTAATGGTTACCGTTGTAGGAAATAGACACGACGAGGCGTGCTCTATTCCTGGACGAGACTGTTTGCATTTCATATAGCGCTAATACGCTAGGGAAAGGTATGAATCCAACTATTCTCCCTCTAGCTATGGGTAAATAGTGGAGCAGACAGGGCTCTTTAATCTTGGTTAGGCAACAAGCCTAGGAGAAGGAAAACTCTAAATTCAAACCTGTTAAACTACTTCTCTGAATGTTTGAGATGAGGCTTGAAGATTAGTATTATCTGCGTTATTCGGACTATTGTCCCCACCTTCATTGTTATTTGTTCAAAGTTCTATGATGGCTCTCGAATACAAGAAAGTTCCCGATTTCCAAAAGAAGGTTCCCGAGTTCCAAAAGAAGGTTCCCGAGTCCGACAAGAAATACCTGAAGAAGGCTGGAGGGTATATCGGCCGAAACGTTGTACAAATAACAATGAAGATGGGGACAATAGTCCGAATAACGCAGATAATACTGTTAAACTACGTTTAAGAAGATGACCTTGTATCGCATTTTGCTCGGATGGAGGAGCTGTTAAGTATATACTTCGAAATGACCCTGACGCGAAATAAAAATTATGTCAGTTACAAGATAGGTTTCATTACTCCGCTTGAAATCTGACCTTGTGTCACATCCTACGTATCATGGAGGGGTTAGGTAACTCGTACAAGATAGGTTTAATTCATCGTTTTTTTCTTCAGAGAGAAGGCTTTTTTTCTTTGATTTCATGTTTCGTAATTTTCCTTCTGAAATCTGTGAACTTCAGCTTCACCTCAGATTCCATTAATTAAATCAAAACCTCCGAGTTCATAACATTTTGCACTCTGCGTTTTAACCCTCCATAACGCATCAACTTTAATCATATCAAGTTCACGTTGCACTTAAACAGATTCCCACTCAATCTCTTCCACACTCTTCCTTTTTATTACGGCTTATCTCTTTCTCTTGAACTTCGTATCTCAGTCTCTCATTCAAATTCTTCTCCCTTTTTATTACACACTGATTCTTTCATGATAGATTCTTTCTCTATCCTTCCATATATCACTCTCTCATTCCAATACATTCTCACTTTTATTATTTTGTGTCTCCTCTCTCCTTCTGTACTTCTCACCCCCCCTCTCTCTCTTTCTCATTCAAACCCCGTTTATTACACCTTTTATCCTTATATCTATTTTCATATTACGCGATCTCTTTCCTGTTCCTTTTTCTCTTTTATTACTTCTTGTCTCGTTCCCTCACTCCCTAGCTGACTCTCATTCAAACTCCCCCTCCCTTAAGTTGAATCTTTGATTTCTCATTTGATATCTCTCCCTCTTTCCCTCACTCTTTCTCTCTCTCTCTCTCTCTCTCTCTCTTGCCCTCTCACTCTCGCCCGTCTGCCTGTGTGTGTGTCTCTCTCTCATTCAAAACTCTTCTCTCATATATTATGTCCTATCTCTTTCTCTCGCCTTCTCTATCTCGCTATCTCGTTCCAATACATTCATTTTTATTACTTTTTGTTCTCTCTCCTTCTGTATCTCACTCTTATTCAACCACCTCTCCCTTTCATTACACACTTTCTCTTTATCTTTCTCTCTTTTTATATTATGCTCTCTAATTCAAACCCCTGTTCCTTTTTATTACGTATTGTCTCATTCTCTCTCTCTCTCTCACACACACATACTTCCCCCCTCTCTCTCTCCTTTCGTATCACACTTTAATTTAGACCTCTTCTCCCTTTTAATACACTTCCCTGTTCCTTTTTATTACTTACTCTCTCTCTCTCTCTCTCTCTCTCTCCTTTCGTATCACACTTTAATTTAGACCTCTTCTCCCTTTTAATACATCCTTTCTCTTTATCTATCTCTCTTTTAATATTACGCTATCTCTCATTCAAATCACTTTTATTGATTCTTGTCTCGTTCTCTCTCCTTCCGTATTCCTTCCTTTTATTCAAATTTCTACGTTTTATTACGTCTTATCTCTTTCACCGCACTTCTTTATTTCGCCCTCACGTTCAAGCTGCTGCTAATTTTATTACATCTCATCTCTTTCTTTCTTCTTACATATCTCGTCCCTCTCATTTCAGTTCCTTTTTATTACGTTTTCTTCTATTTCTGCTTCCGTATTTCGTTCTCTCATTCAATATCTTTATTCTTTTTATTAAATTTTTCCTTCCGTATCCACTCTCTCCTTGAAACTCATTGTTCTTTTTTCTATCTTAAAACAAAAAGAAGAAAAGAAAAGAAAAGAAAGTAAAGTACCAAATCTTAATCAGTTTAGATATATCATTCTTCCCAACGGCTCATTAAGCCCAACTGACGCTTAACGATTTCACCCAAAACGAACACAGATATTCCAGATAGATATTAAACCCCTTATATATATATATATATATATATATATATATATATATATATATATAAAGAAATCTAACTAGACTGCTTCAGTTCCAGTGATCTTTTGAAAAAGAGATATTATCTCGAAAATTCAAGAATTAAATACAGGTTAACACACAACATCATTGTTACCGTATTATTATTTTTTCTTTACACCTGCATTGTGATAGCCTTCTAAATCAACCTCCTAACCTATATATATATATATATATATATATACCAAACTTATTGGTAACTCCTCGCGGTGAGAAAAAACCCAGCAAATAGTTTGATTGTAAAAATATACTACCAAACATCAACCGGGTAGAAAATTTTTTTGGAAAAAAGAAAAGACCAAGATAATCGTACCAACAAAAAAAAAAATCTATTGATACAATATTTTGACCAAAAGAAAAAACAATTTATATACATATATATATAAGATATATATATTCATATAAAACCACCAGGAGACTAAATCTAATAAGTAAAAAGTGCTCAATACCTAAGTAGAGCAAATAATAAAGATAAATCTAATGAGTCAGACGAACCTACTAAAAGTTTCGCTTAATGCTCTTCAGGGTTGAGATCTGAGTCAGATCTCAGCCCTGAAGAGCATTAAGCGAAACTTTTAGTAGGTTCGTCTGACTCTATATATATATATATACATATACATATATATATATAATAACGGAAATGAAACAGCCAGAATTGGCTACAATAAACAAGCCAACTCATTTCTCAACAGAACTTTACAAAGTAAGATATCTATTTAATTATATTTGGTTTTGATTTTTAAGTTTCAAACTTCCTATTATCTTCCCCAGTATCTTTATATATATTAATTTGATGCTTAAAAAGTGTCCAATAAAAATTTAAAAAAATTGTTTCCATTGAAGATTTGCCTTTTTTTTTTCCCCTTGAGAGATATTTTTTGGGAAAATGTTTTTCATTAATTCTTAACTATATATATATATATATATATATATATATAAAAGAGAGAGAGAGAGAGAGAAGAGAGAGAGAGAGAGAGAGAGAGAGAGAGAGAGAGAGAGAGATTTCAATAGGAAAAAGATCAGATGTAAAGTAGGATACAAAATCACGACTCAGAGTTTCATATATCATTGCTCAGTTAAACTAGCATTTTCCACGTCAGAATTAAAAAAAAAATTTATATACTTTTAAATTGAAAGATACAGTGGTATCTTGACTGACGAGTTTAATTAATTCCACTCGTTTATCAAATCAATTTTCCCCAATTAAATTTACTCAAATGCCATTAATCCGTTCCAGCGCCAGAAGAAACACCCTACATTTTTAGATAAGAAAAATAGCACTTATTGTATAAAAACATAATAAAATAAAATGAAATAAATTTCGTGCTATGATTTGTTTTAAAGTTTGTCTTTATGAATAATATTTTAATTTGGCATAATAAATTTGATGATAAATATTTATAGATAAGTTGGTAGAGCATCCGCCTAGAAACTACAAGTTTTCGGTTTCGAGACCGTTCATCGCCAAATCAGCGCATGAGTACCAAAGCTTGTATCTATACCGTAAAGTGGGGAGCTGATGGTGGTTTGGCACTCCATCCCAGACACAAAAACTATCTGCTTGGTCTAGCTTTAGTGAAAAGAGAATAGACTCCTCGCTTCCCGGCTGATACCAACAATAGGCCACTCCATCGACATAAAAAAGACATAGGCGTATATGAAGCTCGCTCGTACATCAAACTTTAGCTCTCAGCAAAATGCAAAACATCAACCGAGTGACAGCTCGTAACTCGGAAAACTCGTAAGTTGAGGCAATTGTTAGTCAAGGTATTTCTGTAGATATCAAAGCCGTTGTAATGACACTTTATATATATATACTAGCAAATATATGCACCCTCCGGGTGCAAATATTTAAGTTTTAATGTAATAAAATATTGTATTAAATTAGAAAGGCTAATGAAACTAAATAAGAATACAGATAAAAAGATTTGAAACAGAGGGAGTATAATAAAAGATTTGAAACAGAGGGAGTATAATAAAAATTGAACAACTGAAACTTACTCTTCCATCACTCTCGTCTTTCATTGTTATTTTTTCTAATTTAAGTATTTAGTTATAAGAGGAAGTAAAGAATAAATGACAGTTATTTTATCTTGTTAATGATTTCATTAAGATTCATTGAAGAGATTTTTGCTTATATTCATTAAAATAAAACCAAACAGTTAGAAATCAATAATACTAAGCACATATTTTTAAATTCGATTTTTTAATATTAATATGCAAATTAGCCTTCCCGTTCACACTGTAAACCGCTATTTTGTTGTATGTATAAATATAATTGCATGTTATCAGTACGTAGACATAGTTAACAGTATTAATAATGTAAGACAATTTTATTAATAATTGAGATTTAGATAAAAATAAAATCATGGAGAATTGATGTAAATAACTATTGTGACTTGAGTAGTATATATACAGATAGAAAAACACACAATCTTCATTATAATAAGATATATATATATATATATATATATATATATATTACCAACCCCTCCGCATGAGCAGTATGTGACACAAGGTCAATTTCTTATAATTTCTAATGGAACGATGACTACTTTGTCGACGGGGAAAACATTCATTAAAATTAAAACCAACACCACCCCCGAATCTGCAGTATATATATTTACCAACTCCTCTTCACGAACATAATGCGATACAAGGTAAATTTCTTAAGCGGAATTTAACTGGTTTGAATTCAGTTTTCTTCCTAGACTGGTTACCTAACCATCGTTAAAGAGCCCAGTCCGCCAAGCTCTTCACCCATAGCCGGAGGGAGAATTGGATTGATACCTTTCCCAAGGGTATTAGCGCCGCTTGAAATGCAAACAACTTCGTCGAGGAATTGAACTCTGGTTGACGAGTCAATTTCCTACGACTCTAACCATTAGACCACGCGCCTCCATACCGACGCTTTTAATAGAGGCAAAAACAGCACTCCTCTTTTTAAAAAAACAAAAACAATGAATTCTCTCTTCACCTGTTCCCCATTAATCTGTCTGCTCCCTCTGATACACTGTACGCCTATTTAGCTCTCTGCTCCTTGGCAATAATAATGGCAAATAAATAACACAATATCATCCGAACGTCGGGTCGATAAATCTTGCTTTCCAGACACGCTTCCAAAAATGGAACATAACACAGGGACTTGCGGTCTGTGATCTTAATAGTATTTGAGGAGAATATATTTTCTGGTGGCCTTTGATGTTTGGGAAACACCAAAAAAATCCGCCAATGAAGAA
>CM042141.1:76311401-76323901 GCA_023376005.1 Doryteuthis pealeii | reverse complement strand
GCTTAGTGTTGGGTATGATCCTTTGGTTGTTCCTTGGTGTCACTTAGTGTTGGGTATGATCCTTTGGTTGTTCCTTGGTATCCTTTAGTGTTGGGTATGATCCTTTGGTTGTTCCTTAGTGTTACTTAATACTGAATATAATCCTTTTGTTGCAGATCCGTTCGTCAATGTTGCATAACATGCCAATGAACGACTGTCAGTATCAGCTATTAAATAGTTAACTAACCGATTCGAGCTATTGATTGGTTGGGGTTTAATCCACGTGACCACACCGAGTCTATAAGTTTAATTGGTGGATTCCAGCACTACTTATATCACTCCAAACTGCAACAATTCGCGATCTCTCTGTAAGGTGTGCCAGTGTGTTCGTGCAGCGTTATAATTTTCGTACGCTTTCTTGGGGTAACGTCCATTGCAGACAATGGTCGTAGGATAATTAATCGACAGTCGAGACAATAGTGTCTGGGCGTGGTAAAATATGATGGCATCACGGATGACGCAATGGTTTTCAAGGCCAAAAGAAAATTCATCATACACACCGAAAACTGAATCCTATTAATGTACACCACTGCAAATGACCTAAGTTGAGGGGAAAAACAGAACTAGATTACACCCTGTTACTCCAGTGGGTCTAAACCTGGCCATATGATGAAAGAAAGGAAACTAAAGTGGTTGTTTCAATTAAAAAGGCGTATTATCAGTACACTCCTGATGATCATTATGTGACGGAGAACGAAAAAGAGCAAGACTTTGTCTTGCCTGCCGGGATCGAACCCGCGTCCGCCCGCATGCAAAAACAAATGCAATCTAGGTACTGGACGGACGCGAGGTTCGACATGTGCCCGGATGTTTGGTTTTTGTGTGTACTTAAAATAACCAAAGCGAGTGAGGAGTACGGTGTTCTTTTAAGAAGAGAAGATTGAAAGCTGAGGACTGAGATTATTTGAAGTTCTCCTTACAGTTGGGAGAGAATTAGAGTCATATAACTTTTTAATTCTTTTTTGGCCCCCTTTCGAAAGACATTATTAAACATCTATACCTTCAAACAACTATTCTTAATACTATTGATTTATTCACAGTTATATAGTTTCAACTATTCCTATCTAATATAAATAATTTGCACAGTTAGGAGTTTTCAAGTGTTTCTGTTTAATAATAACTTTCAAACTATTATACGGTTTCAAGTAACTAATAATATCATTTATTTGTAGAAAATTATAGCTTCAAATAACGATTCGTAATGCAAAAATTTACACACAGTTGTATCGTATGAAATATTCCTATCTAATACTAATAATTCTTAAGCGGATCTTTAAAAATGCTTCTTGATAGGATTCAAATTAGATAGATAAAAAAAATAAATTGCATGGATAAACATATGTACACACCGGTACATACTTAACTACATACACATACATATCTATATACGCATATATACATACATATTAAGGTTAAAGAGCACAGTCTGCCCTACTATTTACCCATAGAATGGTTGGATTTATACCTTACTCAGCGCTATGTAAAAATGCAAACAGCTGCGTCCAGGAATTGAACTCCAGGGTCGACGAGTCTATTTTCTATAATAATAATCGCTACACTACACGCCTTCATAGTGTACATATAGAGAGGAAGAGAGCCATCTTTCTCTCGTCGACAAATACCTAGAGAGTGGGTTACCGACTCTGGGCGTAATGTTACATAATCTATGCATAGATTATTGTCAACCCCCTGTATTTCTGAAGGGATGGCCCCTTTTCATATCACGCGCGGGACTTTCCATGGAATATTACAGAAAGCCCGCGAAATACGTGAAATCACGTGGGACCTGGTTGGCTCTCAGTTTCAGCTTGGACATCAGGCAGAGAAGATGTTTCTGCCTTAGCTGGACCTCGCCTGCACACGTGCGCTGTGTTTCGTTAGTGGAATATGTTTAGTTAAGTAAATAAAGGTTTAAATAAATAATATGGTTTTGTGGTTGATGAATGTCTTGGCAACAAGACTGACCTAGAAGAAGAAATGAATCAAGGACGACCAACCAGCAAGAACAGAGACGTTAGAAGAGACGCTAAAAGAAGAACGTAAGATACCAAAGATGAGCAGAAGAATAATAGAAGTAAAGAAAGGGTATGCAACAGTAAGACTAAAATCCTTCCAGAGTGAGTGGGGAAGTAAGAAATAAAGCATGAGAGACAGATCCCACCTATAAAAATAAAAACAGTTAGAGATCTCCTAGTAGAATAAACCTTTTCAGACATGACTAACAATTCTTGAGATTTGGTTGAAATCGGGCCAAAAATGGCGGAACGGTAGCCAGATGGATGGCTGGTCGGACGGTTGGTGAATTCTAATAAGATTATATCATGCATCTATATGTTGCTTTTTACTACAACTCTCATCTCCTAATTAGATGAGTGACACCTGAGGGTATTGTATTTAACATGAATCCTATACGCCAGACTAAGCAAAGCTTAGTAAATAACAACCTGAACCCTCTATGCCAGACTAAGCAGAGCTAAGTCAAAGTCAACCTGGCGGCTGTGTGCCAGAACAAGCAGAACGTAGTAAATAAAAATCCACCCGTCATACTAAACCGGGCTTTTTCAAAAACAATCTAAGGCCAATGCACAAAACTAGGCAAAGCTTACTAAATAAATAAAACACCCTGAGGTCCATGTGCCAGGCTAAGCATATCTCCTTAAATAACAACTTGTATGTCATAAAAAGCAGGGCTTAGTCAATAACAATCTGAGGCCAGTGTACAAAACTAGGCAAAGCTTAATAAATAAATAAAAAACCCAGAGGTCCATGTGCCAGGCTAAGCATATCTCCTTAAATAACAACTTGTGTGTCATAAAATGCAGGCCTTAGTCAATAAAAATCTGAAGCCAGTGTACAAAACTAGGCAAAGCTTAATAAATAAATAAAACCCCGAGGTCCATGTGCCAGGCTAAGCATATCTCCTTAAATAACAACTTGTGTGTCATAAAATGCAGGCCTTAGTCAATAAAATCTGAAGCCAGTGTACAAAACTAGGCAAAGCTTAATAAATAAAAAAACCCCCGAGGTCCATGTACCAGGCTAAGCATATCTCCTTAAATAACAACTTGTGTGTCATAAAAAGCAGGGCTTAGTCAATAAAAATCTGAGCCAGTGTTCAAAACTAGGCAAAGCTTAATAAAAAAAACCTAGGGCCTGTGTTCCGGACTAAGCAGAGCATAGTCTATAACAACTTATATACCATAGTAAATAAGCTTAGTCAATAAAAAATTAAGCTCAGTGTACCAGACTTTACGGAGCTTAGTTAATAAAATGCTCCGGTAGAGCTTAGTCAATAACAACGTGGAGACAGCGTGTTAGACTATGCAGAGCATGGCAAATAAAAACTTAAGACCAGTGTGCCATACTATGCATAGCTTAGTAAATAAATAAAAGACTGTTGTGTCATACTAAACAAGCTTAGTCAATAAAACTTGAGTTCAGTACACCAGGAAACGGGACAGACACAGATTATACATATGATACATATTGTGGATGTTATTTAAAAAAAAAAGAAAACAATGAATAGAGTAAGTGATATTTGTTGCACTAATTTTATAAGAATTTAAATTTTAATTCTTTTCTATTTTTGACAAAAAAACCCCTGTACATTTAATTTTAAAAAAAGATATATATATACTGGTCAAGAATATATATATATAAAGAAATTTGAAAAACGAAGTGTTCCAAAAATAAGATGAATTTATTTATCGACGCTTAACCGTTTCGGTTTATTTAAACTTTCATCAGGATAGATTATGGGGTTAAGAAATTGATGGATGTTTTGTAAATGACAAGAGTTAGAAAAACTTAAAACAAATTTTTTCTAACTCTTGTCATTTACAAAACATCCATCAATTTCTTCACCCCATAATCTATCCTGATGTAGGTTTAAATAAACCGAAATGTTTAAGCGTTGATAAATAAATTCATCTTATTTTTGGAACACTTCGTTTTTCAAATGTCTTAATATTGTCGGATTTATTTCCATATTTACTCCCATATATATATATATATTGTAATGTATGCCTATTGTCTGTATCGGACAGACAGCAAGGGAATCTCAGTTTATTTGTGTTGGTAGACCATCCACCTCGAAAGCATAAGCTTCCGGATTCGATACCGACACTCGCGCATGAGGAGTACATCTTGAATCTGTGCGGTAAAATGGGGAGTTGATTGTAACTGTGGCGCTCCACCTCAGACACAAAAACAATCTTCTTCTGCTAGTGAAAAGGGTATATATATATATATATATATATATATATATAGTTTGTATAAATATCTGATGAGGATTCGCTCCATTTATGAAAATCTTAGAGTTTATCTATTGCCAACAAACATGTCAGCAGCACCCACGTATTTTTTACATTTCCACGTGACATGAGCACTAGGGTAGATCGATTTTTCACTTTTAAAAAATATCAAATTGTCCATCTATGCGAAAGTTGTGTTATTATACTGAATACTGATACAGAAAATTTGATCTTTTACCTGCACCATTGTTTGAGGAAATAGCATCAAAGATCGTCTGCTAAAATATACTAAAATCCTCGTTTTCGCAAAATTTAGCCTTTAGAAAACGAGGATTTTTAGTGCATTTTAGTAGACGATCTTTGATGCTGTTTCCTCAAACAATGGTGCAAGCAAAAGATCTAATTTTTAATAAAAATACGCTTAAGAAACTGGTAAGTGTAAATATAAATACAAACGGTCTCTGAAAAGTAATGAGACTGTTGTCCCAAACAATTCATTTAAAATCAAAAAAACAAACTAAATGGTATGCCACTCAGCTCCGTTGTTATGGATCTCTTGATGACCTCAACGCATTCAAAACGGGTCCCCTTGATGAGCCCCTTCAGCTTGGGAAAAAGAAAAAAGTTACGATTTGTCCTGTCACAAATATCGTCCTTTCGTACACACAGAGTGAGGAATACCCCGCAGGATCTCGTTGTAGACTTGCTGATTGATCCTCTGATCATATGGAAAAATTCCAGCAAATATCATCCAGAGTTTTTGATAAAATATCTCATCATTCAGGTCTGTCAAGCCCTACCCTTCATCATGGCGCACCGAAAGCGTTGATTTTACCCTCTCTCTCTCTCTCTCTCTCTCTCTCTCTCACCCACACACGCACTCTCTCTGTCTCTCTCTCTCTATTGTGCCATCCTTTTCTATTGGTCATCGTCTTACTTTTCAGACACATCTCGTATACAATTTACGCAATTTCCTAAGTTATAGGCATAAAATAACCCAGACGGGTTGACATGCCGTTATAACCAATTAATAATGGCATACGACCATAACCCATTGGGGTTCAAAAAATGTAAGAATCCATTTATATACTTAACTCCTTAATAGATGAACAATTTGATATTTTTCAAAAGTGAAAAATCGACCTACCCTAAAGTGCATCTTTCAACATCGTTATGAGCGTTAATAATCTCGTCTGTCGGTCAATAGACGAGCGGGGTTTTAAGTTTCGTTTTATGCAGATATCTATCTAAATGACACCGAGGTACAACCAAAAGGTTTCTTCACAAAGGATCAGCCTCTGCTTAACTCATAACAAATAAACTCGTGTATCGGCCAATAGACGAGCAGTATTTTAAGTTGCGTTTTATGCCGATATCTATTGGCATTTCTCCTGCTTCCTAATGTGATTCATGGGCAGTTATCAAATGGGACTATTTGCTCGTATCTACGTGTAATTCGACAACAGACGCCGCGGAAAATTGTCGCGGATAACAATCAGCTACAATTTCTAGATAGTCATCAATTCCTTACAAAACAAAGTTGCTCTTATTATTGCCATCTATATGTGCATACGATTTCTTTTCCTAACTACATGTAAAGCTATCGTTCGTGTGAGTCACACTTTTAGTCTTGAAGCATCTGGGAAACTAAACGTATTGACAAAGTTTTAAAATCCTTCTCTGAATTATATTAACTTCGTAAGATAATATACAAAATAATGTATATCGGTACACCTCTTTTCGATATAGTTTGGTTTGGTTTATTTAACAACATATTGTTACAGGTTATTTAATGCTGAAATTTAGTCCATTTTTAAATGCTTAATTATAACATGAACAAAATAATAGATTTTAAAAAATCCGACAAAATGTAACGTATTATCTGCATTATTCGGACTATTGTCCCCATCTTCATTGTTATTTGTACAACGTTTCAGTCGATATGCCCTCCGGCCTTCTTCAGGATCCCGAGTTCAATCCTGAGTAGAGGCAGTTAGAAAAATACTTAACACAACACCTACCCCAGCTGTGGTTAGTGGAATGAGAACAGAATACCCCCGTGGACTAAATAAAGGGTTAGGTTCAAAGTTCCGTGATGGCTCCCGATTACGTCAAGAAAGTTTCCGAGTTCGAAAAGAAGGTTCCCGAGTCCGAGAAGGTTCCCGAGTCCGAGAAGAAATACCTGAAGAAGGCCGGAGGGTATATCGGCCGAAACGTTGTACAAATAACAATGAAGATGGGGACAATAGTCCGAATAACGCAGATAATACTAATCTTTAAGCCTCATCTCAAACATTCAGAGAAAAATGTAACGTATATAAAGGAAAGGTGGATAACAAACACAAACAACGAGAGAAAGAAACAGGGCAAAGATATGGTCCCATGATTTCCCCTTTGATCTTTTCCCCTCTCCACAACTTGGTTTTGACCTTTTTCCCCTCCTTCACTATGCCGCTTTCTTTCTTTCTCTATTTCTTTCTTTCTTCTCCCCCTCCTCCTTTTATCTTTCCCTCACTTATATATAAATCTGTTGGGCACCTCACGTGGTGTAATGGTTAGCAAACAAGATTAGAAGACCATTGTTAGTGAATCATTTAAAGAAGAGATAATAGTGAAGAAATATTAATTGATTGTTTGTGTTTGTTATTCACATTCCCTTTATATTCGCTACAATCAGAGCTTTTGTATTTTCAACGTTCCATTGCAATTATTTTTAGTCACAGTTTTTTGTATCCGTCAGTTTACACACTTTTAAATGGTTCAATATATTTCTATATAAAGTAAAAGTAAAGTCGACGGGGTGGCCTAAAGTCGGTGTCAGCGCGAGGAGTCTTTCCCCTTTTCAATAGCGCTAGACCAAGGAGATTGTTTTTAGCATCTGAGGTGGAGCGCCACACCTACCATCAGCTCCTTACTTTACCGCACAGATCCCTATGCTACTCATACGCTGAGTTGGCGGTATCGAACCGGTATCGAACTAGGAACCTTGTGGTTTCTAGCTGAACGTTCTATCGACTGAGCTAACCCGGCCCATTCATACGGTTTCAAGTAACTGTTCCCATTCAATAATAACAATTATTTGTTTGCACGCAATTATATCGTTCCAGGTTTTCCTGTCTAATACTAATAATTTTCAACCAGATCTAATTGACACATAGGCGGAACCTCAACAGGTAAGAATGTCCCTGGTAGTAACGGCAATGAAGGGGTACTTACAAACTCCTCACCAGGGCTCCAGAACTGCAGCCCCGCCACCAGATGTACTTTAAATTCATATCCAGACGTTTGACCTTTTACCTGTAATTTATGCCTTTCCAGATGTTTGATACATTCCCTATCCAGGGTGTCGATGGTGATATCGGCTTTCAGATCATGATTTAAATTTCAGGTAGTTTCAGCTTTTAAAGTTTCATTAAAAAATATAATATAGAAGTGGAGAGCGGAAGATAGTTCAACCTAAATTTTGAACCATAATATCTTGTATTCCCAAAATCAAGCACCTGTTTTCGAAAAGGTAAATAATTAGTTTTAGATTATATCTAGACACCCCATGTACGCATTATGTTTCCGTTATATAAGTGGTTTATGTGTTACATAATTGAGAGTTTACCTGTCAATTGAATACGGTAGTGTAATTAAATTTGTTTCGTGGAAAAATACAGTGAATTTAATTGACAGAATTCAACCCTGTATTTGACCTCTTTAGGTTTGCCTTTGAACTGGAGATCAGTTCTTCAAACACTGTCTCCCCAGTATTCTTTATGAGGGATCGAAAGCATCCCCCGATGTCTCAAGTTCCTGCCAGGTGTTCTGCACATATTTTATCAACTAAGCCACCTACCTTTCTATCAGTCCTCAAGTGTCGATTTTCAAATGTTAGAGATACAAAAAAGTAAAGTTGATGCTAACTGGGAGATAAACGGATTTAAAAGCGACTAAACAGATGTGAAACACATGTAGTTGTGTTGCATAGCGCCTTCTTTACTGACACTAAATATTTATAATGTTGCATACCTCTTTCTTTAATTCTATTTCTTGATCGTCTTTAGTATATCTTCTAACATCTTGACTTGGTCTGGCATCTTCTAAGATCTTGCGTCTGGAGTTGACTTGGGGACTTCGGTCTGGTTTTCTGTTAGGGATTTCTCTCTATCAGAAGCCTTGTGTCATTGTTAGTTTTTAGATAATAAACACAAGACTTCGATTTATTTTGATGTTACTTTATTTTCAATCCCCAACCCAGACATCTGCTAACTAACATAGCACGCGTGAGTTCCAGTTTAGACAGAGCATAAAATGGCCGACCGCTCTGCCTGACGTCCAACTGCAAACTGGGAACTTAAAAAAAAGTCCCACGTGACTTCACATATTTGGCGGGCTTCTGTAATTTTCCATGGAAGGACCCGGCCATGATATGAAAAGGGTCACCCCCTCAGAATTACAGGGGATTGGCAATAATCTTATGCAACCGCATAGATTATGTAACAGTTGATTTGTTTTTTTGCATTTAACCTCAGGTATGTCTAAACCGTTTTTCTCTCTGAGTTTTGTTTTTTAACTAAAGACATATTTTAATATTTATATTACTGGTATGACTTTGTTATTCGAATCGGGACAAGGATAATCGAAGAAATGAATTTCTAGAGTCAGAGCGATAACCTAACTGTGATATGTTATCTCTGTAAGTACTACTCTATCACACAGATTTTGTAATTATCACTGGGACAGAATACACCGACTGCACCTCAACAGAAGGGTAAAATCCCAAATGTGGCCACCTGTTGGCTGTAGCTTGTAACCTGTGATGCTTGACAGAATCCTAGTGGCTGTAACAGTCCATGACTCCACTTTGACTTTTACTTAGGCTAGACGGGCGGTCTGAACAATCGGTTGGTCACATCAAGCCCTAGCGCCTATATGATTGCCCCAACCCTTTTGCACTTATAGCAAACTCAACCCATTTTATGATATATGGGCTAGAAGGGGTCTTAGTGTCCTGGATATGACGTTAAACTTTATCTAATGGTGAAATTCCAATTCTGGAGCTCTGGGGAGTGTGAAGTACCCCTTCATCACCCCAGATCCACAGTGACCTGGAATTGTAGTACCTGTTAGGGTCTCATCTATTGGTTAAATAGAAAAAAATGAGTTTAAAAATGTGTTTAAAAGAAGAAATTTGAGATTAAAAAATTTCCTACGACGATAACCATTACACTACCGGCGCCTCAGAATTATAATTTAGGAAAAAATAAATTGGGGTTTACAGCTGTCAGCGAGTTAGAGAAACAAACCTTTTAAATGAATTAAAAATTATTATATTTGTCATTTTTCGTCCTTAATTTATCTAACCTGAAGATGGTATGGATTTCGTGTTGGCCACATTTTTAACTAAAATCTTAACAAAGAGCTGACTGATTGAACGAAATATCTTTTAACTAAATCTACCAGATTCATTTCTGACATCCAGACGACATATTCGTTAGTCGGCGGTTAAGCAATTGAATATAATTGCAATTAATTATTCTGAAAGCCTCAAGATATATAAACCCATTAACATATGCATACCTGTTTGTGTGCGTACACGTATATATATATATATATATATATATATATATATATATATATATAAAGGATGACAGAGAACGAAGATGCAATACCTTTAAGGACAATAACGATTTTTGTCTGGGTACACGCTAACCAAGCGTCAATATTCTGATATAACTTTCTATCTCCTGCCAACATGTAACATCAAAAGAATTACCTACCAATGCACGAGCAGGTATTTACCCAACCCGTTTGCCATGGGCTGGATGTGACTCAAAGTCGCAAGTATGAGGCATCCAGCGAGGATCAAACTCGCTATTGCACTAGTAAAAGACTAACAAGTATACCACGATGGGACGTTCAATTACCCGACCCGTTCTCCACGGGTTGGATGTGACACAAGGTTGCAAATATGGGTCATACAGCGAGGATCGAACTCGCTATTCAGTAGTAATGGATCTGTGAAACTAGATTACTAAGCATTATACCATGAATTACCCAAACCAGTCGCCACGGGTAGGATGTGAAACAAGGATCGAACTCGCCATTCAGTAGTAATGGATATGTGAGACGAGCTTGCCAATAATTACACCACAACGGGACGTCCAGTTACCCAACCCGCTCGCCACGGGTAGGATGCGACACAAGGTTGCAAATATGAGGCATACAGCGAAGATCAAATCTGCTTTTCAGTAGTAATTGATCTGCGAGACTCGCATGCTAACCTTTACGCCGACAGAGACAGACATACAGAGGCATCATATATATAGCCTACGATTTTCTTTAATCCAGCTATTATATTAACAGTATGTGATATGGAAATCCGATCTCACTGAGAAGTTAAAGCGAAAATTCTTCCAAGCCATAATTGTATCAGTGCTACTATACGGCTGAGCAACTTGGACCCTAACGAAGCGCCTGGAGAATAAACTAGATGGTAGCTGCACAAGAATGTTGCGCTCAGTCTTAAAGAAAACGTGGAAACAACACCCAACGAGAATACAGCTGTACGGCCACCTGCCCCATATCACACAAACCATCCGTGTGAGGCAAACAAGACACGCTGGGCAATGCTAGAGAACAAGCATGAACTCATAAGTGACGTTCTTCTGTGAAAGCCATTACATGGGCACGCCAGGATAAGTCGAACAGCAAAGACGTACATAGACTAATACTGCGTATATACTGGATGCTGCTCAGAGGATCTCCTAGGGGCAATGAATGATAGGGACGGTTCAATGGGTCCTTGTGAAAACTAACAATACATATAGCAATGTTTGTTGGCATTACTTAATTTGTTTTCCCATATTTCTTCATAGGTCAACATGACCTGAAACATTTTGCAAATATATCTATTAAGAGAAAAACATAGGGAAAAGTGAATTAATTCCCTTTCCAATGATATTAGTACTTTTTCTTTCTTTTTTTTTGTCATCACAGGACAGCACCGGTGTTAGAGTTAAGCATTCACCCATGCGAAATAGGCCGAAACTAATAGTCTAACGGACAACATATTTATAAGGAAGGTTACCAGCGTGGAAAACTAAAACTAATTGCTCATTGGTCAAACAACAAACTGACCACATGTATAAAGGACAAAACTCGAAGCCATTCGTTAGCTGAGGGTGGCACAGGAAGTGCAGACAAACAATAACCTGGCTCTTTAACCTTGGATAGGTAACCAGTCTAGGAGAAGGAAAAACTCTGAATTTAAAAAATACTGATGTCAGTCGTTGATTGGGTTTGTGGCATTCCTTGTGCACCAATTCTCTCCTATCGACTGTGTCAAAAAGTGCGGATGGTTCAATAGAAACCTTCACCACTATAAACAAAACACTGTGTATGTTGTTCATTGGATGATCCTTCATGAGTCGAAATCGATGAGAGAGTCCATTTTTTTCATCGCGGGTAGTATACGATACAAGGTCAATTTTTACGCGAAGTAAAGTTGGTTTTTATAATAACTTTTTACTTCTCCTAAACCGTTTGCCTTACCAATGCTAAAGAGCCCAGTCTTCCCAAGAATTGTCCAATGTTTGAGCGAAGAACAGATGGATTTATTTCTCAAGAGCATTGACACAAAGTTAAATGCAAACAGTCTTGTCCAGAATTTGAACTCTGGTCACTAATTCCATTTCCTATAATGATAACCGTTACTGTTGTATACCCTTTCTTTACTTCTATTATTCTTCTGCTCATCTTTGGTATCTAACGTTCTTCTTCTAGCGTCTGGACTTCGTCTTGCTGGTTGGTCGTCCTTGATTCATTTCTTCTTCTCGGTCAGTCTAGTTGCCAAGACATTCATCAACCACAAAAACATTATTTATTTAAACCTTTATTTACTTAACTAAACATATTTCTCCAACTAACACAACGCGCGTGTGCAGGTGAGTCCCAGCTAGGGCAGTTATATCTTCTCTGCCTGACGTCCAAGCTGAAACTGAGAGCCAACCAGGTCCCAGGTGACTTCACGTATTTCGCGGGCTTTCTGTAATATTCCATGGAAAGTCCTGCCCGTGATATGAAAAGGGGCCATCCCTTCAGAAATACAGGGGATTGACAATAATCTAATGCAACCGGATAGATTATGCAACATTACGCTGAGTGCGCTTTCATAGGTAAATAGAGAAGAATAGACTTTTAGCCTTTATAAAACAGTTGGTA
>CM042141.1:76291401-76306401 GCA_023376005.1 Doryteuthis pealeii | reverse complement strand
TACAGATTCAGAGACAAATCAAAGTGAACCGCAAAAGCAGCAATGGGGGACAGACTGGCAGTTTGAAGAAGACCAGAGAGATGAAGAAGTCCTAGATGCAAAACGATATATTGTGTTACATTATGAGGGGCCTTGGATAATCAAGGGTCGGAAAAAGGATAAGTTTTAGTAAAAAATAAGTTTTAGTAAAAATAAGTTGTGATGGAAGAAGAAAGAAAGAAATGTTTGGAAAAATATTTTGAAAGAAAGAATTTATTTGGAATGCGTTTTTTTAGAATGTTTGTTGAAATTCCGTCTGAGATTTGCTGGGGTCGAATATTTTCGGGGGAACTATAATCATTAGCAGATGAATGTCAGATTGTTGTGGGCTATAAAATTCCAGTGCGGCAAAAGGAAAATAGACAATAGAATTAAAATAAATACAGTGATCAGCTGATTATTGGTACGTAAGACAATATGTCCCGTGATGGCTCCCGATTACGACAAAAAGGCTCCCGATTACGACAAAAAGGTTCCGGTTACGACAAGAAAGTTCCCGAGTCCGAAAAGAAGTTCCCGAGTCCGAAAAGAAAGGTTCCGAGTCCGAAAAGAAGGTTCCCGAGTCCGACAAGAAATACCTGAAGAAGGCCGGGGGTATATCGGCCGAAAAGTTGTACAGACAACAATGAACATGAGGACAATAGTCCGAATAACGCAGATAATACTAATCATCAAGCCTCATCTCAAACATTCAGAGAACTAATTGAAAATTATGTATAAAATATAAAACAAATCGATGAAATACATCTACAAAAATACACCTGTAAGGAAAACCTGAGTAGTAACTTTTATCTCACACTCTAACAGTTTTAACCATTAAACAAACCAAACAAATGAAGTTAATGAAAATTACACTGGTTTACAAAAAACTTTTTGTCTGAGGCAAGAATGTGAATAGGTGATTTTTTTTACTAATTTGGGTGTGCTGAATTCAAATTTATAAACAGTTTTGCTCTATCACCTCTAGTTTTCTGTCTTTTAAATAGTCTCATTTTAGTATATACAGAGTATATACGTGCTTATTTCAACAGTTGCAGCAGCTTATTACAGATAAAACAGGATAGATAAAGAACATTGACGGAATAAATATACTTGGATGGCTCAATGTACACAATTCATAGTACCGCAGACAGTTAGAAATGTGTTTTCTTAGATGATCTGCTGACTGCCAGTGCACTACTGGTCAGTGCACTACTGGCTGTTGATTGAGACGTGTTGGCTACGCTTAACTGCCCAAATCCATGTTGATATATAGCTATATATATATATATATATATATAAAGCAAACAAACAGCTAAAGATTATTATCTAAAATTATATAGTCGGTGATTTATTATTATAATATAAATAGGGGTGCACTTCAAGTAAGGGATATCATCGTGGGAAATGGACGGCAATTCAAGGTCAAATCCGAGATGACGCAGTTTACATAGCAGTGTTTAACATAGCAGTGTTTGGATTTTTAAAATTCGTTTTGTAAGTTTGAATTTTTTCAAAATTAAAATCAAAATAGTTTTAAAATTTGCTGAATTAATTTATCTCTTTCTAACGATTATCTCTGTTCTCCATGTTTTTAATTTTTTTAAATCGTTTTAAAATTTAAAAATAATAAAAATCAGAATTCTTTTGAAATTTGTAGAATTATTTCATATAGGAACGATTATCCCAGTTTTTGGGCTTGCGGTCAAGTCACATTGAAAGCACCGATTCTCTATAGATTACCGAACTTAAGCAGTGAGGAGCCTGTTTAATATTTAGATGGGTGAGTATTTAAGCAACATCGGTACTGTAATCAATCGGATATCAAAATGACTTGATTCGGCATTAAATAACCCGAAAAGAGTTGATGTGCCGTAAAAAAAAACAACCAATCCTTTGACTCGTCTCTCACGCCATCCTTCCTTATCAGTCATTAAAAACAGCGGTTCCTGCTTGATCACTAAAGTTAAACAGCGATGGATCTATTCAATACTTAGATGGGTGACCATTTAAGTCACAGTAGGTACTTTAAGCAACCTAATATCAAAATGACTTAATTTGGCCTTACATGACCCGAAAATAGTTGATATGCTATAAAATAAAACCAACCAACCAACCAACCAACCCAGTTGTTGGTGTTTGTTTGTTTTTTAAATTCATCTTAAAATTCTGATTTTCTTTTCGGATTTAGGATAAAAAAATTATTTTGAAATGTCCTGTGATAACAATCAATAACACCGATAGACTTTGGAAAGCTTTATTCTACTGAGAATAATTGGTACACTTGTTGAGAGTTTATTTAGTCTAGTATTCTCTAGAGAGTCCTCCAAATGGGAGGTAATTATAAAATAGGGAAGGTAACTCTCAATTATTTATTACATGTCCTAAATTATTTTTTTACATTTTATATCAAATATTTTTTAATTTCATTTCTTTTCAGCGAATACTCAAGGTGTTTGTTAGTTATAACTTCAGACAAAAGTTAAAAATGGCTCAGAGAGCTGTCCACTGTAATTATCATTTACTGCTGGGCAAATAAGAGTTTAGAAATATCGCATATCTAAACTTATCTTGACACCATAGACCCCCACAGTTAATGAAGTGCTTGTTCAATACTTAGATGGGTGACCACTTTAGCAAAAGCAGGTAATGCAAGCAGCCCTGAGGTCTGTGTGCCATATCTAAGCAAAGCTTAGTAAATAATGAGACGCCGCTGTTAATTGCTTACAGACATAACCGACGGGATGCATTTTCTCTCAGTGCAGATTTCACTCAAGAATTCACCTGGTTTAATTAAGCAAAACAAGATATAAGAGCGACAAGTTGTCACTAAGGGCCGGTTTAGCTCAGTCGGTAGAGTGTACGACTAGGAACCACAAGGTTCCTGGTTCGATACCAGACCTCGCCAACTCAGCGTATGAGTAGCACAGGGGTCTGTGCGGTAAAGTAAGGGTGATGTTAGGTTTGGCACCAAGACAATCTCCTTGGTCTAGCGCTAGTGAAAAGGGGATAGACTGCTTCGTTGTCTGGCTGATACCGACTTTAGGTTAACCCGACGATTTTACTTTTACCTTTCATATAAAATTATTCACATTTAGATCAGAATTGGTCTTTGGTTATATTTTTTCTGGTTATAGAATTGAACAAAGGGAAAATAGGAACCATTCTTTGGAACATACATGTCTGAAACATACCATAACAAAATATAGATCATACAGTAGTTATTTGACTCACTAGTGTCCCAACTTACGAGCTGTCACAAGGTCGATGTTTTGCTTTGTCTTCAGAGCTAAAATTTGAGGTACGTGTGAGTTTCAGATATACTTAGGTTCATAAGATTTCTAAAAAATTAAGTTCCCAAATTTATTACGTCAAAGAAAAATATTATTTATAAAAAAAAAGAACATTAAAACATACTAGCAATATATGCCCCCTCGGGGTGCAAGTATTTAAGTTTTAATGTAATAAAATATTATATTGAATTAGTTAGGCTAATGACACTAAATAAGAATGCAATGAAAAATATTATTTATGAAAAAAAAAACATTAAAACATACTAGCAAATATATGCACCCTCCGCCGGGTGCAAGTAATTAAGTTTTAATGTAATCAAATATCATATTCAATTAGAAAGGCTAATGAGACTAAATAAGAATGCAATGAAAAATAGAACAACTGAAACTTACTCTTCCATCACTCCTGTCTTTCATTGCTAATTTTTCCTAATTTAACTATTTAGTTAAAATAGGAAATAAATAATAAAATTACAGTTATTTGTTATTGTTAATGGATTTCTTTTCAGATTTATCCCCGAGATTTTTGC
Organism: Doryteuthis pealeii; assembly: GCA_023376005.1. Taxonomy (NCBI): domain Eukaryota; kingdom Metazoa; phylum Mollusca; class Cephalopoda; order Myopsida; family Loliginidae; genus Doryteuthis; species Doryteuthis pealeii. The sequence continues at coordinate 76,302,560 of CM042141.1, read as the reverse complement.
TCATATTCATTAAGATAAAACCAACAATTGGAAATCAATAATACTAAACACATATTTATTAAAATCAAATTTAAAAAATCAAAATGCAAATTAGCCTTTCGTTCACACTGTAAACCGCTATTTTGTTGTATATATGAATACAATTGCATGCTATTACTATGTACATATAGCCAACATTATTAATGATGTAAAACAAGTTTATTAATAACGGAGGTTTAAATAAAAATAAATTCATGGAGGATGTAACGTACATAACAAAGGAAATTTGAGTAGTGATATAGTTTCGGTTACAGAGAGAAAGTCATCGAATTTCCATTATAATAAGTACAGCATATAAGTCATTACATTCCATTTTATTATGTTTTTATACAATAGAGTGCTATTTTTTTACTTAAAAAAGTTTTTTAATTGTTTGTTTTGGGAGGGGGGCTGGAACGGATTAATGGCATTTCAGTTTATTATAAGGAAAGAATTGATTGAGTGGAACGAATTAAACTCGTAAGTCAAGGGACCACTGTATTGGTATTTTATCGACTGTGATGATTGTGCCCCAACAATTCGTGAGGAGTTAGTGAAACTTCGAATTTTGGTTGGCTGGTTGGGTTTTACGGCATGCTAGGTTATTTTTATACTGAAGACATTTTGTTTTATTCATTCTTGTTGAGTATTCAATTTTTTAAAGTCAATTTTTACCACATTTTTAATATTCATTTTTAAAATCTAAACCATAGATGGGACCCTAACTCCGGGTCAAGGTGGACCTGGGAGTAATAGTGAAAAATGTGTACTCCCCACTCCCTAGAGTTCCAAAATTGGAAATTCACCACTAGATGCTGTTTAGCTTCAGACCCTCAGCCACCATCTTCTAGCACATATGATAAAAAGAGTTGGGATTGCCATAAGAGCAATGGGCTCAGCACAATCATATAGGTGGTAGGGATCGACGTAACCAGTCGATTGATCAGAGGGGGCCTCTCCGAGCGACCATCTAACCTAAACAAGGGCCCAAATGGAGTGTTGCATGTTATGGACTGCTCAGCTACCAGAATTCCATCCTTAAAAATCACGGGTCTCAAAGTTGCAACTTGTACTGGAAATTGTTGTATTCTATATGCTAAATCATTTTAAGTGTATTGCTAAAAAGAAAATCTGACTATGAGGTGTCATTTTTACTTAGTTATGGTTACATACATATATAAGAACTAATTTATTTTTTACCTATGTATATGCATTGAGGGGATTTTACTCTCTGCAAAGGTGCAGTCGGAGTATTTTACAACCCCAGGCGACATGGCGGTCGAATTCTGGACGAATCTGTTTCTGTATCACCCACTCTAATGCTCTTGAAAAAAGCATAGACTTATATCTTCCCACATCAGCTATGTATGAACAGTAGAGCAGACTGGGTTATTTAGCAGTGGTGGCAACCAGTTTATGAGAAGGAAAATCTTGAATTTAAACCAACTATAAAGTAAAGTCGTCGGGGCGGTCTAATGTCGGTATCAACCAGACAGCGAGGGAGTATATCCCCTTTTCACTAGCACTAGACCAAGGAGATTATTTTATCATCTGAGGTGAGCACCACACCTACACCAGCTACTCACTTTACCGCACAGATCCCTGCGCTACTCATAGGGCCGATTTAGCTCAGTCGGCAGAGTGTTCGGCTAGAAATCACAAGTTCTTGGTTCGATACCGGCCCTAACCGACAAACCAACTATACCGCGCTTAAAATTTGAAGGTTTTGGGTAAATACATACACAACTGAATAATGAACATTTTATTGATATTTCCATGAGTAATCCTGCTCTCTTGGAAGATTGTGTAACGTCAATTTCATATTCATGGAGAAATATGCAAAACCTGTTGCTTAAAGTTTAAGTCAAACGTCAACAGTTATTTGAAGTAGCAGTTTGATGACCGATGTTCCCACACTAGCACACCAGGGCAGCGACTTGAATCGAGTGAATTTATAATTTATATTCAATAAGTTTTTTTTAAAAAGGATCAATATTAACAGATGTACCGTTCCGCTTAAATGGTCTCTTGTGTGTAGAGAAAACAAATAAAGGGAAAAGCATATACTATGTTAATAATTCAATGATATTTTTGTTGAAATATACGCAAGAATTAAAGTCTTTAGTTTTTGGTATGCAGAAAATCGCAGGATCATTTTACATTATAGTAAGTTCATTTATTTTTTTAATAGACAACACAAAAAGCCACAGTAGGGATTACATCTATTACTTGTCACTGTTCTCTTATTTAACGCTAGGTGACACGAAAGGTAATTATCTCCTGCGATTGCCAACAGCTATTACATGATGTGGTCAGCCGTACATAAAAAAGAGAACGCACCAAATGTCAAATTTTCTTTCTCACTCTTTTGGCCTCGACAGAAGTAACAACGCGCCCGTAGCCTTCCTCTCCAAGGACAAGGGTTAGAGCCTTCCCGACAACTTGTGTCGCATGGTAAACTATAACATGCTTAACATCTTAGTCTTCATATTCTTATTCAGTACCAGTTATATATCATACTAAAGACATTCCCTTCCATAAAGACAGTTTTATTACTCATTGTTATGTTGAATATCTATTCTGTTAAGTTTTCCCAGGAAATAGAATATTCTTGTAACTACTTCGTCGTGAATTGTTCACGAATTTATTCTATACGAATTGATGTCCAATCGTACAAAGCGCTATGGGTATTATATAACCCCGTACTGCCTGCTTCATAGTCGGATCATCGGTGACTAAACCGGCACACCCACCAAGCTTGCCTGGTGAGGAGGGTGCCTAGACCCCAGCAGGACGAAAATCAAAACCTGTGAAAGGACAGAGGAAGCTTCTTGCTCAACGTACATCTAGCACATTAACGCGAGAACTGGATTGGTATCCAGGCGCGTAATAGTCTAATTACCCCCCGTTGCCTTTTAGGTATCTTCTGGGGAGGAAAAGGCTAAGGGGGAATACCCTGACATAAATCAGGATTAAATTATCACGGATTTTTTTAATAACAAAAAGGTATTCCAATTTTTTAAACATCTTTAAAGATTTAAGATAAAGCATATCAAAATTACTCTTGGCTGCTTAAATCAGGTTTTGGATTGTTTTAGCGTTAATTTTTTGTTATACGAAATTTGATTACGTCATTATTAATGCCTGTCTATAGAACAAATTAAAATTCTGTAATTAAGATCTTCCAAAAATGAAATAGTCGTTGAAGAAATAATGACTTTGTCAAAATCTAATGATCATTTAAACGGATTTTGAAAATAGATATTAGTTATATATTAATAAAAATGTATGAAAATCCATGTTATTTTACAGTAGATTTGATTGAACTCCGTTAGGCAGTTCAGTTTGTAAAACACTATCTGGCAACTCATACAGCCAAACTGACGTCGAATGTATTGGTTCAACCCAGAGCCTCCATACATTTTGTCCAGGCTCTTTTTTGTGCCCTGGAGAGGATGATTCTATTTAGGAATAAGTAAAATATTTTGATTTAACATTTTAAAGTTATCTCCATTATATCAATAGGTAAATAAATCAATTAAATGCAGAGCTCTCAAACTCATCATTAAACTGCAAATTGTACTGGTAATTGCTTTATCCTATATACTAAATCATTTTAAGTGTATTGCTCCCATAAAATCTGACTATAAACTGTTAATTTTACTTAGTTCTAGTTACATACAAGGTGAGTAAAAAAAAGTATCAATATTTCTTGTACTTTTTCACACACCTTATATTCTGAAAAAAAAATAACGTTCCATTCATTATTTTTTTCAGAATACAAGGTCTGTCAAAAAGTACCAAGTTTAAAGCTGTATTTACCAAGATAGAAATGAAGAATAAATGGAACGTTATTTTTTCTCAGAATACAAGGTGTGTCAAAAAGTACAAAAACCTCGATATATTTTTGACACACCTTATATACAAGAACCAAGTTATTTTTTTACATAACTTATGGAGAATGGAATTAGCGAGTTCAAATCATGACAGAAGTTGTTTGCGGTTCTCGTCGTTCTAATGCTCATAATCGGTAGGTAAATAGTAGTGCAGACTGAGATCTTTATCCTTGGTTAGAACAACTGAAACTTATTCTTCCATCACTTCCGTCTTTCATTGCTAAATTTTCCTAATTTAACTATTTAGTTCAAATAGGAAGTAAATAATAAAATTACAGTTATTTTTTCTTGTTAATGAATTTCTTTTAAGATTTATCCCCGAGATTTTTGCTCATATTTATTAAAAATCAAACCAAACAATTAGAAATCAATAATACTAAACACATATTTATTAAAATCAAATTTTAAAAATCCAAATCAGCTTTCCCGTTCACACTGTAAACCGCTATTTTGTTGAATATGTGAATACAATTGCATGCTATTACTATGTAGATATAGCCAACATTATTAATGATGTAAAACAAGTTTATTAATAACGGAGGTTTAAATAAAAATAAATTCATGGAGGATGTAACGTACATAACAAAGGAAATTTGAGTAGTGATATAGTTTCGGTTACAGAGAGAAAGTCATCGAATTTCCATTATAATAAAATTACAGCATATAAGTCATTACATTCCATTTTATTATGTTTTTATACAATAGAGTGCTATTGTCTTACTTAAAAAAGTTTTTTTTTTAATTGTTTGTTTTGGGAGGGGGGCTGGAACGGATTAATGGCATTTCAGTTTATCTATAAGGAAAGAATTGATTGAGTGGAACGACTGAGATCTTTATCCTTGGTTAGTCAACCAATTCAGAAGAAGAAAAACTCTGAATTAAGTTTTTTGAAAAACTGAAATGTATTGACTGACAAGTGACTGAATAAAAATGAACATTTCAAAATTAATTTTAATGATATTTAAAATAATATTATATAATAATTCAACAAATTTCAAAGTTTTTATTTTGTATTTTGAAAAACCTTTCAAGAAATTGCCAAAGGACTACTCATTTGTTAAAATAGATATTTACCAAGAAACATCATTTGTTTTTTCAAAAATGTTAAATTCATACTGTCGGATTAATTTTCATCTATTTTCATATCTGTCTAATGAAAAGACAAAATATCTGGATTTTTACACCTCTGAAGGCTTTTATCTACAATACTACGGATTTACCAACACCACAAGTGATTTGAAACTTTACATCTTTCTTCAATTAGGCTGTGGACTTGTAAATTACTTTTTTAATAGCTGAAATATATCATGAACAATTTTGATACTCATTATACACTTTTATATAATTTTACATCAAACTCTTTTGAGTTTTATTATGAACTATAATGCTTCTGATTTTAAAAAATAAAATTTATTTTATTTTTAACACAGAACACGCATTTTTAAAATTCCAGCATTGAATAATAGGGTGTGGTTTGTACCCTTTTTTCTAACGGTTGTTTCATTCCCCTCTTTCTCTCATATGTTGCTCTTGATAATGACCGATCTATTAAAGTGGTCGAAACAGATTTCTGTCAGCAATTATAAACATCATTTGTTTTTTTCAAAAATGTTAAATTCATATTTACCAAGGTAAGAATTGGTTCTAACTTAAATTGGCTTGCGTATTAACCCAACCCTATCCGTCTGGAGCAGGATGTGATACAAGGTAAATTCTTAAGTGGAGTACAGCTGGTTTGAATTAAAAGCTTACTTCTCCAAATTGGTTTGAGTATTTCAAGATTTTATAGCTTCAATCACCAGAGACAGTATTGAATAACATATATGCTACAAACTTGGTAATTCACAATCCATTATTATTTTTATTTTATTTAACATTACTTTCTTCCAAGCAGCAACCGTGTCAGTATTACTGTATGGTTGCATCATATGGACCTTAACGAAACGCCAGGAGAAAAAGCAAGATGGGAACTACACAATGCTGTATGTTGTTTTGAACAAATCCTGAAGGCAGCACCTACAAAACAGCATCTGTACTGTCACTTATCCCTCTCTCAAAACACCCAAGTAAGACGATCAAGACATGTTAGAGAAATAAGGACGGTCTCATAAGCGACGTTCTCCTATTGGCTACTATGCATGCACACACTAGTGTTGACTGATCAGAAAAAACGTATATTCATTCATTAACTCTTTGCGGACACTGTGTGCCGTTAGAAGACTTCCCAAGTGTAATGAGAGAGAGAGAGAGAGAGAGAGAGAGAGAGAGAGAGAGAGAGAGAGAGAGAGAGAGAGAGAATACAAGCTGTCGCTAGTCGTGATGATGATGATGATCATCATCATCATCATACATAATTTCTCGAAAGGTTTTGTTACTTAATTTACCAGACAAGAAATGATTTGTGAATTCAGATTTTCAGTATGCAAAATTAACGTTTAAAATCGAAGTCAAATATTCAATCCTTTTGGAAGTTGGCCCAAGGTATAAACTCTATTATTAACAGTTGCCTAGGGCTCCCTGTGACTACCAGGCAGGACGCCAGGAGCACTTAAAAATTTAGTCAATTACACTAGCGGATATAACAGGAAATGTGCTATTGAAATGATACACTGATTGGTTTGGCTTATTGTTTAACGGTATATGGACCCATTATGGGTTATCTAATACCGAAATTTAATTCATTTGTTAATATTTAATTGGAATTATAACTGTATATTATCTATCTAATGTATTTTTCAAAAAAAAGATATTTCACTTTTTTATTTGTATAATTATTTGTTTGTTACAGTTATAATAACATGTATTCCTAAAAAAATACAAAACAATTTCCAAGTCATTGGTTTCAAGTAACGAAAATACAAGGCTAGGCTGACTGGGCTGGAAAGGTGATCCACTGGGAATTGTGCAAGAAACTATATTTTGACTATACTATAAAATGGTATATGCATAATCCAGAATCTGTTCTTGAGAATGAAACATGAAATTATCTGGGAATTTGAGATTAAGACGGGTCCCCTTATCACAGACAGAAGACCAGAAATAGTATTGATTAACAAGAAAAAAAAGAGAACTTATTAACTGGTATATTTTTCAGTTCCAGCAGATCACCGGTGAAGATCAATGAAAACTAAAAGGTAGACAAATACCTGGATCTTGCTAGAGAATTGAATAAACTGTAGAATATGAGGGTGAAATGGATAACTAATGTTATTCCGAAAATTCTTAAGAATATAAAAGATCTAAAGAAAAAAAAGATGGGGTGGTTTGCTTTATTTTAACAGCTTATCAAATCATTACGGGTTATCTAATGCTGAAATTCCTTTTTAATTGTTTGATTACAATCATACATTTTCAATGTATCATTTCATTCTTTTAAATTTCACTATTTTGTCTCTATAATCATCAAATAATAATTAGACAGACTGAACTCTTTAACCTTGTTAGGCAACCAGTCAAGAAAAAGGAAAACTAAATTTAAACATGTTAAACTAGTCTTAAGAAATTTTAGATACTCTTATAGAAAGGAATTATTTGAACTAGCAAATATATGCACCCTCCGTCGGGTACAAGTAATTTAAGTTTTGATGTAATCAAATATATTAAATTAGAAACACTAATGAAACTAAATAAGAATGCAGATAAAATGATTTGAAACAGAGGGGTATAATCGAAAAATAGAACAATTTTTAAACAAACTCTTCCATCATTTTCCCTCTCTCCCATCTTTCATTACTAATTTTTCCTAATTCAACTATTTAGTTAAATTAGGAAGTAATGAATAAAATTGCAGTTATTTCTTTTTGTTAACGAATTTCTTTCAAGATTTATCCCCGATAATGTTTATCATATTCATTAAGATAAAACCAAACAATTAGAAATCAATAATACCAAGCACATATTTATTAAAATCACATTTTTAATATCAATAAGCAAATTAGTCTTCCCATTCACACTGTAAACCGCTATTTTGTTATATATATAAGTACAGTTGCCTGTTATTAGTATGTAGACAAGGCCAACGGGGTGGGGGTCCAGTGGCTTCGGACCTGGATTTTACAAGTTAATAGCGTCGATCCCAGGGGGCTACCCCCCAGGCAATATTTGCCGCCTTGATTTAAAGGGACAGGGCTGGGTTTATTGCCCAGCGCCTGAGGCGCCCCCTTGGGGGAATGCCGACGAGATCGACGCAATTTTTTTCCATCTGCCACACATGAGTCTCAGCTTGTGGGTTTTCCCACATAAAAACGAGACCTTGTGTCCAACCCATACAAGTAGGGTATGAGGTAAATAAATGTAGATAAGGCCAACAGCATTAAGAATATAAAACAATTTTATTAATAATTAAGGTTTAAATAAAAATAAAATCATGGAGAATGTGACGTTAATAACTAAGAGAATTGTGACTTGATTAGTAATATGGTTTTGGTTACAGACAGACAAGCACACAATACCCATTATAATGAGAAGATATAATAAAAAGTAAAGATAAATGGAAATAAAATAAGAGTGCAATGTGATAAGCAAATCCATTTTTAAAGCTATAAAAATGTAACGAGATAATGAAGGTCTTGACTTTTGTGAGCTAGAACTACTATATTAGAAAAGGAGGAAGAAAGAAATAAGTGAGAGAGTAAAGGTTTAAAAAAGAGTAATGAACACAAAACAGTTTGACCGGAGCGTGAACCGGAAGTTTCGGGTGTTGACCGGAACCGGAAGTCACGTGGTGAGTGGAACAACGAAGAAAGGTACCGGGCTCTTTTTGCTTTCCGCCGTCGTAGGGTACGGATCGGGCCTCTGGTGCCTAGTATGGGGTCACAGTAATTTAACAGTGTCCTCTCTCTCTTTCTCTCTGCCTTTCCTCCTGTCTGATACGAACCCACAAGACGAGCACGATAATAAAGGCTAGCAGTTGTGACCACATATTTCTCGTGTTGTAATTTTTATCAACAAGATGACCGCCACGTGTCGAAGACATTGTTAGTACGGTGAATATATCGCTTTGGGTATCGTGAATACAACAGATACCACAACGTTACAAAAGAACGTGATTCTAATTTTGAAAATATTCAATTTCAGACAAATATAGGAACACAAAAAAAATACTCCCTTGTTTTTAAAGAATAGATTTTATTAAACGCTCTAATCAAGTCAAGAACATTTTATCAGAAAAATTAAACTTTAATGAGCTATCCATTAGCAGAACAAATTTTTTTAACACTATAAATAAATATCAGACAAGGTTACAGTTGAAGACGGAAAATTAATGGTCGACGATGCTTCATCTAAAAATCAAACAAATTTGACGACCTGTAAACTTGTTCTGATCCAGAGTGGTATTATTGTTGCATAGCCCTCGACTCGGGCCACAACATCGTACATGTTATATACTGGCATCTTCAAACTCACGCTACTCTGAATCGTATACGTTGTTGGTATACAGTGGAGATCGTTTCTAACCGCTAGACGATGTATCTAGTGGTCACTTCAATGACATCACAAGGCATGCTCTATGTAGTAGGAGATTTGACTTTATTTTTCTCATCTCGGTTGTACGTGGTGGATGTGAGTGGCGGGCATTGATAATGGGCACTACTACTGCTGGTGTGGTGGAAGGTGGTGAGCGCACCTCACTGCTCGCTAGCAGCGCTCGACCGTGTCGACGGTCAGACTCCTTGTGCTCTCTTCGCCGTCTCCTGGGGTCTGCCTCTGGGCTGCCTGATGACCGCTTAAGTATTGACGACCGCCCACACATCCTTTTGTTCCTTGACCAGAAGTCCTTTCTCTTTGTTCAAATTCGCGTTTGTCCAGATGAGTCTTTTGTTACACTTCTTCATCCCCCTCTTTTTAATTCAACCGGAAATTCCTATTTCCGTTTGTACAATATCCAACATTATCTGTTAGGTTCCCATCAATGAGTTGAATAGACTTAAAAAAAAAAGAAGAGCTTTTAAAGATGTTTAATAAAATGAAATTTTGAAAAAAAAATGAATATTCAAAAAGAATGACTAAACCAATTTGTCCTCATCATAAAATAATCGAAGGATTGACATGCCGTAAAATCCAACCAACCAACCAACCAATCAACTTTAGTGCGTTATCTAATGTCAAATCCCTCCTTGTAGCAGAACAGTAGTGGTACTATTTAACCCTTAACTGGGGGAAATGAGGAGGTTCAGACCTTTCCCAAGCGCATTATTCCGAAAGTGAACGTAATAGCGTGACTGGAATTAGTATTATTTGGATTATTCGGACTATTGTCCTCATCTTTATTGTTATCTGTACAACGTTTCGGTCAATGTGCTCTCCGACCTTCTTCGTGTATTTCTTGTCGGACTAGGGAGCCTTCTCGAACTCGCGAACCTTCTGGTTTTGATCGGGAGCCATCACGGAACTTTGAATCCAACACTTTATTCATTCTACGGGGGTATCCTGTTCTTATTCTGAAGAAGGTCGGAGGGGGCATCGGCCGAAACGTTGTACAGATAACAATAAAGATGGGGTAATAGTCCGACTAATTCAAATAATACTAATTATTAAGCCTCATCTAAAAAAAATCAGAGAAATAGCGTGACCGGAGTTCAAACTCACTTAATATGAATACCAAATATTACTGAGCGACAAAGGAGGAGATATTGAACTTGATAATAAACGAACATCTAGGTAAACATCTTTTCATTTTCCTTTATTAAAATAAAAGCCAAAAAAAACAAAACAAAACAAAAAACTATACAATTTTATGAAAGAATGATTGACTAAAGTAGAATTTCAATTTCAAATTCAATTTCAAATCAAATTCATCTAATAATTATTTAGCACACTAAGTTTTTTTGTCTCTTTCCCTACTCTCGTTCTTTCTCTCTCTCTCTTTCACCCCATCTCTCTTTCCCCCATGCTTGTTCTCTCTCTCTCTCTCTCGTTCTCCTTCCTTTCCCCCTGCAGCTGATCTCTCTCTCTCTCTCACACACTCTCTCTCTCTCTCCCTCGTTTACTCTCGCTGTTTCCCCACTCTCTATTCGGTATTCTTTCTTTCTCTCTCTCCATTTCTCTCTCTCTCTCTCTCGCTAGTCTTGCTCTCTCTCTCCATCTCTCTTTCTTGCCACACTTGCTTTCCCTCTCTCTATCACTCTTCTCTCTCCCATTCTCCTCCACCTCTTTCCCCCTACACTTGCTCTCTCTCTCCCCTACCCTCGTTTACCCTTCGTTTACACACGCTGCTCTCTCTCTCTCTCTTTCGTTCTACTCTCT
>CM042141.1:76223901-76286401 GCA_023376005.1 Doryteuthis pealeii | reverse complement strand
GTTGGTACGACTATCTTGGTCTTTTCTTTTTTTCAAAAAATTTTTTCTCCCCGGTTGATGTTTGGTAGTATATTTTTACAATCAAACTATTTGCTGGGTTTTTTCTCACCGCAAGGATTTACCAACACGCTTGGTATATTAAATTATATATATATATATATATATATATATAATCCAAAAGTCCAGAGAAGAAATCTTCCTTATGACACAAGAGTTTTATTTAAAAAACCTGTCGCAGTTTGAGGGCTCAATGTGTGCTCTTAATGTTTGAGTCACAGAGCAAATATATAAGTAAAGAAATAACAAAAGACTTAGAGATTTAGCATTATAGTCTATTTCAGGGAGCTTATTGTCTAAGCTCCCTGAAATAGACTATAATTCTAAATCTCAAAGTCTTTTGTTATTTCTTTACTATATATATATATATATATATATATATAAGAATTTACTCTGAGGAAGGTCGATGTTTCTTTGTGTGCTGAACGTTTCTATATTTTTTCTATTATTATTATTTTATTTCATTTTGTTATTTAAAAATAATAATAGATGGAATAATGTACACATGGATAAACTCCTGACCGAAACACGTGTAAGTTAAATTAATTAAAATAATCCATTATCCATTCAATACTTTCTTTCCTTTATTTCTCTTTTCAACATACCGTCGGATTCACTTCCATTTTCAATTGATATATATATATATATATATATATATATATATAGTAAGCCTAATGAGTCAGAGAATATCTATCTAGATTTCTCCCAACGGATCATCAAGAGAGTCCTAATTATCCTGATGATCCGTTAGGAGAAACCTAGGTAGATATTCTCTGACTCATTATGTTTACTTTATTATTATTTATTAGCTGTACTTTTTGTATTGAGCACTTTAGTATATTCAACTTAAGCAACTCTTTCTTTTTTTTTTCTTTTGGTCATTTTTATATCTGATTTTTTTCAGGAAGTGTGAATGATTTTTTTTTCTTTTTCTTATATATATATATATATTTTTTTTTTTCTCTGGACAAAAGTTTGCATTGTGTAATTATAAACTATAAAGCCGGCAGTTCTTTTTATACTGTCGGAGTTTAAAAATAAAAATTAAAAAATGTATATATATACAGTTGTGTGTGTGTGTGTGTGTGTGTGTAAGTGTGTTATGGTAGCGTGGACATAAAGTCAACGGCGCTTGGTTACTGACAGTTTCTCGCCTATGCGATTTTCAAACCAACTTAGCTTGAATATCACATAGGTGGGAAACTGTCAGTAATCAAGCGCCGTTGACTATGTCCACGCTACACTAACTTACATATGCTCTATCAACAATAATGAGCACTATTAACTTATAAATATAGCACACTATATTAACAATATATTAGCAATTATATATTATTAATATATAATATATATAATATATTAATATTTTGAAGGCCAATACAATGCGTATGCAAAATAAAAACAAAAAGATGTTATTTTTGTCTTATCGATTTCGAAGCATGAACTTCATCATCAGAGTTTATTTTCAGAATAATACTTTCTGAAAATAAACTGATGATGAAGTTCATGCTTCGAAATCGATAAGACAAAAATAACATCTTTTTGTTTTTATTTTTCATACGCATTGTATTGGCCTTCAAAGTATTAATATATTATAACATACTTAACAATGCTTCAAGCAAATTACCAACTGCTTTTATATATATATATATATATATATATATATATATATACATATCATATATTCCTAGAATGCATTTGTCTTCCATATGTGTATGTTTATTTATACATGTGCATATCTATTTATGTCCATTCAATGTCTGGATATCTCAGGCTGCTCAATCTTTGAACAGCAGATGGGTGAGGGAGCCCCCATTGCGTAGTGGTTAACTTGCTGGAAGTGAATCTGAACGCCAGTCGCACTATTAAGTTCACTTCCGGCCTGGAACGCCTGGAAAAAACATGAACCTCCTCATCCTTTCAGCTCATCCTCCCCAGCAATCGCTTAAATAGTACAACAACCATTCTTTTAAAAAGATTGCTTTAGCATTAAATAGTACAGGGAGGTTGATATGTCATTAAAAAAACAAAAACAATCCTCTTGCACTGATAAACCTAGCCTTGTTCATTAATCACTATAGGAATCTATATTCGTTCTAAGTCACGAAACATAACATTCCCACACACCTCCGATAAAGAAAAACTCATACACTCAACAAAATATTGTAGACTCATTTCAGCGACGCAACTTTTGATCAGCAAGAGTCATCATTCTTTGTGGAGATATTTAAATGATAAATCGATCGCACAAAATGAATCAGTTTCATTTCCACCCGGGAAAGTTCACAGGGTCTAAATGGATTGATATAAACCGTTAGAGGAAATGTTTTTATGACTGTAGAGTCAACCAATACACCAGACAATATTCAGCGTAGAGATATGCCCATTAATTTCGATGGAAATATCTATACACATATCCTATATACAGGATCTGGCAGAAATACCTCCCACATTTTAAACTATCACCTGTGTGATGCAAGTGAACTTAGGTTTATTTGTTTGTTTTACGGCATATCAACCTCGGTGGGTCATTTAATGCCGACTAAGTTTTAAATCCTCTTGCGATAGTCTGGTAGAAAAATGTATTTATGTATAAATTTTAACTATTGTTCAATTATTCATATTTTTGAGTACAATCCCACTTTTAGGAAATGTAAAATCCTGTGAAAAATTTTTTTTTCGAATTACTTGCTTGGTAGTATTTTGTTCGCACTAAATCAAAGTCTGCACACTCTAGCAGTATTTGTTTCACTGTAAATCTCTCTTGGCATGTAGTGCATATTGGGGATTCTGTGCCCTCTAGTATATCATGATGGGTGATGTAGGTGTGGCAGCTCCATCTCGCTAATGTCTTATCACATTTTTTTAAAGACAGGATCAGTTACGATCATGGCTTGGACCGATGCATATTGTGCGTTTGCTGTTGAAACTTTTTTAAAGACCGATGAATCTGAAATTGCTACACAGAGATTTACGTGTTCATTTCGTGTTATATCGGAATGATTCTATGGTCCTGAAATTTTCAACGAATCGCAGTATCGATTTTCTATTTGACCCAAACCATGACCATACTTAATCGTATCTGAAAGAAAGAATAAGTAAAAGTAAGTAAAGTCGTCGGGCGGCCTAAAGTCGGTATCAGCCAATCAGAGAGGGAGTCTATCCCCTTTTCAATTGCGCTAGACCAAGGAGATTATTTTAGCGTCTGAGGTGGAGCGCAACACCTACCATCAGCTCCTTACTTTACTGCACAGATCCCTGTGCTACTCATACGCTGAGTTGGCGAGGACCGGTATCGAACTAGGAGCCTTGTGGTTTCTAGCCGAACGCTCTACCGACTGAGATGGAGCTACCGTTACCACTTGCCTAAGTTCAATTGCACCACATAGGTGAAAGTTTAACACGTGAGAGGTATTTATGTCGCATCTTGTATATCTATGTGTCTGAATCCTACATACAAATGGATTGATTGATTTTAACGGCATGTGAACTCATCTTGGGTTATCTTATACCTAGAGGTTAAGGAATCGCGTTAATTGTACATCCCCATTTACATTTTTGTAGCTGTTTCTTAAATGTTTTTGGCACACAATTATATGATATCAAGTACTCCTATCGAATATTAATAATTATATGGTTTCAAGTATTTCTATCTTATAATAATAATTATATGGTTTAAAGTAATTATTTCTAATCAAAAATAATTTCTTTACTGTTATCCACCCTGTGACCTGTGGATGTAGAATACACAGACTGCATCTCTGCAAATGGGTTAAATCCACCAATAAGACAGCATTCCATGACATGCAACACTCCACTTTGGCACTGGTCCTGCCCAGCCCTAGCACCTATATAATATTTCTAGACACTATTGCCTTTATGGTAACCCCTCAAATTTTTCTATCCTATATGTGCTAGGAGTGGCTGAGGGTGTTGGTGTCCTGGGTATGACCTTAAGCTGCATCTAATGGTGATGTTCCTATTCTGGAGCTCCGGAGAGTATAGAGTACCCCTTCATCGCCATTACTCCCTGGTCCACTCAAACTCGGAGTGGAAGTACCTGTTAGGGTCACATCTATGGGTTAAAAAGAAAAAATGAATTTAAAAATTGTTTAAAAGTGAGTTTTAAACATTTTCAGTTTTAAAAATGGAATACCCATCAAGAATGAATAAAACAAAAGGTCTTCTGCATAAAATAACCCAACAAGTATTGACATACTGTAAAATCCAACCAACCAACAAAAAACAAAACAAAAAAACAATTCAGATCAGTCGGTGGAATGTCAGCCAAGGAACCACAATGTTCCTGGTTCGATAACGGTCCCCGCCAACTCAGCGTATGAGTAGCACAGGGATCTGTGCGGTAAAGTGAGGAGTTGATGGTAGGTGTGGCGCTCCACCTCAGATGCAAAAAACAATCTCCTTGGTCTATTGTTAGTGAAAAGGGGATAGGATCCCTCGCTGCCTGGCTGATACCGACTTTAGGCCACCCTGACAACGTTACTTTTTTTTTATTCTCAATACAAACAAATTACACAGATATATGATATCAAATATTCCAATTTACCACAAATAAGTTGCAAACGGATCTATTTACGAACATATGGGACTCTAACAGGTACTGCCCGTTCGGATCAAAGTAGACATTTGAATGATGGCATTGAAGGGGTACTCCATTTTATCCAGAGCTCCAGACCTAAAGCCTCACCATCAGATGTAGTTCAGCGTTATAACCAGAACCCCCCCTTTTTTTAGTAGGTGGGGTGGAGTCTTATTCCCTCTGCAGAGAATAATGACAGTGTATTCTAAGTTCGATCGATAGGATGATACATATAACTGGGTCACCAAAACAACTGTTGCTTCCCGTCAAAACAAGTTATAACTTGACAACGGTAGCGATTTTTTCCTGATAGAATTAGCTAATTTGCATATTTTGAATAGGACTAAAAATGAATAATTATGTTTCATCTTTCGTTTTTCATATTATTGTCTTCATTTTTAATAAGCGACTGTGTTATGGATAGCTTTTATAATTACTCTCGGTTGCGATAGATTGCTATCACCCTTGAACTTCTCGCAAACTGACATGAACTTAATTGCAAATCAAACTACCCATCTAAAAAGTGAACTAATTTGTTCTCAGAAATAAGATAAATATATTGATCTGTAAAAAAGGAATAGGAATTGAATCCGACAATATGAGGACAAATGAGTAAAGAAAAGAAATGTAGATGGATAAAAAATGAATTTAATTGATATCACTTTAATCGATATGACTTACACATGTGTTTCGGTCAGTTTATCAAAATGTATACGGATTACGCTATTATTATTATTAAAATAATCAGATAAAGGTCGTAAAAAATCTTTCTGTGTACGGAATATTTTTACATTTTTCCTATCATTATTATTATCATTATTTCAATTTCATCTGATTATTTTAGTAATAATAATAGCGTAATCCGTATACATTTTGATAAACGGACCGAAACACATGTGTAGGTGATATCGATTAAAGTGATATTGATTAAATTCTTTTTTATCCATCTACATTTCTTTTCTTTACTCATTTTTCCTCATATATTGATCTACAAAAATGAGCTTATTTCTCAAAACCGATTTTTCAATTTTTCCTTTCAAGTTTTTTGTATGTTATTAAAAAAGGTTATATCTATATTACTTTTTATCATCGTCGAGTGCATGTGTTGTTATGAATTGTCATATGAGTAATATTCAGGAGGCGCCCGTCGGGTAACGGTTATCGCCGGTGGAAGTGGTCTCGGCTACCTGACTTCAAATATTGAAAAAGGCTGTTTGAATTTCGCGTGGCGCTAATACCCTTGAGAAAATGTATGCATCCAACCATTCTGAATTCGAAACAGCGTTACTCCGCTTAAAAATAGACCTTGTGTCACATCCCGTTCGTAGTTGGGTAGATGCAGGCATATTATGTAAAGACTATCATGGTTATTGTTGTAGAAAATGGACACGGCTACCCGAGTTCAAATCCTGAACGAAGCTGTTTGCATTTCACATAACGCCATACCATTGGGAAACGTATGAATCCAAACATTCTCCTTCCAGCCATATGTGAATAATAGGGCTTGGTTCTTTAGCCTTTTTTAGGCAACAAGTCCAGGAGAAGGAAAAATCTGAAATCAAACCAGCTTTACCTCACTTAAAAATAGACCATATAACACATCCTATTTGTGGTAAAGGGCTTGTGCAAATACATACATATAGTGTAATGGTTATCGTGGTGTAGTGGTTTTTGTCGTAGGAAATGGACACAGCGACCAGGGTTCAAATTTTGGACGAGGTTGTTTTGTTTTTTTAAATAGCGCTAATATCCATGGTAAAGGTATGCATCAAACCATTCTGCATCTAGCCCTGGGTGAATAGTAGAGCAGACTGGGTTCTTTAGCTTTGGTTAGGCAACCAGTCCAAGAGAATGAAAACACTTAGTTTAAGCCAGATTTAGTCTGTTTAAAAACATACATTATATCATAATATGGCGGAGGGGTTGGATAAATGCACATATATATATATATATATATATATATATCCTTCTACGTGCTTTTATACAAGGTTGGATTAATAGGTCTGTTGACTGATACATCATCATCATCATCACCAGGTCGCGTTAACAACATGGATATTATATATATATATATATATATATATATATATATATATATATATATATATATATATCTTTCTCTCTCACCACGCATCACTATCGGTCATCAGCCCTGGCAGATCTTCTGTACAGGATCCGGAATCCGCACAAAGCTGATTGATTTAGGTTTTTACTGGCCAGCCTGCACTCGTGTGTTCATGAGTAGGTGTCCACATGAGAACGTCACTTATAAGATCGTAATCTGAAAATTTCACTGAATAATGTGTTTGATGTACGCTATTAATGTTCAAGCATGAATTAATCGTATTGATAAGGAAGGTGATTAATATGAACAATATCTAAAAAGATAAGGTACTTTTTCATCAATAGGATACAGACTTATTGATCCCCCTTCCGCCACACACACATACGGTTGGAAGATGCCTTTATGTTTATGACTTGGTCTATTCCAGTAGGGTAGTTCGATTTTTCACTTTTTAAAAATATCAAATTGTCCATCTATGTGAAAGTTGTGTGTTAGTATACTGAATACTGATACCAAAAATTAGATCTTTTACATGTACCATTGTTTGAGGAAATAGCATCAAAGATCGTCTTTTACAGCTTAATTAATGAGGTAAAAAGCAGCATATCAGAGGTGTCGGTGATGATGGGGAGGACAATTTTTCAATTTGAATTCTATTTATAAACATTTTATAATATTTAATTTGTTTAATTTTAATAAAATAAAATAACATTTCTGATTTAAATATTTTGCGAAAACAAGGATTTTTATGCATTTTAGTAGACGATCTTTGATGCTATTTCTTCAAACAATGGTGCAAGTAAAAGGTCTATTTTTTGCTATACTAACACACAACATAGATGGACAATTTGATATTTTAAGAAAGTGAAAAATCGACCTAACCTACTGTTACTGTCCAGACTTTTCCGTGACTAGCATTCTGCGTCGAATGTGTTTACTGAAAAGGTTATCGTTGTTCAATTGCACATGTCTGATCAGCGCGCGTCCATGTTGGATGGAGAGAAGAAGCCGTGTGCATCCTTTACGTCACACCAGTCAGATGCCACAGACAAACAAACGCCATGCATGCGCGCACGATGCCGCCTTCTCTCACTAAATCGCATCCCCATCCCTCTCTCTCTCTCTCTCTCGAAATCCATCTTGCTTGATTAGGATTAAAAAAGATGGAGGGTTTGTTTACAAAATTAAACCCTCCAAATCATTACGTCTCTTATGTTGTAACATTCTTAGAGGCTATATATATATATATTATATATATATATATATATATATATATATATATATAAAATGGTGTTCTGGTTCCAACGGGAGAAAATTCAATATTTTATAAAAAAGAAGGTCCACAAAATGTATTATGTTTTCAGAAAAAAAAATTTAATTCTTTTTATCTTACATATGCAACACGTGTTTCAGATTTTCTGGTATCTTCTTCAGGCTTTGATTGATAATAATATTATCAATCAAAGCCTGAAGAAGATACCAGAAGATCTGAAACACGTGTTGCATATGTAAGATAAAAAGAATTAAACATTTTTTTCTGAAAACATAATACATTATTATTATATATATATATATATATATATATATATATATTCACTCATAAAGGCACATATTCACACACACATATTACACATACATACACATATACATACATATACACACACATAACATATGTACACACACACATACATATTTACAGAGAGAGAGAGAGAGAGAGAGAGAGAGAGAGAGAGAGAGAGAGAGAGAGAGAGAAATTCATTAACTCCTTTATTTTTATTACTGTCACAATAGAAATAGATTAACAATACACGTGAAACACTAAACTGGTGAGTGAGGCTCCAATCTCTGGAGATCTGTGGAGTGTGGACTATGCAATTATATCCAGGTCCAGTAGTACCTGTTAAGGTTCCATTTATTAGTCAAATAGATCTGTTTAAAAATCATTCTTGTTCGATAGAACCGTTTGAAAAAAAAAACACCTCTTAAAAAACAACTATACAAAAATTTAAATATGAACGCAATAAAATAATCCAGGTTGAAATTAAAATCACTCCGATAATGACAACACAATCATTCAATAGCAGAGGTAATGCGAAATAGAAAAAGATTCATTATAAAAATAAAAAAAAAACATTTTTACTATGATATATTGACTGCTAGTAATTATATAATTATATATAATCGTAACTACGAAAAGGTAACTGTAATTATAAGTAAATTATATATTTTGCATTCTACCTATTTTAAATAAATAATCATCTCATTATCATTATCACTTGTTAGTGAGTTCGATCATTAATTGCTGTTCAATGATTAGATTTTTGTCTTACGGCATATCAACCTCAGTGGGTCATTTAATGCCGATAAAGTTTTGAAATAAATCAATTCTTAATAGATAATACAATTTTTTTATAAATACATGTTTCTATTAACCCATAGATGGGACCCTAACAGGTACTACCACTCCGGGTCAGAGTGGACCAGAGAGCAATGGTGATGAAGGGTGCTCCACATTCCCCAAACCTCCAAAACTGGAACCTCACCATCAGATAGAGTTTAACGTCATTCCCAGGACATGTAGACCCGCAGCCACCGCCTTCTAGCACCCATATGATAAAAAGGGTTGGGGCTTGCCATAAGGGAAATAAGGTTGGGGCAATCATAGGTGCTAGGGCTTGACGTGACCAGCCGATTGATCGGAGGGGGCCTCTCCGACCGCCCGTCTAGCCCAAGATAGGGCCAAAGTAGAGTATTGCATGTCATTAATTGCTCATCCACCTGGGTTCTATCCTTAAGCATCACGGGTCGCCACCCACGGCCAACAGGTGGCCCCATTGGGGGATGTTATATGCATGTTGTATACGTGTTTTGGTCAGGTATGTAAACAAGTCCACCATGAGACTATCAATAACATTATTATCTTATTCATTGCTCTATCAATTTCCCCACATTCTACCAAGCCCTGTCGACTGGGGGCTGTAGAATACGCCGACTGCATCTCTGCAGAGTGGGGAAATCCCCCCAATGGGGCCACCTGATGGCTGATGAGCAGTCCATGACATACACCACTCCACTTTGGCCGTTACTTAGCCTGGTCACGTCAAGCCCTTGTATCTATATGATTTTCCCAATCCTATTGCCCTTATGGTAAACCCCAAACTCTTTTTAATCATATACGTGCTCGAAAGGCCTTTGCATCCTCGATATAACGCTAAACTGCATCTAATGGTGAATCTCTTGGGAGAATAGAGTACCCCTTCATCGCCATTACTCCCAGGTCCACACTGACCCCGGAGTGATAGTACCTGTTAGGGTCTCATCTATGCGTTAAATAGAAAAAAAGAGTTTAAAAATTGTGTTTAAAAAAGATTGAGTTAAAAAAAAATCAAGAATGAAAAAAAGGAAACGTCTTCGGCATAAAATAACCCAACAAGAGTTGACACGCCATAAAATCCGACCAAACCACCACAAACCACAATCAATCTACAATTTATGTGTACAATAAACATTTCACTGATTACCATAGCCTTATGGATCCTACTTATTTGTGTGCCCGTAGACTCCCGTTATTTGGTGAAAGATATAAAAACGTATCATCATTTATATATTTATATATGTTGTCATCAATGTAAAGCGAGTTGATTTAAAGGTGGAGCTACATGTTGGTTCGTTGTTTTACAGTATATCAACCCTTTTCAAGTCATTTAATGCAGAATCAAATTATCTTATTTTTTCTTTTTATAAACAAAGGACTTAGATTATTTTACCTGTTATTGATTAAGTATTCACTCATTTAAGTAGTGAAAAGGCTCATCGCTGCTTAACTTCGGTGAGAAGTACATACACACACACACACACATATATATATATATATATATATATATATATATTATATATATTATATATATATTCCCACATCTAAATATACACACACACACACAGAGATATATTTTTTATATTGGAGGATATGTGCTTAATTGAAGTCATACCTAATTTTGAAAATTAATTACTTAATAATTAATGAATTTAGGCGGGCATATATGTTCAAATGTAAGGCTAAATATTTTCTCGATTTGTTTAGCCTTACATTTGAACACATATGCCCGCCTAAATTCATTAATTATTAATTAATTAATTTTCAAAAATTAGGTATGACTTCAATTAAACACATATCCTCCAAAAATTGTCGGCTTAAAGCCATATAAAAATAAACACATTTGTTTGTTTACTTAACCATATCATATATATATATATATATATATATATATATATATATATAAATATGCATTTGCACATATAGATACGCGCACACATACATACGTGCACACACACACATACACACACATATATATGTATGTATGTATATATTATATATATACTTATAATTTATCTATTATCAATGTTTATTTATTGATTTCAATTTTTTACATAGATTACACTCATGAAACAGGTGGTGGCCTGTAAAGAAAGAAAAAAAAAGATGCACAAATTCAAGAAGCACGTGTGTAACGCGGACAAACAAAAATAATATCGATCAGTAAATCTATAATTTGATTCATTACATCCACCCGTTACTCATAAAATAAAACGATTAAAACCAAACTGCAAGGATTTCGAACACTTGCTTAAATAAAGTGCATTAGGCATTCTTGACAGTGCGTGCGTGCGTGCGAGCGCGCGTTTTTGCGACAACAGTGTGTATCAGACACTTTATGATTCCTTCTCGCTGTATAGCGTGTATTTGGTATCGAGTCTCAGGTGGGATTTTAAGTGTTTTCCAGTTATATTCAGTGGCAGTAGTGTAAATTCTTTCTTTTTTTTTTTTCTCTTTTTTTTTTTTTCTTTTCTGCTGAGACATTTCAAAAAAGAAAACCAAGGAGTGAATGACATCATCATTTCTATTTATCTGTAAGATTGTCATTTGTTATATGCGAACAAGACCGTTCTTTTTTTTTTCTCATCTTTTTTTTTTTTTTTTGTTATTGCTGGTTGTTTGTTAGCACATTGTAACTCCGCATACCCCATCCTCACGTAACATGGTAATTAGATAAACTTCAGATATAATTAAAATATTTCAAAGAATTATTATATTTTTTTAAATTTTTTTCAAGAAATTAATTTATAAAATATAATATATAGATATAAGAAGAATTATATAGATTAAGTGTGTTTAGTTTACATTTAAAAAGGTATGCCTTAATTAATCATTAATTAATTAATTTTCAAGATTAGGTACGACTTCAATTAAGCACATATTTTCCAAAAATTGTCGGCTAAAAAAAGCCATATCATAAAACACATCTTTTGTGTATTTACTTCTTATATATATATATATATATATATATATATATATTATATATAGAGAGAGAGAGAGAGAGAGAGAGAGAGATAGATAAATTGACAGATTAGATAGAGAGACAAAAATTCGTGGTTGATATTGTTGTTTTTATAACCAGAACCCAGGACAGTGATGCGTATTGGTAAGCGATTTAATATTTCTTGGTTAATAAATTAGACTTATATCTTCATCGTGACAGTAAAGTCAGTACGAATAAAAACATTCACCTGATCATTTTTTTCCTCAAATGAAAATAATTCCGTATAAATAATCGCATCTATGTGTTCACACGCCCTTTGTTGTTGTTGTTGTTGTTGTACAGAAAACCGGGTATTCACATAGATCTATATATGAGTGTGCAATTTATGCACTTTTGCATCAGCTGCAGATATACGTGTGTAGTAACACTGATATCTGTACAGTGAGTGAGAGATGCGTGGTTATTTGTAAATATACTGACGACTGTGTCGAAATACACACGCATGGACATATAAGCAGAGACATGCGAGTACGCGTCGGTTTATTGGTAAACAGATGTGTAGGGTTTTCGCTATTATTTGTTAAAAAATTACTCGATAGAATTTATATTTAATAAAACCGTGTTCACAAAGAGAGTGTGTTGTCTTTAACGAGTCTCTAAACACGTGTATGTATATCAATATTGTTGTATCATTTTGTATACAAACGAAATTTATTTCATATGATAAACAGAGAAGAGGAATTTGCAGAAGACAATATGAAAAGCTGTTGAGTGAATTGTTTTAATCCAAGTACAACACAAACAAATGAGGAAATGGAAAAGTGATGTGACAGATGTGTGTGTATATATATATATATATATAAAGATTTTTTATTAATCAAGGGAAATATTCAACAATTGTCAAGCGGCTTAAAGAAGGAATAGGTTGGATTTGGAGAGGGTGGAGAGAGAAATAAAGTGTGAAGGAAATAAGGTTTGGAAAAGGGGAGTAAAAGAGATATATAAGATGGAAATAATAAGGAGAGAAGAAAAGAGAGAGAGAGAGAGAGACAGACAGACAGACAGCAGAGAGAGAGAGAGAGAGAAGAGAGAGAGAGAGAGAGAGAGAGAGAGAGGAGAGAGAAGAGAGAGAGAGAGAAGATGAAAAGTATGAAAAGAAACATAATAACTGTAGAATATGAATTATGGTAAGGGGAAGAAAGATTAGAGATAAGGAAAACAAGAAAAATGATACAAAGAGTGATATATATAGAGAGAGTGGGAGAGAAAAGAGAAAGAGAAAATAAAGAGAGAGAGAGAGAGAGAGAGAGAGAGAGAGAGAGAGAGAGAGAGAGAGAGAGAGAGAGAGAGAGAGACGACTGGAGAGAGGTAGAATACGATAAAAACTGAGAAATATAGAGTAGATAATTTGAAATGAAAAGTGACTAAATACTGAAGAATAAAGCACGGGAAATGGAAACGAGGTTTAAGGAAAGTAAAATAAGGGATGGAAAGGGTGGGAGAGAGAGAGAGAGAGAGAAAGAGAAGAGAGAGAGAGAGAGAAAATTGACATATAGTAAAAAGAATTAACAAGTTTAGTCTGTTTTGACGATGTTTATAGATGAAAGTGGGAAGAAGGATGATGAAGTAAAAAGGTTTCAGGTCCAGCAGACTAAACTTACCTAGCATAGCCAGTTGGAGAGCGTAACAGTTGTGTTGGCGAATCGATTCTCTCATGGAAGGATGCGTGAGTTCAGAGTAACACCGTTTTTGTGACATTTTTGCCTTCTTTTTTTAATTAATAATAATAATAATATTATTATTATTATTTTCTTTTGAGTAACCACGTAACAGAACCGCTACCGTTGTAGTTGTTCCACAATGCCTGATCCCTGTTTAAAAATCGCGTTTACTTTCCTCCCGGTACGTAAGCCTCTTTATCTCTTCTTCTCTTTTATTACTCTCTCTTTCTCACACACACACACTCTCTCTCTCTTTCTTTCTTTATCTTTCTTTCTCTCTATCTTTCTCACACACGCATGCACTTGCTCGCTCGTTCGCCAGCTTTTTCCCTCTGTCTCTCTGTCACTCGCAGACTCACTCCTTCATTTGATTACTATCTTTCTCCCCTTTGCCTTCCCCCTCTCAATCGCACTAGTTTTCACTGTTGCCCACTCTATGTTACTATTCTCTTCACTCACTCGCTCGCTCACTATGCAGATTTACCTTTGACGAAAGCCTTATCTATTCGATTTTCTAAAATTCTATACTAAAGTCATTTTTTAATAAATAACCACAAAACTAGATATTTCAAGTTTTTATACCTGAGTTTAGACTTTAGAACTGTTAGCTTTGTTGGTGATTATTATTAGTGCTTTTATTAGTAGTACTTTTATCTACCTTCATGTTACCTGCAACTTAACCAAAAAGGCAAAAACATATACATATCTACAAATTCATTCATTCAGGTAGCGAATAACAACCGCGTGCACATCTACGTATAACCTTAAAGAAAAGTCGACACTTTTATGTGTTCAGGTTTTACACACAACATACTCCGTTTTATATTTGTATATATTCGTGTTATATAGACGGGAGTCTATTAACACGTGTTGGTAGCGGTGTGTGGTTAGTTCTTTCTCCAGTTATTTACTCAACAACGCAATGTTGCCGTCACTTGTACGATATCCGTCAGTGAATTTGTGTTTTTTGGGGGGAAATTCAGGAGGAAAATATAAAAAAAGAGAACTTTGGTTTCCGGGTTTTCTTTGAGTGTTTGGACTTTTTTGGTCCTTTAAAAAAAAAAAAAAAAAAAAAAAAAAACAACAAAACAAACAACAAAAAATAACTTAACCCTGATTTGCTTTTATGATATTTTAAAGTATTTCTTAGGTGTTATTGTTTGTTAAAAGTATCAACAGAAACACGTCATGTCCATTTTAATCTATTTTTGAAATGTTTTCTTTTTTCTTTTCCTAAATTTTTTCCGTTTTGTTTTTTTTTTCTTCTTTTCGTCAAGTTGTTTTTGTTTGCAAGATTATAAAAAGTGTGAATATATTTTTGAATTTATCTTTCTACCAATGATTTTTTAATAATTAGATTATTTTAATAAATTTTTCCGACAAGTTTAAAAAAACTCACACGTAGTTCACCAACCATTTCACCTGCGTATTTCATTATTAAGTTTGCTTTAAATTTCCAATTAAAACAAAAAATATATTTATATGAAAAAATTAACTTGATATCCTTGAATATGGATTTCAACAATTTCTTTCTTTTTAATATATTTTTTCAACAGGTTCAAATAAACTCATACGTAGTTCACCAACCATTTCACGTGTCAATTTCTTTGTTAAGTTTGTTTTGAATTTTTAATTAAGAATAAATACATACATTTGACATCATTTAATGTATATTTCAAATTGTCTATACTTTGAATTGTTAATAGTTTCTATCAATTTATATCAACAATTTCTTTTTTCTTTAATAAATAATTATTCCATTACGATCATTACCAAAATGATGTTTGAATTTTTAATTAAAAGTAAACAAACTTTGATTTAAAAGAAATGAACAACATACATCAAATTCATACAATTAAAATAATTTAAAAAGATGATTAAAAATAAAAACATGTAAATCTATGAAATATTCAAAGTCGGCACAACTTGTTATTTTCTATAATGAAAAGGTAAACAAATTAATGCGTTATTTTTTTAACACGCAACGAAAAATAGTGCATGTCTTTATCAATACCTTATGTAGAATCATCTTATGTATAATTATCGTATCATATAGCTTAGCAATAATTTTGTCTACTTCCTGATTTACTTCCTTAATAACTAAATAGCCAGATCTTTTACAAGTTTATATAATGTAAATTTATTACTATAAAAATAGAGTAAGTATTTTAGACACGCACTTAAAAAATCTTCAAGAGCAATAATGTGAGCAAAGAAAATGAGGAAAATCTTATATATTAATAAAAAAAAGGAATAAGAAAAAACAGTCTACGGAGTAAATATTCCCTAGAGTCTGTATTGTGGGTTTACGATCTTATAGCATGAAACTAAATATCTCAACTTAAAAATACAACTTAAAACACAACTGAATTAAAGAAACGTTGTGTTTCTTCCAATTGACACGGTAATTTGAATGTTTATCATTGGGTAAATATGTTTATCGTACATCGAAGCACATGTTTATAGGAAAACCGCTCTTAAGACTTTAGGTGTATACAACGGTATTTTGAATGTTTAATTAAGTATGGCAAGCTTTCTCAGGGTTGTTGTTGTTGTTTTGTTGCTTTTTTTTTTTGCTTTTGTTTTTTTTTTTTTTTTTTTTGTCAGCAAAATATCTTTACATTACTGAAAAATAAAATAGGTGTATACCGAGACGTGTTGATATTCAATTTATGTATGTAAATACGGATTAAGCGCTGCCGCAAAAAATATACTTTCTGTGTTTGCAGTCCTATATGAGTTTCCGAGAACATGAGTAAAGACCGAAAATATTAATGGGGAGATTTTTTTTTTTTTAGTCCCCCCGACGAAAAAATGTTTCTTTTTTTCTTCCTTCCTTTTTTTTTTCTTTTTTTTCAGACACTCATTGGAATCGAATCATTGCGTTGTTGTTCTGCTATTAGCGTTGTGACGGAATCAAGACGGCTTCACTATGCGACTAAGGATTGAAGACAAGGGAGTCATCGAGACACGCAAGTGAGGATAGAAGAAAAGAAAGAAAGAAAGAAAAAAGAGGAGAGAAACGAAAAAGATTAAAAAAAGAAAAAGGATACTGAAAGTTAGAAAGCATTGATAATGTCAAGGCATTGTTTAGGGGGGGGGAGAAAAGAAACAAAACCCCTAAAAACAAAATAAAACAAAAATAAAATAATGTAAGAAGGGGTTGATAGTGAGAAGGTGGGGAAAAAAGAGGAGAGAAAAGAAGATCGTTAAAGAAGAAAAAGGAAACCGAAACACAGAAGGAATTAGCATGGGTGATGCTAAGGAATTGTTTAGTAAAAAACAAACAAACAAACAAACAAGGGAAAGAGGAGATGATAGTGAGAAGGTGAAAGAAAAGAGATTTTTATGCAAGAGGCTGAGAAGGATGAGAAATTGTGAAGAGGATAAGGAGGAGTGAAAAGAATGAGAGATACATACTGGGGTTGTGGGAGGAGGAGAAGGAGGATTTCTCAGTGTTGCTAATAAAAGGAAGGGAATGAAAGAGAGAAAGAAGGAAATACGAATTAGAGAAAGAAATGGCTGAAATAAATCAACCAGAAAGAAGGAATGAAAGAAAGAAAAAAAGAAGAGAATGAATGAAAGAAAGAAAGAAGGAATGAAAGCAAGAAAGAAGAAAGAAGGAAAGAAAGAAAGAAAGAAGGAATGAAAGAAAGAAGAAAGAAAGAAAGAAGGAAGGAATGAAAGCGAGAAAGAAAGAAAGAAAGAATGAAAGAAGGAAGGAAAGAAAAGAAGAAAGAAGGAAGGAAAGAAGAAAGAAGGAAGGAAGGAAAGAAGAAAGAAGGAAGGAAAGAAAGAAAAGAAGAAAGGAAGGAAAGAAAGAAAAGAAGAAAGAAGGAAGGAAAGAAAAGAAGAAAGAAGGAAGGAAAGAAAAGAAGAGGAAAGAAAAAGAGATAGAATGAAGGAGTATGAAAATATAAATAGAGTAAAAAAAAATAGTTATAATTAGGGATGTGCAAAACGCGGGCTTTTAATACGCACGGATATTGTTAAAAAATATTTTAAAACGTCAATAAAAAATTGAAAATTAACTTTTTTATGTTTTATCTTACATTCAATATAAAGAACAATTCCAAGTTTATGTGTTATAAAAAAGAAAAAAAAAATTTCTCTTACATAAAACCTACATTTTTGCATTTAAAAGTAAATTCCCGTAAAATACCGCCATTTCTTAATCTTTGTTGACAAAATTATCGCATCTTGACGTGTGCACTATTTTTTGTATGGAGTATTATATGTAATATGTTTTCAAACAAATAAAATAATAAATTTCTTCAAACACTGTTTGTTTGAGTTCTACAAAGTATAATTATATTAGCGTCACGGATTTGAACCTATTATCGCTGAAGCAAAAAATATCAACAACAACAATACCCAAAAAACAGATTTTTTTTATATCCCTTAGAGCCCCCCCCCCTTAATAAAAATGACGACAATTTGTAATTCAAACATTATTTTCAATTTTTTTAAAGATAAAAACCGAAATATGTTATGTCATTATTTTTAGCCAGATATTTTTTATACAATATTTTCTTTGATCAATAAATACGATTTTGATATCCGCTAAAGAAAAGTATTTATTTTACATTTTATAAATTTTTAAAAATCCCTGAAAAAAAAAATAAACAAGTAGACAATTGGAACTTTTAATATAAAATTCTTTAGAAAAAAAAAGATACATATTTTTTCTTATTTACGAGATTTAAGTTTCAATGTTAAAGATGCCCTATTACCAACATTAGTAGCGATTTAGATTTTTTACATATGTTCCGTCATTAAATTATCTTTCCAAAAATGTAAAAATTATTTATACCCCCCCCCCAAAAAAAAGAAGGATCTTTGTACGGGGGATCAATGCGCGAAACAAAAACTAATGAAAAAAATTATTAGCCTTTTCAATTTAGTAATCATTTATTTACAATAAAGTTCGTTTTTTATTACTTTATATATCGAAAGTTTTATTAAAATCGGATAATTAGTTTATTTTATGTGATTTTTAGAAGAATTTCCTGTGATCACCCTTTTTAGAGCCATCGATAATTTGCACAAAGCTAGATATAATTAAAGAAACTCATAGAAAGAGGAGCTGATGGTGGGCACCTCAGGCGCCAAGACAATCGCTAGTGAAAAGGTAGACTCCCTCGCTGTCTGACTTTAGGCCACAAAGACTTTACTTAATAGAAAGTAAGAAGAAATAAAAGAGAAGAGAGGAGAGAGAGAAATAAAGAAAAAAAAGAGAAGAGAGAGAAGAGAGAGAAGAGAGAGAGAGAGAGAGAGAGAGAGAGAGAGAGAG
This sequence comes from Doryteuthis pealeii, assembly GCA_023376005.1. NCBI lineage: Eukaryota > Metazoa > Mollusca > Cephalopoda > Myopsida > Loliginidae > Doryteuthis > Doryteuthis pealeii. The sequence goes on along the minus strand of CM042141.1, from coordinate 76,267,347 downwards.
AGAGAGAGAGAGAGAGAGAGAGAGAGAGAGAGAGAGAGAATAATCGGTTTGAAAAGCGCTCGGCACGCAACACGCTCATCGCCACGCAAATACGCACGCACGTAGGTACACATATACATGGAACTACGAGACGGCCCACAACAAGTGCATGCAACAGTGCGAAAAACCTAAGGACAGACAACGCAGCAGCAGCAACAGTTCGAAATAGTAGTATAATAAATCTAAAACGGACTGTCTTTCGCTCTCTTCCTTTCTGTCATCATCATCATCATCATCTTCCAATAGCAAATATCCAAACCTCCTCCTACCTCTCCTCCTTTTTCTCCACCTCCGTTTTTCATTTTTTTTTCTTTCTCTACAGCTGCGACGGCCGCTGCTAAGGATATATAGACTGCTAACGCCACTGCCATTAAACATCGCTAATACTACTAACACTACTGCTACTATGATTACTAACATACTATATCGCAAGTACCTATTGTAATTAACACTACTACTAGTGTAGTACTTAATGCTTTAGTGATTGATGCACAGATGAGATTTGAAAGAGGACCTAGCCTTAAAATATTTGTAGGTAAATACAATCAACTGTAAATCGCTTTATACCTGTGTCTAATTCTACAAAAAAACACCGCTTCTACCATTTTATCATGCGACCATCATTACGACTTTATTCAGCAAAATCACGATCACTTTTTATTCATTATTTTGACTGCTAATAATTATATTGTTTCACTTGACTATTAGTCTTCTTGAGTTACATCGGAATTGTATTAGTACTACTAGTTCTACTAATTTCACTATTACTATTGTTGCCTTTCGTTTTGCCAATACTCTTCTAGTCATTACAAGAAAATAACACGATCGTTTTTATTTTCACGTTTTGATTCCCGTCCAAAGATGATTCTTTTTACAATTACCCGCGAAAATTTATCACGTTTCCCCGCTTTAATTATTACTAGCAGGAACGGTATGATAATTTGAGTATTACAATGTTTGATATGTTTATTTAAGAGCTATTGTAAATTGTTCAATATGTAAAAGGTATTAAAAAAAATTCTGGTGAAATTCTTTCATTGTTTTTTTTTCTATTGTTTTTTTTCTAAACTTTCTTTTTCTTGCTTTTTCCTATTTCATTGAAACAAACGATAAACGCTATCGTTTCCTATCTCTCACCTCCCTTCCTTCCTTCCTTTTCTCTCTGTCGCATAGCACGTTCTTTTTCTGTCCTTTCTTTCTCACAATTACAACGATATGGCCCTTTATTTGTCTGGATTGATGACAAGACAAAACATTTGAACACATGCATTCATATCTCATGAATCAAAACAGTATGGTCTATTATCTATCCGAGTTGATGACAGGGCATGACACACGTTGGTAGGTACTAGCATATTGATATATAGATTTTATTAGCATTTTTTAATAACAATAGCATTTTATTTCGTTTTAATTTTTTGCAGTTTTTTATGATGAAAAAATAGTCTAACTGAATAATTTGGTTTGGTTTCTTTGTTTAATGACATATCAACATTTGTGTCATTAAACGGCATGTAATAGCAAGGTTCCAATTCCGTTTCTCTGAGGATTGTGGAGTACGCCATTCATTGCCATTACTCCCAGGTGCACTCTAGTCCAGAATGGTAGTACCTGTTAGGGTCCCATCTATGAGTTAAATGTGGAGGCGCGTGGGCTAGAATCGTGGAAAATGAGCTCGTCGATTCGAGTTCAATTCCTAGACGAAGCTGTTGGCATTTCACATAGCTCTAATACCCTTGGGAAAGGTATGAATCCATATATTCTCCCTCCAGCTATGGGTTAAATAGTAGGGCAGACTGGGCCTTCAGCCTTGGGAGGTAACCAGTCTATGAGAGGGATAACTCAAATTCCTGAGGCCGGTCTTTGATTGGGTTTGTGGCAACCCTTGATGCACCAATTCGTTCCTATCGACTGTGCCAAAAAGTGTGGATGGTCCAACACAAGCCTTCACCACTATAAACAAATCACTGTGTGGATGTTCATTGTATGAACACTCATACGTTGAAATCGACAGGAGAGTCCATCATATGGTTAAATAGATTAAAAATGAGTTAAATTAGATTAAAAATGAGTGTTTAAAAATGAATTAAAAAATTTGAATATCCAACAAGAATGAATAAAAACAATAACTTTTCGGCATAGAATAACCCAAGGGTTGACATGCCGTAAAATCCATCCATCCAAACAGCTAGCCAACCAATGAACTAACCAACAAACCAGCCTTCGTGTGTTATTTAATGCTAATGCCATCCTCTGAAGAAGAACTGCAGTGGTACTATTCAACCCATAGTTGGAATGAGGGACTTCACACCTTTACCAAGAGTATTAGTCCAAAAAGATAACGTTATAGTGCGACTGGAGTTCGAACTCGCTTACAACGATGTCACAATCCAGCATGTTAGTCACTACACGACTAAATTAATGGTTGAGAGAATGAATGAGAGGAAGGGGGAAGGAGGAGGGACAAAATGAATTGTTTCAACCATTTCTTTTTGTTACTCCCTTCCCCCCCTTACAAAGAAGAAACGCCAGAGAACCAAACACGTCCAGCAGAAAATGATAGCAGGCGTAAAAGGCTTAAGAAGAAATGAAAAGATGTATCCAACGTAGATTTCGTTGCAAATTCGTTAGAATATATTTACTAAGCTGAGTTTAGAACGGTATGTGGTCAAATGAAATAATATTGGAAATTCCATAACCAACTATCTCCCCATGCCGCTAGGGGGGAATCGCCACCATCTTATGTTGGCGCTCAGGGAGCCGTTACCAACGAGAGACGTAAAAACAAACGCTCTCATCACTTAGCCCAAACAGGGCCTACTTATCACGGAGCACCCACTGAGGTAGTCGCGTAAACAGAGGTCCCTACACTTCATTCATCACTTAGCCCAAAAACAGGGCTTACTTATCGAAAAGCAGTATTGGAGGAGAGACGTAAAAACTAAAAGCTCTCATTACCAAGCCCAAAACAGGGCCCACTTATCACAGAACTCTACAACCAGCTCCTTCTAAGGCATTGTATCTGCATACGTTAAAAGGCGGGTACAATAGCACACTTACTGAAGGACGAGAAACTACCGAGACGAAGCGTCTTAACATTTCCTACCGACGAAAAGAATACCCTGTTATCACCATTACCCAAGAAAATTATTAACTCAGATAAGTCCTGTAGCAAATACCATTAAAATTTGCAACAATTTTATGTAATTTTTATCAATACAAGTGTCTGCATTTCTTTTCGTGTTTGTTGTTTTCTTTGTCCGACAATTTGCCTACAACTACGGAGAAATAAGATCTCCTTCGAAAACCGTAAATACTCTTAATAAATCGCGAGTGGAAATTCTGTGATGGCAACCTTCCAAATAAAGTGGACTTACATATCTTGAAAATCAGCATTCTAAATACTGGTTTTTAGCTGGATTCGAACACTGACACTGGTAGGTTGAATCTAACGTTGACTCCTTACAAATTTTTTGCACCAAAAATGAATAAACAGCAACTGACAACGAACAGAAAAATCTGGAAATGATATTACGAAACTTTTCAAATAAGTAGATTTCAAAATTGACATACAAAAAAATAAAATGAAAAAAAATTTCGAGTCGTAGATTTAAACTTCTGAAATAGGAGAATACACACACAAACACAGATATTTAATCTGAAAAATATCGTCCGTCGTAAAATTTTATTTTACGATAATCAAAACAGAACGGTTTGATAAGCTGTCCATGACATGCAACACTCCACTTAGACCCTTACTTAGGCTAGACGGGTGGTCGGAGTGGCCCCTCCGATCAATCGGCTGGTCACGTCAAGCCCTAGCACCTATACGATTGCCATAACCTATTGACCTTATGGCAAGCCCCAACCCTTTTTATCATATGGCTGCTAGAAGGCGGTGGCTCGTGGTCTTCATGTCCTGGGAATGACGTTAAAATATCTGATGGTGAGAAAAATATGGAAATGATACTACGAAACTTTTCAAATAAGTAGATTTCAAAATTGACATACAAAAAAATAAAATGAAAAAAAAATTCCGAGTCGTATATTTAAACTTCTGAAATAGGAAAACACAAAACACACACACACACACACACACACAGACAGATATTTAACCTGAAAATATTTGCAGACAGAAACACATGTGGAGCTTCAAAAGCAAAACCAAAACATAATATTAATAACGTTAAAAATATGAAAAACAGCATCAGCTAACAACACCTCAAAACATTGTAATCTTCAACCGGAAAAAGAAATGAAATAGTAACCTTTACACAATAACACATTTTTACAATAAACCTCAGTGCTCAATTCCAAACGCATGCATAAAAACAAATTCCAGCTCGGCTACTTGAGACTACACCATCACTGAACAATTAACCTAAAACCTAAAACTAATAACCTCTTGAAATGTAAGTACCAAACTTTAGAACCCAAGAAAGTGTAAATACTTGAAAATGTAAAAAGGTTAATCAGAAATAACTTTATTATATAAAAATAAATAACTCATCTTCAAAACAATCATCAAAAGTATAAACAATCTGACACCCACCCTGTCGATTGGGTTTGGTTTGGGTTGGTTTACGGCTTATCAACCTCGGTGGGTCATTTAATGCCGATAAAGTTTTGAAGTAAATCATTCTTAATGGATACTCTATTTCTTTTATAAACACATTTTTCTATTTAACCCACAGATGGGACCCTAATAGGTACTACCATTCCGGGTCAGAGTGGACCAGGGAGCAATGATCATGGACGGGTGCTCCACTTCCCCAAATCTCCAGAACTGGAACCTCACCATCAGATATTTTAACGTCATTCCCAGGACATGAAGACCCTGAGCCACCGCCTTCTAGCACCATATGATAAAAAGGGTTGGGCTTGCCATAAGGTCAATAGGGTTATGGCAATCGTATAGGTGCTAGGGCTTGATGTGACCAGCCGATTGATCGGAGGGGGCCACTCCGACTACCCGTCTAGCCTAAGTAAGGATCTAAGTAGAGTGTTGCATGTCATGGACAGCTCATCCACCAGGATTCCGTCCTTAAGCGTCACGGGTCACCACCCACGGCCAACAGGTGGCTCCATTAAGGGTTCTTACCCCTCTGCAGAGGTGCAGCCGGTGTATTCTAACGCCTCAGCTGATAGGGCTACTGTCGGTTAGAATGCACCAAATACTGCAGTGTGGTAAAATCCCTCCAATGGAGCCACCTGTTGTCCGTGAGATGCGACCTGTTATGCTTAAGGATGGAATCCTAGTGGCTGAGCAGTCTATGACATGAAACTCTACTTTGACCCTTAGGCTAAACGAGTGGACGGAAAGACCCTCTCTGATCAATAGACTGGTCCGGCCCTAGCACTTGTACGATTGTTCCAAACCCTATTGCCCTTATGGCAAGCCCCAACCCTTTTTATCATGTTTTTGCCAGAAGGTTTGTGTTGTCGTTATGACGTTAAATTGCATTAAAAAGTGAAGATCCAATTCTTGATCTCTGGGGAGTGTAGATTACTCTTTCAATGCTATTAATCTCAGTTCCACTCTGATCCTAAATGGTAGTAACTGTAAGGATCATATTTATGGGTCAAATAGAAAAAAATGAGTTTCAAAAATTGAGTTAAAAAAAAATTAATACGTATCAATCATGAATAAAACAAAACGTCTTCGGCATAGAATAACCCAACAAGTGTTGACACGCCGTAAAATCTAACTCGCCAAACCAATCTGACCCGTCGTCAAAATCTTTCTCAAAATCCATGAACTAAACTAAAAGAAAAAGATTATATAAATTGATTCTCCTTTTCCACAATCGCCCCAACAACCTATAAATTTAGCGACAGTTAAATCGAGAGTGGCTACTGGTTCTATTTTCCAGGCCTCCCATCAAGCAGAATTGACACCTGGGGAGCCATGTACAAACCGAAGATCATGAGACGGTCAGGGCACAAATTGCATGGTTCCCGTTGGCATTTCCTGTTGATGGGTGCCTCAGTTGTCGGGAAATTGACCAGGCTTTTATACCTTTCCAGCAAGGGGATAGGTGCTATATATATATATAATATATAATATATATATATATATATATATATATATAGTCCCTGTTATTCCTTATCCTTGGGAGGTCCTCTGTGCAGCATCTTGTATCCGTACAGAGCTGGTCAATATAGGTATTTGCTGAACGGCCCGCACTGGCGTTCAACCATTTGAAAATTCCATAGGCGAGAAACTGACTGTTACCAAGAGCCGAAAACTTCATATATGAGCTGAACAGCGAAGGAGTTTATCCCATTTTCACTAACAATAGAACAGAAAGAATGATTATTCGTCTGAGGTGGAGCACCATACTTATCATCGACTCTCCACTTTACTGCACAGTGGCTGTGCAACTCATGTGGTGAGCTGGGCAGGGCCGGTATCGAACCTGGCAACTTGTTCCTCGTGGAATAGTCTCTCTCTCTCTCTATGTCTGTCTGTCTGTCTCTCTCTCTATGTCTGTCTGTCTGTCTCTCTCTCTATGTCTGTCTGTCTCTCTCTCTCTCTCTATGTCTGTCTGTCTCACTCTCTCTCTCTATGTCTGTCTGTCTCTCTGTCTGTCTCTCTCTCTCTATATATATATATATATATCCTACTATTATCTTATAAAAGAAAAGATATACATCAATATTTGTTCTGTTCAAAAGGAAGGGGTCCTAAATTTTCAATATAGTGTTTCTAAAAAAATTATTAGATAACAATAATAAACTAAAGTAGTTATTAAATGGATATTTGCTTTTAGAATCTAAAAATAGGAAATTTGAAACTTAAAATTAGGCGTTTCATATTATAGATTAATTCTAAATATTAATTCACCATAGCAGAAATACCTAATTAAGTCAGAAAGTTTTGAAATAAAATAACTGATGCATTATTAAATTCATTTATTGATAAATCAACGCTGAAAATTTCATTAAAATTGGAAAATTCCCTGATTTATTTTACATTATTGTGATTTTTTAACAATATAACCCGAGCTCAATGGGTGACCCAGCGGGTTTTCTAGTATATATATATATACATATATATACACTATTTAAAAGCTATTTGAATCTATCTATATCATACTAAACTAAATATTTTTTATCTATATATTTCATCATGTATTGACGCTAGGATCTGTTCAAATCTTTCAACTACAGTAATTTCTAAATCTTTTATTTCGTAAGCAAATCCCCGAGTGTTTTTAATGGTAGAAGTTCGTCAAGAACAAGGTCAGATGAGTTTGGGGAATGTGTAACAATTCTTCCACTCCTGTTTCATTAATTTCTCACTTGTGATTCGTGAAGCGCATTTTAAAGTGTTGTTATGGCAAACAATTGGCCCATATCTGTCAATCACTGCTGATTGTGAATATATTTTTCATGCATGTGATCGATTTCCTGACAGCTGTGAATGATCTCCCCCATAGCAAAAAAGAATTAACCCATTCAACGGACAGTATGATCTTGTTTGTGTGTGAACTGGGCTATGTTCAGGACAATGACCGGCCCAATTCGTCTACAATTATCATAAAAGGTTCAGTAGGCTTCAATTAATGACATTTCAGAAATTGACCTCTATTGTGGCAGATAATGGCCGATTGGCTCAGCGGCATTAAATGACAATTTCTGTGATCTCCTGAAGAACATTTAACTTGTTTCTTATTGTTACCGAATTGTTATAGTCAGATTGTTAATGTACACATAGGAAAGGCATGGATTGCTATAGACAGATTGGTGATAACACATACACACACATATAATATATATATATATATTATATATATGTGTGTGTGTGTGTGTGTGTGTGAACAGAGGGAACTGAATCCGACGGTATGTAGTATATTAAGAAATTTGAAAAATTACAGGTTTAAATAAATTGAGTGGTAAGTTTATTAGCCGACGCTGCAGTGTTTCGATTTATTAATTAGATCTTCTATTTGTTGATATAAGGAAAGGTAATAAAAAATGTTATTAAAAAAATAACGAGAAAAACTGCGATAGTCCTTGTTTATCAGTCTGTTCAAAATTTGAAGTAAGAACGCTAGAAAGGTAGACGGTTTGAAATATGACGTCAAATATTCTTTTATTATGGTGTGAGTATGAGTGATACACACACTCACACACACTCATATATATATATATATATATATATATATATATATCTTTAAGTTAACTATTCCAAACTAATACCAATAAGCAAATGGTCCACATTGTTTGTTAAAACAAATTTTAATAAATACATGCCCGGTATTGTTGATTTATATATAGTTTTTTTTATATATATATATATATATATATATAAGTGCTTAATTGGAGTCGTACCTAATTTTGAAAATTAATTAATTAATAATGAATTAGGCGGGAATACCTATTAAATGTATGGCTAAACAAATCGAGAAAAATCAATCTCTGTATGTACATTTCGGCCTATTAGGCCTCATCAGCAGAGCTATAGATTTTCAAAATTAGGTACGACTCCAATTAAGCACTTATTCTCCAAAAAATTATCGGCAAAAAGCCATTCTAAACAAACCTTGTTTACAACTTATCATATCGTCGTGTCATAAAAGTCACTAGAAGAGGAATGTTAACCTACTCTAAACAAATCAAAGTGTTGGGGTTATGGGATCGGCCTGTCAGCTTGGCAGTCCGGTTTCAAATCACGCACAGGGCGGTCTTCCGATCTATAGCTCTGCTGATGAGGCCTAATAGGCCGAAATGTACATACAGAGATTGATTTTTCTCGATTTGTTTAGCCATACATTTAATAGGTATTCCCGCCTAATTCATTATTAATTAATTAATTTTCAAAATTAGGTACGACTCCAATTAAGCACTTATTCTCCAAAAAAATTATCGGCAAAAAGCCATTCTAAACAAACCTTGTTTACATATATATATATATTTAAAGTTATCTAACGTATAGAGAAAATTATTACAAGCAAGGTACGAGGTATGTCAGAAAATTTCTAGGTTGATCAGATTCTTCGATGTGAGAGACATCATCCACTGCAAGTTCTTGCCACAGGGACAGACGACCAACCGGCATGTCTACAAAGTGATACTGCGGCGTTTCCTTTGTTCAGTGCGCGAGAAGAGGCAAGAGATGTGGCAGGACAACTCGTGGGTGCTTCACCATGACAACGCACCTGCCCACACTGCTCTGAGTATCCGAGAGTACCTGGCCCAGGAGAACATCACTCTGCTGGAGTAACCTCCCTACTCGCCCGACCTGGCTCCATGTGATTTTTTCCTCTTCCCCAATCTCAGAGTGGTCATCAACGGAACTCGTTTTGAGGATGTGCAATGCACATTGTGCATGACATCAAAAAGGCTGTAATGACAGGGCTACGGAGTATCCCGGAAGAATCTTTCCAGGAATGTAGAACAAAGTAAACTAAGTGTTAGTAATAATGCCAGTTATTCGTGAAACAAAATGAATCAGAGACTTTGGATATCAAGGCAATTCTTTATGTAAGGTAAAATTAGTTGAGGTGGCCTAAAGTCGGTATCAACCTGACAGCAAAGGAGTCTATCCCCTTTTCTCTAGCGCTAGACCCAGGAGATTATATTTTTAGCGTCTCTTGGCGGGGCACCACACCTACCATCAGTTCCTCACTTTACCGCACAGATCCCTGTGTTACTCATACACTGAGTTAACGAGGGCTGGTATCGAATCAGGAACCTTGAGGTTCCCAGCCGAACACTCTACCGACTGAGCTAACCCGGCCCTAGACACTGAACTCCCGGGAGAGAGAGAGAGAGAAATAGAGAGAGAGAGAATACAAGTTTTGTATAAATTTACCTCTGATATGGCATCAGAGTTTGGAACAACTTAAATCGGTGAGCAAACATTTAAAAATGCAGTATGTGAAGTCAGCACACCGAACCGATGAACATATGAAAGCAATTCTCTTGATTAAATGAAGCAAATATTGATGATAACACATCACTCAATAAGTCCCGGGCCTGACGTATAGATGGCACCACTAATAAATAATATTTTTAAGCTTATATAATGCCCTATGTATGGCATTTTTTATGATCCTAGCTCTCCTTAATGTCTTTACAGCTTATATACTGCTCTACATACGTTATGTTTCGATGATCATAGATTTTCTGAATTTATTCAAAGCTTAGCTCAGTCGGTAGAGCGTTCGGCTAGAAACCACAAGGATCCTAGTTCGATACCGGTCCCCGCCAACTCAGCGTATGAGTAGCACAGGGATCTGTGCGGTAAAGTAAGGAGCTGATGGAAGGTGTGGCGCTCCACCTCAGATGCTAAAAACAATCTCCTTCGTCTAGCGCTATTGAAAAGGGGATAGACTCCCTCGCTGACTGGCTGATACCGACTTTAGGCCGCCCCGTAGACTTTTTTTATATATAAATACTAAAAAGGAAGGAAGCGCGTGGTGTAATGGTTGAAGTCATATGAAATGGACTCGTCGCCCCGAGTTCAAATCCTGGACGTGGTAATTGCATTTCACTTAGCGCAAATACCCTTGGGAAAGGTATGAATTCTACTCTCCCTCCAGCTATGGGCAAATAGTAGGACAGACTGGGCTCTTTAACCTTGGTTAGGCAACCAGTCTAGGAGAAGGAAAACTCTGAATTCAAACCTGTTAAACTCCGCTTAAGAAATTGACCTTGTGTCATCCTGCTCGCGTGGAGGAGTTGGTGTGTGTGTGTGTGTTGTGTATATAAAATATATATATATATATATATATATATATATATATATACTAAACGCCAGTTTCACAAATCTCGCTAACCTTTTTTGCTGATTAGTTTGTGGGGTTCGGATATGTACGCGTTTGGTTTGGTTTGTTTAAAGGCATATCAACCCTGTGGGTTATTTAATGTCAAAACTGTTATAGTATGAGATAAAAGTTGGTACTTAAGTTTCCTTTACAGGTGTATTTTTGTAGATAGTTTCGTGGACGTATTTTATATCTGATTCATAATTTTCAGTATATTTTTATTTCTTTCAATAAGGATAAAATGTCATCCATGTTAATATTTTCAAACGGATACCTTATATTATTTGCGTTGATATAATTTTTTTCTGGCTGGAGTGAAAGCTTCATACTCAATGAGGAAAGATTTGACAGTGCAGTGTGTTTCATATGTCCCGCACTATGATTGATCCGCCTGATTGAACCTACTAGAGGGCGTATATCTTGTGTGACCAATGCGCAGCCGAGCCAGAATTATTTTTTTCTCTCAGGATTTTCTATATCTCGGCTTCAATTCTTCTTGTTAACGTCTTGTTTTTTGATAACTTACTGGTAAAGAAATGTTTGTTATCTTTATTTATTGTCTATTTTGTATTTGGTGTATCATAATATACTAGCAAAAAAAAAAAACCATCCGGGCAGTCTAAAAGTTTATTTTAAATAATATTGCTTGAGTGGGTGGGAGTTAAAAATTCAATATCAGAGAGTGTGTATCATAAGGAAGTAAAATCATTAAATTTATTAAAAGAGTAAAAAAATAAAACAATTTGAAATGGAATCTTAGTTCTGTCCCCATCAAATAAAATGTTGCATAAACATTGAATATTTTACACAAAATCGTAGGTATTTATTTATTTGTAATCTCTTTAGTTAACATCTTGTTACTTAAAAAAGGCGAGAGTAAAAAATAATTTTAAAAAATTGATTACAAATTTCGCAAATGATTTTTTTCCATTTAAAGTAATAATACAATGTTTTAATTACTTTCATAGTTTATATAGTTCGTTTATTTAAATAATATACAGTTTATTTATTCAAATTTTTATTTCAATGGAAATGTTGAATTTTGTTCTTCATTCTATGTATTGGGTTTGTTGGTGTCGTAACCTGTGATGTAGTTTGCGTAGAAGAAGAAGAAGAAGAAGAAGAAGGAATTTATTTATCAATAGTAGGTACAAGTTATAAAGAATAAGTAAAAGAAAAACTTTATTTTTGTTAAACTTCTATTGAAGGGAGGCCATGCCTAATAGCGTGAAGCTAAGCCCATGGACATGACCACCCTTGGACGCTCACAGGAAACGATACAAGACACACCAGACAACACAAACATATAGATATATATCATGAGACAAATTAACCGTGTGAGAATCTAAATGCAAATCTGCTGTTTATAAGAGGCAATAAAATGCTTTTTCAAAAGTTTTTAAGAACAAAATAATTTACCGAAACAAACTTCACCATTTCCTCCTTTTCTTCATCAAACAATACCGACTGAACAGTGTTCCAAGAATTAAGTGCATTAAAACGAATCGAATTATGCCCAAAACTAACAGTGTTGATGATAGGGCAATTAAACAAACCAGATTGGTCAGCACGAGTGACATGAGCATGGGTGAAGTCAACTGCAAAAGCATTCTGAACAGAAACAGGCATTTTATTGTGGAATAGTTTATGTAAGAACAAAATATTTTCACAATGGACCATATGAGAAAATTTGAGAATCTCCAAAAAAATAGAGATCGAAACTCTATTACTAATAGATATGTTTGTGATGTTTATTTTTTCTGCATTCACTGTATGGTAATGGTTATGGTGCTTTGCTCATCATTACCCTCTGTTATCTGGCCCACTGTGAAAAATGTTTGGTGACCTCTGGTATAGAAGAAAATGTTGTATACCCACGTCATCTGCTGGGTATCTAATGGGTAGGAGAGTTCTATTTCGCCAATTGCACATCTTCTTTTGGGTTAGACCAAGGAGATTATATTTTTAGCGTCTCTTGGCGGGGCACCGTACCTACCATCAGTTCCTCACTTTACCGCAAAGACCCCTGTGTTACCCATACGCTGAATTAACGAGGGCTGGTATCGAATCAGGAACCTTGAGGTTCCCAGCCGAACACTCTACCGACTGAGCTAAACGGCCCAAGACATTGAACTCCCCTTCTTTTGGGTTGATTTCCTTGGTCTCTTCCTTTGCTTGATACAGGCTTCTTTTGTTCTGGGCTCCGGTTGTCTGGACCGATTTCTTTCGTTTTTAATAACGAACGCAAGACTTGGTTTATTTTTTCTCAGACGTCTTTATTAAAACCGAAAGACCAAATGGGTTCAACCGCGCGATGAGAAAATGGCTTACTTGAGAACAGACAACCATTGCGTTTGCTCCCATCGACGAACCGCCAAATTCTGACTACTCTACCTCAGTTCCCTTCACACAGTTTGCCTTTAGTCAATGAGAAATCAGCGATTAGGTCAGTGAAATGTGAACTACTGTCAATCACTTCTATAACGGTCATGCTATGTTTCAATATTAACTTTCCATTTACGAATACCGTTATTTAAATTTCACTACATTACAGTACATAATTATTTGGCAACCCACGAATTATGCAACAAAAGCTCTTGTGTGCCTGTAGCAGTGTTGCATACCCTTCTTTCTTTACTTTCTTCTATTCTTCTTCTGTCGTCTTTGATATCTTAAGTTCTTCTAGCGTCTCTTCTAGCATTTGGACTTCTTCTTGGTGGTCGGTCGTACTTAACTCATTTCTTCTTCTAGATCAGTCTTGTTACCAAGACATTCATTTATCACAAAACCGTGTTATTTCTTAAGCTTTTGTTTACTTAACTAAACATTTCATGTAACTAAACATAGACTAACAGCGCGCGTATGCAATGAGTTCCAGTTAAGGCAGTACATCTCTGCCCGACGTCCAAGCTGAAACTGAGGACCCAACCAGGTCCCACGTGACTTAACGTATTTCGAGGGCTTTCTGTAATATTCCATGGAAAGTCCCGCCCGTGATATGAAAAGGGCTATCCCTTTAGAAATACAGGGGATTGACAATAATCTTATGCAACCGCATAGATTATGTAACAGCAGAACAATCGGGTTCTCTCATTAAAGAAAATAACAAAACCCTTTTTGAATTAAATGACGTCAGTCCAATCAGTCACATTGGAATGTTATATGCCCTTCTAACATACTCGGGTATATGAGAGAGAGAGAGAGAGAGAGAGAGAGAGAGAGAGAGAGAGAGAGAGAGAGAGAGAGAGAGAGAAAATTGGTGATAGGTGGATTTTTACTTGATTAAACTTATGCTTCTACCTCAGCCACCATCTTCTCTGGTTGGACTGCTGGGCTTCTTTTAAGGGTTACTTCTTCGTTGATTCTTCTTTGGGCTTGGTCGGTCATTATCTTTAATATCTAATTAACAAAAAGTTGGTTGTTTCTTGATCAAGCTTTTATTTTCAACCCTGCCCATTTGATTCCGCCGCGGGTGAGTTGCGAACCCTAAGAGACATCCTCTCCGATAGGGTGCCGGCTGGCATTTGACCAAGTAAACTAAAACCTATTCCTACGCGTCCAATCGCGCGCCTTCAAGGGGTCAAGTAAAAGGTCACTAATCGTCCATAACCGGCGAGTAACTTTCCATAGGACCCCGTTATTTTAAGTTACGGACCCTATTCAAAATTCTAAGCAGGTACGTTCATGATTTATGGCTGCTCATGAATTATGTGACAGGAAAAGCTGACAGATTACCGGATATATAACAGTTTAGAAAGCATATCACTCAAAAAATGGACAAAACATAGCGTGTCATAATTCTCTTCTGTAATATCAGAGGACAATAACTTACAACATCTATTTTTTATTAAGATTCACAAATTAACAACTACTTAACAAAAGGTTACGTTAATGTGCCGCTGAGGTGGTAAATGAATGGGGAAAATGACTGGAGAGTGGTGATTAGTAAAGATGGGAATAGGAAAATAAGGATGGACGGGGAGTGGCTCAGGCGTCTAAGGATCAATTAAATATTTACTAAGCTCAACTTCAAGAGCTCAAGGTGGCATGGCGTTAGAAAACGTTCATGGACGAGTTCTATATTTCAACGGTGCTTGAGTAGAACTTGTTTATTTGTTTGTTTGTTTTGTTTTACAGCATATCAACCTCGGGGTGGGGTGGTGGTGGGCATTTAAAGCCGACAAAGTTTTGAAATAAAATCATAGGTGCGGATGGCTGAGGCGTTAAGAACTCTGACTGATGAAAAATTGATCGGGTTTCGATCCCAGCTGGAGGTAGTCTGCTAAGTCTAGCAACACTGAGGAGACGTGATACGTTGAAACACGGTTTCTGTGGATGACTGTATATATATATATATATATATATATATATATATATATTTAGGGAGATTATGTGCTTAATTAAAATCATACCTAATTTGTTAATTAATTATAATTAAATGAATTAGGCGTGCATATCGGTTTAAATGTAAAACGTAAACAAATCGAGAAAAAGTCGATCTCAGTATGTACATTTCAGCCCATTAGGCCTCATCAGCAGAGCTATAGACAGAGCTGATGAGGCCTAATGGGCTGAAATGTACATACAGAGATCGACTTTTTCTCGATTTGTTTACGCTTTACATTTAAACCGATATGCACGCCTAATTCATTTAATTATAATTAATTGATTAACAAATTAGTATGACTTTAATTAAGCACATAATCTCCCTAAAAATTGTCGACCTTCGCCATTTTTCAAACATATCGTTTGACCAATTCATATATATAATATATATGTGTGTAAGAAAGAAAGAAAGAAGGACAATGGAAAAAGAGGAAGAGATTTCAAATTGTAGTAACATGTACAATCTCTAAAGTGTTTTCAATTAGTGTAGATACAATTACAAAATTAGAATTAATTATAGATTGAGGCTTTTAGTCGAGATTTCAACACTCACTGCCAAATCAATGAAACAACGAGGGCGTCTTAATTCTACCTTTGTATTTAGGCGCGAAAGTCATGAACAAAGCGTTCTTGTAACGTATAATTTCCTGAATAAACGAGCGATTTCCTTTCGTCGATTACAATTAAAGTGGTTACTTGTTCGCTATCATCCTACTGACACGCATCGTATATCATGGCCACTGGAAACTGACATCGGGAGTTAAATTCAAATCCCAGACGAGGGAATATGCAGGGCTGCAACATAGTCCCTCCGAACCTCGGAACAGCAGGTTTCATATATTTTTCAACAATAACAACCTATGTCTTCTCAACACAAAATCTTCAACACACCTTGACCCATCTTCTGCTACCTACTCAGCCATAGATTTGACCATCTGTGATCCTTCAATTGATCTAGATTTCTCCTGGAAGGTGCACACATGCGGGAGCGATCACTTTCCAATTGTGATTGAAAGCATACACACCCAGGAAGAAAACCTTCCTCGGTGGAGTTTGAAGAAAGCTAACTGGGAGAAATCCAAATCCCTATGCAGCAAATATCTCACACAAAATTATATTACTTGCTCTGTTGATCATTTCACACAAACTTTAATTAGAATAGCAAAAAAAATGTATTCCATATAATACCACATCTATCAAACAAAACAGACCATGGTTCAGCAGGGAATGCAAAGAGGCCATTCGACTACAACACGCTGCTCTGCGAAAGTTCCAAACTGAACTCACAACCTCCAATCTAATATCTTTCAAATTCTATAGAGCAAATGCAAGGAAAACAACCAAAGAAGCTAAAAGAAATTCATGGAAAAAATTACATAAATAAACTAAATGCCTCTCCACATTAAAAAACAGTCTGGGATATGATCAGAAAAATAGCCGAAAAAAAAAAACCAACTCTATTAAACCACCTCTCCATAAGAAACGAGAAAATAACAAAAAAGGCCATTGCCGATTTACTAGCTAAAACCTTCTAAAAAAATTCTTCCAGTCAGACCAACAAAAAATTCATAAAACCAAACAAATTACAGAAAAGAGAAACATAAATGTCACTTCAAATAATTCTGAAGATTACAACAAGCCTTTCACAACAGCAGAACTTACTGACTCCATAATAAAATCACACAATACAGCTGTCGGTCCTGATGAGATTCACAACGAATTTTTAAAAAAATCTACCAGAAGAATCTCTCAGGTGTCTCCTAAATATCTTAAATCATATTTGGAAAAGTAACACCTTTCCAGAAACGTGGAAACAATCAACAATTATACCCATTCCAAAACTGGCAAAGATACCACAAATCCACCGGCCCATCGCCTTGACAAGATGAATCTACAAGACGATGGAGCGGATGATCAACAAAAGGCTGATGTGATATCTAGAAACAAATAAATTAATTACAAACCTTCAAACAGGGTTCCGAAAAAAAGAGAGGGACAATAGACCATCTGATCCGACTAGAGACCTACATCAGGGAAGCATACATAAAAACAGCATGTAACAACAGTCTTTTTGACCTGGAGAAGGCATATGACACTACTTGGAGGTATGGTGTCAGGAAAGACATGCACGATCTAGGGTTATGAGGAAGACTGCCACTATTTATAAAGAACTTTCTCTCCAATAGAAATTTCAAGGTACGTGGGGGATCCACTCTTTCTGACCTCAAAACCCAAGAGGAAGGCATCCCACAAGGAAGTATCTTATCAGTTACTTTATTCTCCATAAAAATCAACAATATAATCAAAAGCGTCAATCCTATAATCAACTGTGCTCTCTATGTTGATGACCTTGTCATCTGCTATAGATCCACAGATACACACAAAATAGAACAACAATTACAAATAAGCCTCAACAAAATAAACAAATGGGCAACAAACAACGGTTTTAAATTCTCGAAGACCAAAACCCAACGTGTGCATTTCTGTTCCTTAAGAAAAATGCACAATGACCCTACTATCAAACTTGAGGGAAGTGAAATACCTGTTGTAGACCAGTACAAATTCGTGGGAGTTATATTTGATAAAAAAACAGTCTTTCATCCCGCACATAAAATAAATGTACCAGGTATGTATCTAATTATATTCCCTCCAGCTATAGGTAAAAAGTAGGGCAGGCTGGACTCTTTAACCTTGGCTAGGTAACGTGTCTAGAAGAAGGAAACTCTGAATTCAAAACCTGTTAAATTCCACTTGAGTAATTGACCTTGTATCGCATCTTGCTCATGCGGAGGGGTTATATATATATATATATATATATATATAATATATATATATATGTGTGTTGTGTGTGTGTGTATCATTGACTGAAATTTAGCAGAGTTGAATTCCCGTGATCACATGGACAACACGTCATTTGTTGCCAACAGTTTTACTACTAACCAATAAAAAAACTGGATACAAATGCATAAAAAAACAGCAAAAAAACTTAAGTATTAAAAAAAAAACAACCTTAAGGCCTATTAGCATTTGTCATAAAAATCATTGTAGCTACTTCTCTGCTCTGCGATAGATATTCTGCGCATGCGTAATGACGCAGCATTTGCAAAAGCAATAAACTCTAACACTGAACGACTAAACAGGCAGTCATAACTAAGGAATATCATATAAAAGAATACATTTCTTTGATTGATGGATTGATTGATTTTAGGGGCATGTCAACTTGTCAAGAGTTATTTTATGCATACACTGCCCTGTCGGCTGGGGCGTTAGAATGCACCGACTGCACCTCTGCAGAGGGGTAAAACTCCCCCAATGGGGCCACCTGTTGGCCGTGGGTGGCGACCCGTGATGATTAAGGATAGAGCCCAGGTGGATGAGCAGTTCATGACATGCAATACTCCACTTTAGCCCTATCTTGGGCTAGACGGGCGGTCGGAGAGGCCCCCTCCGCTCAATCGGCTGGTCACGTCAAGCCCTAGTACCTATATGATTTTCCCAACCCTATTGCCCTTATGGCAACCCCCAACCCCTTTTTATCATATGGGTGCTAGAAGGCGGTGGCTGCGGGTCTACATGTCCTGGGAATGACGTTAAACTATCTGATGGTGAGGTTCCAGTTTTTGAGGTTTGGGGAATGTGGAGCACCCCTTCATCACCATTGCTCCCATGTCCACTCTGACCCGGAGTGGTAGCACCTGTTAGAGTCCCATCTATGGGGTTAAATAGAAAAATGTATTTATAAAAAAATTGTATTATACATTAAGAATTGAATTTATTTCAAAACTTTATCGGCATTAAATGACCCACTGAGGTTGATATGCCGTAAAACAAAACAAACCAAAAAAAAAAAAACAAAAAAAAAACCTTTATGCATTGAGGTTGTACATTTATGTTTACCCTTTACCTTTTCCAGCTGGGAAAATTTGGCTCAGGACCGCTCTCGGTGGCGGCAGGCTCTTTTCGTAGCAGACTATTCATGTCTAAAGTCATCCTGGCGCAACACAATGAAGCCAAGAGGCCCAGAAGAAAACGACGGCAACAAAGCACCGGCACATCAACATCTTCAGGGACAGCCTTCACATGCGACATTTTATGGTCGAAAATATTTTTCGAACATTGGACTTCACAGTCGCAGGAGGCGCTGTAACGTAAGGAGCACAATAACTATATAGTCCTCCGAGACTGCAATGCCGATGAATGAATGAAGAGGTTGTACATGTATGTTTACGTTGGTTCTGTAGTTGTTTTTGCGCAGCTATATGATATCAAACATTCCTCTCACTGGTCTCGTAACCTGATTTAGTCGTAGGGTGCTACTCGTAGGGTGCTACTCTTGAGCAGGAACAGTCTAGATGAGCTCATTCCTCTCTAGGTATACAACTGGAATATGAATTCAGAGCAGAGTCTGCTCAACTATTACCTATACCCATAGCTGGAGGCACTATAATTGGAATGATATGTTTCCCAATGGTATATATGTTGAATGCAAACAGCCTTGTTCAGGATTTGGACTCGGTAGACGAGTCCACTTCCTATGACGATAGCTGTTACGTTTTCTTATCTAATCTTATTATAATGGAGATAGTTTGTTTTTCTGTCTGTAACCTGTGATACTATGGTTGAAGACGAACATGGTCAGAATAAATAAATGAATAAGAAAAATAATAGGTTAAAGCCAGGCATAAGTAAATCCAAAGATTAGGTCGTAAGTTTAAGAGACCTGTATGACCACCATGAAATGGGACCATTTGATGATAATATCTTAGGCACCCAGGTATTAAAAGCAAAAGGGACTTTTAGGAGAAAATCTCTTTTGAAAAAAAATTAATGGTCAACGTATTGAAGACGTAGTGTCTGAAAAAATATTTAATTACTTTAATTTTAAGGGTTAATGACGACTAGAAGTCTGCGATTTATTTAAGTGCTGGCCATCTGTGTGGTCCGGAGAAGATGGTTGGGGAAGGAGAATTTAACATAAATACAGCTAAACTCGAGCACTAAGCAGTTAGGACTTGGCCGTTGAGGTGTTAAGATCGCCGGTAGGGATAGCCAGTAGCAGCCAGTTGGATAGACAGCGAAAGCATCACACACACCCTTCTTCCATCTGCGTCTTGTTTACAAACACTTGTAGGTGTTATTTGTTTTTATTTAATCCTTGTGACTACGGTTTCTGACTCATGCCCTCAAATTGGCCAGCGCAGAGTGTTACAACGTTTGGGGTCTAGACATCGTGCATTGAGGGTGCAGAGCGCAGAACAGGTAGTCTCACAAACCGAAACTATATTATTACTAATTACAACTACTTGTCATTATTACCACTAGTCATAATTCCGTTTGTTATCAACGACACATTCTCCATGATAGTATTTAAATCTCAATTATTAATGAAGTCGTTTTACATTATTAATACTGTTGACCATATCTACATACTAATAACATACAAATTGTATTTATATATACAAGAAAATAGCGGTTTATAGTGTGAACCGTGAGGCTAATTTGCATACTGATATTAAACATTTGATTATAATAAATATGTGCTTAGTATTATTGATTTTTTAATCTGTAATTTTATTCTTTACATCCTATTTTAACTAAATAGTTAAATTAGGAAAATTTAGCGATGAAAGACGGGAGTGATGGAAAATGATGGAACAGTTATTCTATTTTTCGATTATACCCCCTCTGTTTCAAATCTCTTTTTTGCATTCTTATTTAGTTTAATTAGTTTTTCTAATTTAATGTATTTCATTATATTAAAACTTAAAACTTGCGCTTGGAGGGTTCATATTTTTACTAGTTCAAATAATCTACATTCAGTTGTATTTTTACTTAATAATAATATGGTCTCGAGTAATTGTATCTATTCAATAGTTAATTGTTTGCTCCCATTTATATGATTTCAAGTAACTAATAATAATACTTTATAAAGAATTATTCAGGGGCTGGTTTAGTTCAGTCGTCAGTATTGAAGTAAGTCAGTTAGACAGTCAACAATTGCTTTGAGCAATGTGACTGGCCAAGCCCAACTGCACCAGTGCCAAGACAACTGGTACCCATGGGAATTCAGAACAGTCCACCAATGCATTTGGCTGAGTCCATTCCCTGAGTCCTGAATGGCTGCTGGTTTGTAGGGCCCTCTGATGCTCCATAAATCCTGCCACTTTTCAGCGGTCCCTACGGCATCTCAGAATCGTACCCAGTTACGACCGTTTGCCGTCCTGTCCCACCAATTTGACGATAATTGGACTTAGTATTCTATAGTCAGTATATCCATCTTGGAATCGCAAGGTTCCAGGTTCGATACTGTCCCAGGCTAACTCAGCACACGAATAACACAACTTGTATCTGTCCTGTAAAGTGGGGGAGTTAATGGTAGGTGTGGCACACCACCTCAGACACAAAACAATTTATCTGGTCTAATGAGAAGGGGACTTCACCGCCTTTAATTACAAGTAAAAAATTATAGCTTTAAGTAACTATTCTTATTACAAGTCTTCGCACATCTTTCCACAGTCTTTGTAAATTTCCGCTCCTACTTACTCCCACTTTTATTTGTTCTTTCTCTCACATTTCTATTTACAAACCGAACTTCAAATAAACGGCTCAATTACATATAAACACATCGAAGATGGCACTTAATAGTACCGAAATTACTTTGGAAAAGTACGGTACATTTATCAACAAATTTTACCACAATTTTATAATTTTGGCCCATCAACTCGAAAGGATCGAAAAGAAAATAGTCAGACAAGAGACGTCTGTCCAGTTTAGTAGCGTCTCTCTAATACATATATATATAGTCAGTAAAGAAAAAGGCTTAAAAATCGGCCATTTTGCGGTTATAGATCTATTTCTGCCCACGGGTATCTACATATACATATGAGTTTCATCAGACCGCTAACTTTTAGCAATTATATTGCTCTGTTCGATTAAATTGAGCATCGAGCTCTCAACTTAGACCTGAACTACTCTACCATTCCGCCGTTGGAAGAAAGGGCCAACCTCGGAGGATTCGCTACTCTGCGTGAAACTATAGTCGGAGGATTTTAACCCATTCGGTTTTAAAACATATTTATCTCTTTTTAAATCGATTTTAATTAATCCAGAAGTAAAAATATTTGTTTGCTTCGTGGATTGCCAATTAACTGTTTCTATATATATATATATATATAAAATTAGAGAAAAAAAAAGAAAAAAGAAAAAAAGAAAAGAAAAAAGCTAAGTATATGAATTTTTCTATGTGACGGTTTTTATTTTGAATTCAACATGGCTACATTGTTGCAATGTTTCACCGGAAGATAAACAGACAATATTTGATACATATACAAGCAGGGGTTCAAACATTCGTTCTCAACAGATATTAAAAAAAAAAGAAATCACAGTTATTCGCCCATTTCATTCATAACATAAAGAAAAAAGAAAGGAGGAGAAAGAAAAAAAAAAAGAAGAGGAAAAAAAAATATAACCACAAAAAAAACTTAAGCACGTACATTTCTGATATTAATCTCTGAAGATAAAGTTCTATACTTTGAAATCGATAAGACAAAAATACCATCTTTTTGTTTTTATTTTTATACGCATTGTAATTGCCTTCAAATAATTAATACATTATAATACATACATATATATATATATATATATATATAGTTGCGTTGTTTCCGTCGAGACATAAGTATAGTTTAGTAGGGTGAGATTTGAGGACGTGAATTACTTGACGTGAGTCTGTACATATCAAAAGAGGGATTATAGGGACGTCGACCAATGCAAAACTCACTGGATTGATAGATAAACTATTTTGATTATAAGCTGATGCAAAAGACTCATATGTATATTCCGCCGTAAAAAGATACAGCGTAGAAAGATACCTGGCTGTATATGTCGGCATAGAAAGACACCTAGCTGTATATTCCGACGTAAAAAGACACCTAGCTGTATATTCCGACGTAAAAAGACACCTAGCTGTATATTCCGACGTAAAAAGACACCTAGCTGTATATTCCGACGTAAAAAGACACCTAGCTGGATATTCCGACGTAAAAAGACACCTAGCTGGATATTCCGACGTAAAAAGTCACCTAGCTGGATATGTCGACGTAAAAAGTCACCTAGCTGGATATGTCGGTGTAAAAAGTCACATAGCTGGATATGTCGGTGTAAAAGTCACATAGCTGATATGTCGGTGTAAAAAGTCACATAGCTGGATATGTCGGTGTAAAAAGTCACATAGCTGGATATGTCGGTGTAAAAAGTCACATAGCTGGATATGTCGGTGTAAAAAGACACATAGCTGGATATGTCGGTGTAAAAAGACACATAGGTGAATAGTCGGTGTAAAAAGACACATAGGTGAATAGGTCGTGTAAAAGACACATAGGTGAATAGGTCGGTGTAAAAAGACACATAGGTGAATAGGTCGGTGTAAAAAGACACATAGGTGAATAGGTCGGTGTAAAAAGACACATAGGTGAATAGGTCGGTATAAAAAGTCACATAGGTGAATATGTCGGTGTAAAAAGATCCAGATGTTAATATGCTGACGTATGTCGGTGTAAAAAGACACATGGTGAAAAGATCGTTGTAGAAAGTCACATAGGTGAATATGTCGGTGTAAAAATAGGTCGTTGTAAAAAGACACATGGTGAATAGGTCGTTGTAAAAAGACACATGGTGAATAGGTCGTTGTAAAAAGACACATAGGTGAATAGGTCGTTGTAGAAAGTCACATGGGTGAATATGTCGGTGTAAAAAGTCACAGGTGAATATGTCGGTGTAAAAAAACACATGGTGTAAATGTCGGTATAAAAAGTCACATAGGTGAATATGTCGGTATAAAAAGGCATATAGGTGAATATGCTGGCATAGAAAGACACATAGCAGTAGAAGCCAATAAAGAAAGACCTACAGAGGCGTACACAAAAACAAACAATATATGCATCGGCGCATATACCAAAAATATATAGTTGTATAAAAGATTGAAAGATACAGAGAATATAAGCAAGCTTAGAATAACATACAAATCATGCATGCAAAGGCATAGAGACACATAGATACACGTGAGGATCTATGTAAAATAACACATACATATAAACCTTGGTAAATGTATGGATAGGGAGGGGTGGAAATACAGGCAGATATACAGGAAGTCCGATATACATATTAATGGAAGTGCGTGGTGCAATGGTTAAAGTCATGGGAAATGGACTAGTCGCCCCGAATTCAAATCCTGGACGTGTTAATTACATTTCATTTAGCGCTAATAGAAAAGGTATGACTCCTACTCTCCCTCCAGCTATGGGGAAATAGCAGGGCAGACTGGACACTTTAACCATGGCTAGGTAACCAGTCTAGGAAAAGGAAAACTGAATTAAAACCTGTTAAACTCCGCTTAAGAAATTGACCTTGTGTCGCATCCTGCTCGTGTGGAGGGGTTGGTGTATATATATATATATATACATATTAATGTGCATGTAAATACAAAGACCAAGACACAGACACAAACACACATATATATATTCACATACACATACATACACACATATATATATTCACATACATACACACATATATATATTCACATACACATATATATTATTCACATACACATACACATATATATATTCACATACACATACACATATATATATACATACACATACACATACACATACACATATTCACATACACATATTCACATACACACATATATATATCACACACACACACACACACACACACATATATATATATATATATATTCCACACACACACACACACACACACACACACACACATATATATATATATATTCACACACACACACACACACACACACACACATATATATATATATTCACACACACACACACACACACATATATATATATATTCACAACACACACACACACACACACATATATATAATTCACACACACACACACACACACACACATATATATATATATTCACACACACACACACACACACACACACACATATATATATATATTCACACACACACACACACACACACACACATATATATATATATTCACACACACACACACACACACATATATATATATATTCACACACACACACACACACACATTATATATATATATTCACACACACACACACACACACACACACACACACACACATATATATATATCACACACACACACACACACACACACACACATATATATATATTCACACACACACACACACACACACACACAACATATATATTCACACACACACACACACACACACACATATATATATATATTCACACACACACACACACACACACACACACACAATATATATATATTCACACACACACACACACACACACACATATATATATATTCACACACACACACACACATATATATATATATTCACACACACACACACACACACACACACACATATATATATATATTCACACACACACACACACCACACACACACACACACATATATATATATATTCACACACACACACACACATATATATATATATATATATATATAGTACTTTGGAGGGGATTTCGCTGATGACCTCCAACTAATGCGTAAACGTAACCCTCTCCTATAAAAAAAAAAATATATATTATATTTTTTTCTTTCAGGCATGTGCTATTGAATAACACGGAGTACTCTTTCTTAATTTTTTGGATCCAATTGATATAGAATATTTCCCATACTGTTATCCCGAGCGCTTTCGACTGTTTCGCCAGTCGTCATCATGGGGTATATAAGTTGGTTTTAGTTCATTTTTTTAGTTCTTTTATCTATGTTTTTATTAAATTTGGAGAGTCTATTATATATATATATATATGAGAGAGAGAGAGAGAGAGAGAGAGAGAGAGAGAGAGAGAGAGAGAGAGAGAGAGAGAGAGAGAGATGGGGGGTATATTTTGAATGTGGTTCAGTGTATAGTTTCGCGTAATAATGGGATGGGAAATACCAATAACGAAGCAGTGGATACAGAATTAAATGATAATATGATATCCACCTTAGCGTTGTTTCTTTTTCTTTCTATCAGAATGTCTGTCTATACGTCTGCCTATATCATTCGCGGCCGAAGCTATGCGCAAATCAAGAGGAGAAGTTTAGTATTAACCACGCCAAGTCTGTGGATATCAGGTAGATTAATTATGAAGTGGGAATATATACCCTCTAGTTTTTTTTTGTATGTGTGTTTGTGTGGATACGTAATGAAGGCCTTCACAGATCGACTGCATTCTTTCCTGTTTTGTGTAATGAATAAATAGATGAATAGAAATCAAACTTACTTTGATACCCCGCAACGCAAAATATTTCCAGAATTCGTGGAATCTTTTGGCTTGAAGGCTTCTGTTTTTGCTCTTGCAAATGAATTCTTGATGAGTTGCAATGGCAGTAAAATCCTGTTAATCGGGCCGGCGTAAAAAAAAAAAAGACAAAAAAAAAATGATAAAAATAAACAAACAAATGAAAAAACAAAAATCAAAAACAAAACACTAATCAAAATAAGCAATTCGTTGACTATTCGAACGAATATATATTTCGGTTGTTACGTATCAACTGGTGGGCTCTGCAACCTTGCTCAGTCGTATTTTGAATTTTGTGGTGTTCAGATATTTTTTTTTGTTTGATGGCTTCTGTATTTGCTTTGGCAAGTGAGTTCTTGGTAAGTTGCTATGGCAATTAAATCCTGTTAATAGGGCCGGTAAAAAAACCAAAAAACAAAAAAAAAAACAAAAAAAAAAACCAAAAACAAAAAAACAACAAAACATAAAAAAAGCTATTCGTTGACCATTCGAACAAATATATATATTTCGATTATTACGTGTCGACCGGTGGGCTCTGCAGCCATCATCAGTCGTATTTTGAATCTTGTGGTGTTCAGATATGTTTTCTTTTGGTTTTAGGGCTTCTGTATTTGCTCTTGCAAGTGAGTTCTTGGTAAGTTGCAATGGTTGTATAAAATAACGTTAACATTCTACTCGGCCATTTCGACGTTTCTTTGTAAACAAATGAATAACGGAAGTTAAATCAATTTTTTCTTTTCATTTTTTTTTTCATATTAAATCTACATTTTTACAGATTCAAAGTTGTCGTAAATATTTCATTGTACAGGATAAACAATCGTTTATTTAATCTACTTTAAAAAAATATACAATTCTTATAGACAGTTTAAGAATTAATCACTTAGTTACACTTTTGACATTACGGTGAATTGATATTTAACTATTAAACAAATACAAAATTCTTTCTAATAAGATGTTTTTTTTAAAGATTTTTTTTTGCATTTGATATTTTAAATAGGAGACATTAATTTTCCACAGAGGTTTCATGCCTGTGCACTTTTTTTTATTTAGAAATTAAAATATTTCGATATATGTCGACATTTCCGTTGTTCGTCAAGGTAAACAAACCATTTTTGATTTTTCATGTTAGCCGTTGTTTATTAATAATCACATTCATTTATTCATTTTAATATTAGAAATACAAATAAAATCATGATACTAATGCAGAATAGTGTGCAAGAGATAATACCATTAGATTACCTATTACATTTCACGGAAATACCTGAAAACTTTGAGACATTCGAGTAAGTAGGTTAGAATTAGGCGCCTTCGGGAGTTTCCGTAATCTAATGTTATTTATTCGTAAAATACGATTCTAATGATATTATCTATTGCGCGCTATTCTGTATTTGTACCAAAATCAGTACTGTAATTTGATATTTAACTTTTAAGTATATTCAAAATTCTATTTAAAAATGTATGTTTCATTTTTTTTTTGCATTTAGTTTTCTTTTCTTTTCGTAATGTCAGTGCACTTTTCGATTTAAAAAAATAATATACTATACTTAGTATAGTATATTATTTTTATCATATTGTTATCAAATTTATAGTATAATATAATAATTTTATATTCGATCGGTTACGCTTTGAATTAATAATGTTATTTCTTTAAAAGATTATTCATCGTTTTACATTAATTTGATTATTTATTTTATTTTTTGGGGGCCTTGAAATATTAATTTGAAATTTATCAAATCGTTGTCATTTATATTTAAAAAATATAGTTAATGATTGAATTAAAAGTTCTTACTATATCATTATGTGATGTCATTCCCTCTACTCTGACGAAAAAAAAAATCCCTGACCTCCCACCAGGCCGGATTAAAATAAGATCTTTTTTAGGTGGTGATTTTTATAGGTCATCCTGCGAAGATCGAACTCGCTATTCAGTAGTAATAGATCTGCAAACGATTATTAAACCATGTTTTATTCTTAGGTTTAAAAAAGCCTCATGCTCGTGCGGAGTGGTTGGTAAATTCTTACAGAAAATGTAAATATAAATGTGCAGTGAACGCAATTCCCTAACCTCGACGCATAAAATAACCCTATATGTGTTGACATGCCGTTGAAATAAGTTAAACAACCAATCATAATCTGTGAATCCATAAACTTCTGAATGGACGCATAAAGACACGCGCTTTTGATAGTTTCGTTTTGGATATCTGAGAAAAGAAATTATCTTTATCGTACGTTGACTTAGGGCGTCCGATCATTGTGTAATGACTAGCAAGCTAGTCTCACAGATCCATTTCTGCTGGATGCCCCATGCGTGCGACCTTATGTCACATCCATACCCATGGCGAACGGGTTGGGTAAATACCAATCCTGATTTATGAGAACTGGCATCTTGAATTTGGCTGTTGTAGTCGTAAATTACCCGTAGTACCCTCTGTTCTTTTTTCGGTGTATGTAGTACTCGATAACCCTCTGCAAATTCAATCTACGGATTGAAATGTTCTTATTCCCCCGTCCATATTTAGAGATATCCCGTATCAGTTAACTCGTCCTTGTCTTGCTGCCTTTGCATTTTCCACTGAAGGTCTTTCAATACCTGACCCAAAAATTGAACTCACGTCCAGCAGATAACTGCAAACGATTTTTATCTAATACTATTATCTGCTTGGTCTTTTCTTTGCATAACGAAGAGCTAGTGAAGGTGGTTAAGGGAATCTAGTTACCCAAAGGTAGTATGTTCAATCCCTGGACAAGACATTGAAAGAGGTTATAATCGGATATTGGTTGGTTGGTTGGTTGGTGTTTAAAGGCATACAAATCATTGTGGGTTATTTAATGCCAAATCTTGTATTTTTTTAATGCTGCATCATATAGACGTAGTCTCTCCGTTAAAGGAATCTTTCCTCTGCGGATCTGTATCTTCCAGAAACACTGGAAAGCAATGTTGCTCATTACACAACGTACTGCTATGTCTGAGGAGTCGCAGTGCATTGATCCAAGAATCTTTCTCTTCCACCAGTCTTCCTCTTCCCTAGGGAATATTTCGTTTCCACCCAGATTGGGTATGTCCGAGATGCATATAGGGTGTTGGGCATAAATTCTATATATTCATATTTGGTTATTCTTCTCCGTAGTTTGGAGGTATTGACGCATACTGTTCATTATTTAAAAGCTTGGATCCTTCTTCATTCATATACATGATGACAGATAGAAAGGATGACTGGAAGTCACCTGAA
This sequence comes from Doryteuthis pealeii, assembly GCA_023376005.1. NCBI lineage: Eukaryota > Metazoa > Mollusca > Cephalopoda > Myopsida > Loliginidae > Doryteuthis > Doryteuthis pealeii. The sequence continues at coordinate 76,237,590 of CM042141.1, read as the reverse complement.
TCATGGAATAGAATAACTGTATCATGATGATCTGCACCGGCCATCAAAAATAAGGGAATTATGGTTGCTGCCAATGCTCCCTGAATAAAGAGGCTGTGGCTAGAAGAAAGCAACATAACAGACATCTGATTGAGTTTGTACAGCAGAATTCTTCGAGAATCTACAGAATAAAAGTGTTGCAGGGCCCTGGCATTGGAATCCGGGATTTGTCACGGGAATTGAATGTTTCAGCCTCTACCATGAAGCTTGCACTCAATGAAGACCTTCGCTACTACGCATACAAGCGTCACAGAGGTCAATTGCTCCCAGAAAAGCCCTGTGAAAATCGTCTGACAAAGGCGAAGAAACTTCTGAGCAAATTTGAATATCCTGCTTAACCACAAACAATCTGGTTCTTTTCCGATGAGAAAAACTTTGGCCAAGATCAAAAGCACAACACGTAGAATAACAGATGGCTTGCATACAGTCCAAAGGATACTCCTCGTGTCATGCACACTAAATTTCCATAAACTATGATGGTTTTCGGATGTGTGTCCCCTGAGGGTGACGTGATACCTGCGCATTTCTTCAAAGAGGGTATCAGTTTGAATTCAGATGCTTAAGTGGAGTTGCTGAACACTGTAGTCAAACCCTGGATAACAAGGGTAGCCAATGGTAGGCCATATGTATGGCAGCTGGATTCGGCCCCCTGCCACACCTCTGGGAAAAGTAAAAAATGGTCGTCGGTGAATTTTTACGACTACACCAGTTCCAATATTTGGCCTCCGAACTCCCCAGATCTTAACCCCATGGATTATTATGTATGTGGTGTTGTTGGGAAAGACACCAATCGCCGTACAAGTACTACAAAATCCCAATTAATCAACAGAATTACGGTAGTTTTTGAGACCCTTCTCAGGGAAACTGTAACAGAATCATACGCATTTTAGAATGTTCTTGAAAATTCTGAAAAAAAGATTACTTAACTCTTAACTTCCTATACCGCCTCATTCCACCCGGCCAGAAGTCACATTCATTTTCCTAATCTACCCCAAATGATAGAATTTGTTTAAATGTAATATTAAACATATTTAGAAGTATTTGATTTAAGGGAAATAACTGGTAACTTTAAATGAAAAGGCCATTTTTAGCCATTTATTGATAAATCCTTATGGGACTCTGGAATTCTCAAAATTCTCAACAGGATGTTAAGAGTTAAGCCAGGACAGTTGGAGGTGGAGTTAGTTGGACTTAGAGTGGGAGTAAGTTAAGTAAGAAGGTGAGTCAAGGCTACAACAAACCGAGCCAGTTGGTCAGTTAGCTGAATTAGTTGTGTTGGGGTTAGCACGAAATGGACAGACAAAATTTGCATACATAGACAGAACTGAACGAAAAACTGACCTAAAAAGATACTCGGTTAAATCGAACTTAACGGACGTAAATTCCACCATCGTATGTCACCTCGCCAAAAGAAAAAAATACCAAAAATCAGGAAATAAACGGAATTTGATGAAATTTTCAAAAGATATAATGCCCCAGTTATTTTATATAAAACCTTTTATAGTGTTTCAGGTCAGTTAACTTTGCACCACGTATATTTGAGGTGTAACACAGATTCTTAAAAATACGTGGTTCAAAGTTAACTGGCCTGAAAAAACTATAAAAGTTTTTTTTAAATCAAATACCTGGTGCATTATATCTTTTATTCATTAATATATCAACACTGAAAATTTCATTAAATTCGGTTAATTCCCTGATTTTTTGTATTTTTTCTTTCGGCGGGGTGACATACGATGGTGGAATTTAGGTCCGTTACGGTCGATTTAACCAGATACACACACACACACACACTCACTCACTCTCTCTCTCTCTCTCGTCAGAGAGAATAAATTCATTAAGAAAATGGATTCCTGTATCTATTACACTTTGTCACTGGGAAAAGACTTATGAATGAAACGAAACGTAGGACAGGAATAGTGTCCAGCTGTGTGAATAAAAGGTTTCACCACTCCGCACCCCAAACAATAATTGCCTGACCGACTGAAAGCAAGAGAAAGATAATTTGTATCATAAGTAAATTGAACGAACCGCACCGTGACGGAAAAGAGCGTGTGTGAAACACCTGCTTTGTAAAGGTGGCTATATTCATTCACTGACGGTTTCAACACTCGGGATATAGTAGCGTTAGTCACTGACTAGAGAAAGGAAGAAGAATTTGTTTGGGGTAAACAAACGAACCAGTTGCGTCTCGTTACTGAAATAACCCTCTTTGTCGCCGTGCACACGCGTAGTACAACACGTTACATAAGTTCACTAAAAACATTAATTTTCCAAATTTATTACATGAAAGAAAAATATTATTTGAAAAAATAAACATTAAAATATATTGCAGCATATAATTCATTACATTCGATTTCATTATGTTTCATACAATACAGTGTTATTTTTCTCATTTAAAAAGCCTAACAAAAATCGGATGTTTTTTTAGGGGTCTGGAACAAATTAATGACATTTCAGTTCATTTCAATGGCGAAAATTTATTTGATATACGAGAAAATTAAGTTAAGAGCGGAACGAATTAAACTCGTAAGTTAAGGTACCACTGCATTAGTCATGAGTCTTCTTTAATGTGAACGTAACATCTTGATTTTTTTATGATTTCATATAATATTGAATTAGAATATCCCGGGAGAGAGAGAGAGAGAGAGAGAGAGAGAGAGAGAGAGAGAGAGAGAGAGAGAGAGAGAGAGAGAGAGAGAGAGAAATTTGTGTGTGGGACCGATATTAATCTGAAAATAAGTTGCTATAAAATAGATTAATTTATGTAATACTTCAATAACGGACGATTAACAAGTTGTTTTGAAAGCTTTTGGCAAAAAAGAGTTTAGAAAGTTTTGTTAATTTACGTAAAAATATGGACATTACAAATAAGGTTTAAATCATTGTTCTAGATTAAATAATTATTAATGACAACATTGATATTCAGAAATTAGCCTTTCTGCAGCCACTTCAGTGAATTATTAGTGTACATAAAAATCACTGGTTTTTATTTCATATTTTTTAATACATGAATATATAAACGGGCGTTAGTTAAACTGTTTACGATCTCTTGGAAACTTCGCTTAGATGTGGAACAAAGCCGAACGTATGGGGCACCGAGTGAGGATCGAACTCACTAGTCATGATTTGCCAGTCTACCTTGCTAACCATTACTCTACAAGAGGCGCCCTACACAACCGATATATAGACGGGCGAAGAAAAATAGGGGTCTATATCATCATCATCATAATGTCGCACCGACAGCACAGATACCCACGGCTCTCCCTCGCCATTCGTCCCTATCGGTCAGCACCCCTGCAAGGTCTTCCCTACGGCATTCAAAATTCGCACAGAGCTGATTGATATGGGTTTTACTGGTCGGCCTACACTGGTTTATCCATGTGTATTGATCCACAGAAGAACGTCACCTATGAGTTAGTTTCTACTTTTGCAACAGTATCTAGCATGTCTTGTTCATCTTACTCGGATAAATTGTGTGATAGGAAGTAAGTGGCCGTACAGTTGTTTTTATTTATTTAGGGAATGTCTCTTCCAAGATCTGTTCTATTCAACACGTAGCTTCCTTTTGTAGTTCCCATCTAGCCTTTTTCTGTAAACGTTTCGTAAGATACATAAACATGGGTGCGTGGTATTGTAACGGTTATCATCGTAAGAAATGGAATTACTGACCCATGTTCAAATCCTGGATGAGGTTATTTTTATTCCACTTCGCGTTATACCCTTGTTATAGGCTTGAAGCTATCTCTTGTTCCCCAGCTATCGGTAAGTTAGTAGGGCAGACTGGGTTCTTTAGCCTTAGTTTGGCAACATGTATAGAAAAAGGAAAACTCTGAGTTCAAAACAGCTTAACAGTGCTAAAAACTCGACCTTCTTTTAAACCCGAACTGTGACGGTTTTATTTCAAAATTCATTATCTAAACACACCAGAACTTATTCTATTCGAATAAAGTCCTATTATTATTGTCCTTCTGCTCTATTATAATGAACTAACCATCAGATTTTTGTATTTTGCTTACGGCAGGATCGCAGAGCCGCTGTGAGCAGCTTGAAGTAGGCAAAGAGTTAAGGTTGATGTGGGAAGATAGAGGAAAAAAGCAAACAAACAAACAAAAAAATATATATATATATATATATATATATATATATTATATATAAAAAAGAGAGAGAGAGAGAGAGAGAGAGAGAGAGAGGAGAGAGAGAGAGAGAGAGAGGCAACTATTCCCACCGCCATCATTTGTTAAGAGAAATTAGCTTTATCTTTAATGCTAGCTAATCTCTTCAACTGTTTGGTTAATAATCAATTGTTGCACTTCGTTCACAAAATCTTAGGAGAATCCGAAGCTGAAAAAAACGAGTTCCACATTCATATACGGAAACAAAATATTCGCGTTTTAAAGAATCTTGCACTTAGTGTAATTCAATAGATAAGGGGAATTTTGCATAAGGAGCTGGCAATAAGAAGCACTGTTTACAATTGCACCCTTTTCTTTATATGCGAGGGTCATTCAATAAATCAGGTGAATTTTGCATAAGGAGTTGGTAAGAGGAACCACAGTTTATAATTGCAACTTATTCTTCATATACAATAGTCATTCAATAAATAAGGTTACATTTACATTAGTAGTTGGCAGCAGGAAGCACTTTTTACAGTAGTGCATACGCTCTGTCAGCTGGGGCTATAGAATACACCGGCTCCACGTGTGTAGAGGGGTACCCCCCCCCAATCGGGACCATCTTTGGGCCGTGGGTGGTGACCCGTGATGTTTAAGGATTGAATCCTGGTGGCTGAGCTGTCCATGACATGCAACACTCCATTTTGGCCCTTATTTAGGTTAGACGGGCGGTCGGAGAAGTCCCCTCTGACCAATCGTCTGGTCATGTCAACCCTAGCAACTATATAATTGTCCCAACACGATTGCCCTTATAGCAACCCCAACCCTTTTTCATATACTGGAGGCGGTGGCTGAGGGCCTTAGTTTCTTAGGTATGACGTTAAACTGCATTTAATGGTGAAGATCCACTTCTGGAACTTCATCGCCACTACTCCCAGGTCCACTATAACCCAGAGCGTTAGTATCTTTTAGGGTCATATCTATTTGTTAAATAGATCAAAAATGAGTTTTAAAAATGAGTTTTAAAAATGTTTAAAAATGTGATTAAAAAATGAGTTTAAGAGTGTGTTTAAAAATGAGTTTAAAAAAATTGAATACTCAACAAGAATGCATCAAATAAAATGTCTTCGGCATAAAATAAGCCAACAAGAATGTGTTTAAGAATGTTTAAAAATGTGATTAAAAAATGTGATTAAAAAATGTGTTTTAAAAATGTGTTTTAAAAATGTGTTTTAAAAATGTGTTTTAAAAATGAGTTTAAAAATGAGTTTAAAAATGAGTTTAAAAATGAGTTTAAAATTGAGTTTAAAAATGAGTTTAAAAATGAGTTTAAAAATGTGTTTAAAAATGAGTTTAAAAATGGGTTTAAGATTGTGTTTAAGAATGAGTTTAAAAAAATTGAATACTCAACAAGAATGCATCAAATAAAATGTCTTCGGCATAAAATAACCCAACAAGGGTTTACATGTTGTAAGTTCAAACCATACCAAACAGTTGTTCCTCCTTTAGGGAAATCAATAGTGATGGGTTTGTTCATGTTCCAGAAGACTATCGGCATGACTTTCTTTACTGAGCACTGGACCCGGAACCTTTTTCACCGGGGATTCAGTGTTTCCACTCCGTATACTTTCTTTTCGATTCAGCCTCGCTGTCACACACCAAGTTTAGCTCATTTGTAATCCTCCCCTTTTTCTTTTACTAAAACATGTTTTTCCGTTCATATCACAACTTATTTGCCTGACTTTTTAAAATGAGGCTTGATAATTAGTATTATTTAATTTTTTCGGACGGTTCTAAGTGGCAATCATATGGAGGTTGCAGGTTCCATCCTGTCTACAGGAGAAAATAACATAGAATACTTAACATAGCTTAACCCTCATACCCAGTCATGGTTAACGGAATAAGAAAAATCTATTCCAATGGATTAAATTTAGAGTTTGGTAGGAAGTTCCGTGAACGTTACCAATTACGACATAATGGCTCCCGAGTTCGACAAAAAGATTCCTTGGTTTGACAAGAAATACCAGAAGAAGGCCGGAAAGCACATCGGCCAAAACGTTGTATATAACAAGAAAGATGAGTACAGCAGTCCGAAAAAAAATTACATAATACAAAACATCACAAATTCTTCTGTCATATGGTTTGCACTTCTCAGCCACCGTAAATTTGATGACATACCTCCGTTTAAGCCTAAAGCGCTTTTATTTGGCACCATCTTGAATAACCTCGCAACAAATATTTTTGCGGGATGGAGATAATTTTAGCTATAAACTAATTCCAAGCAATAAGGATTTTACATTTATGGAAAAAAAATTATTTTGCTTTTTTTAAAAATATTCACTCTATATATTGAAAAGTCTTTGGAGCAGAAACAGTCTCTGATAAGGAAAAGATTCCAATCGCAGTGGTCAGTAAAGAAGGTCTTCTGGAACACGAAAAAAACTTACATTATTGATTTCCTTGAAAATGTTGTGACTGTCAAAAGTGCTTTCTATTGACAACTCCTTGGGCAAAATTCACCTTTTTTATTGAATGTCCTTCGTACATAATTGAGAAAGATGTTTTCTGTATTTCGTAGAAAACAAAAGTAATTCTTCATGATTTTCTTTGTGTTTAATTCTTGCAATAAATCCATATTTTATCTCACCAATTTATCTCTTATCTAAAATTGGCTTTTATTTGTTTAAAAAAAGAATAAAAAAGATAAGTAATCGATTTCAAACCCTCATGTAGGGCAACTTTCTCTCGGTTCAGAATTTTTAAAAATGTTCGTAAAAAGACTGGAGCAGTAGTTAAGTTTACTACGTTAAGTAACTGGTTTATTTAAACAACGAATTGAAATAGAAAAACATATAATTTTGTAACCTAATTATTAAGGTTAGATAGGGATACTTGAAAGCATTTAACTACATGCAAATTATTAGTATTAAGAATACTTACTTTAACCTAGAATTGTTTACAAAAGATTATTATCAGTTACTTGAAACCATATGAGATTATATATTATCAGTGGCCCTGTCTGCAGGTTTTTTATTATGTATTTACCTATTTGCTCCGTGCAAGTATGATGCGACACAAAGTCAATTTTTGAGAGGAGTTTAATAGGTTTGAATTTAGAGTTTTTCTTCTCCTAGACCGGTTGCCATACCGAAGTTAAAGAGTCAAGTCTTCCCGGATATTTACACATAACTGGAGAGAGAATAGTTGGATTCATACCATTCCCAATAGTATTAGCGTGCTTTGAACCCACTAATAGCTAAATCCACAATATGATAAAATATAATATGTAATGTAATATAATATATATATATTATGATATATATATAGATATGTATATAATATGTAACAATATGATAAAATATAATATGTAATGTAATATAATATATATATATATGATATATATATAGATATGTATATTATGATATATATAGATATGTATATAATATGTAACAATATGATAAAATATAATTTATAATATGTAATGTAAATGTATATATATATATATATAATATATATATATTATATATATATTATATATATATATATATATAGATATGTATATAATATGTACAATATGATAAAATATAATTTAAATATGTAATGTAATGTAATATATATATATATATATATAGATATGTATATAATATGTAACAATATGATAAAATATAATTTATAATATGTAATGTAATATAATATATATATATATATATATATATATATATATATATAATATATATAGATATGTATATAATATGTAACAATATGATAAAATATAATTTATAATATGTAATGTAATATAATATATATATATATATATATCTTATGATATATATAGATATGTATATATATGTAACAATATGATAAAATATAATTTATAATATTATGTATATAATTATATTATATATTATTCTTATATATATATAGATATGTATATAATATGTAACAATATGATAAAATATAATTTATATATGTATGTATATATATATATATATAATATATATATATATATATATATATATATATCTTATGTATATATGTATATAATATGTAACAATATGAAAATATAATTTATAATATGTGATGTAATATATATATATATATATATATATATATATATATATATATCTCATGATATTTATATAGATATGTATATAATATGTAACAATATGATAAAATATAATTTATAATAGTGATGTAATATATAATATATATATATATTATATATATATATATATATATATATCTCATGATATATATAGATATGTATATAATATGTAACATGATAAAATATAATTTATAATATGTGATGTATATATATAATATATATAATATAAATAAATATATATCTTATGAATATATATAGATATGTATATGATATACAATATGTATAAATATAATTTATAATATGTGATGTAATATATATAATATTATATATATATATATATATATATCTTATGATATATATAGAATGTATATAATATATAACAATATGATCAAATATAATTTATATATATGTACATAATATATATATATAATATTATAATTATATAATATATTTAATATATATATATATTAAAGAGAGTTTTATAAATTTGCTTGAAGCATTGTGTATATAATTGGTTAGGAGGTTAATTCAGAAAAGCTATCACAAGCAAATGTAGAAAAATAAACAATACAGTAACAATGGTTTAGTGTGTTAACAGGTTAACACACAAACCATTGTTACCGTATTATTATTTTTTCTTACATCTGCATTTGTGATAGCCTTCTAAATTAACCTCCTAACCAATAATATATATATTATATACTATATATATATATAATTATAATAATTATAAATATTACCAGGATTTGGTAACGGAATGTTTGTCATTGGAATGCTTTGAATTGAATATTTAAACTTATTAATTTTTAAGTAAGTGCTTGGAACTTTTGCATCAATATAATACAAATCAATGCGTAATACATTGCAAACACGATTGAAAACATGGCTTGTGCCCGTTTGATTCTGTCTGAACGATTTCCCTCTGCTATCGTTCAAGAAATAACTTGATTCTTACACAATGCAAGGAATTTCTGACTCAATTTTAAGTTCAACGCCTGCGGTTCATCTAGATAAAACTATTCACCTAATTACAGCAAAGCATCTAATTTAACAATACCAATTAATAAAGACGCGTCTCGTGTCAGGGCGTCAAAATTGTATTTAAAATAGAGGGAAAATTAACCTTTTTCTTTTCTTGTTTTTTTAAAAATAATTTACCTATTCCTTCGGGTGAATCCTAAGAGTTATTTACTTAGTTTAGCTTACCTCAACATTGTAATGGCACACAGTGACAATTAAACTCACTTGTTGAGTTTCCTGCAGCCATTGTTGAATTACAGTTAATGTTAGGTGGTTGATTTTACGACATGTCAATACTCGTTGGGTTATTTTAAGCAGAAGACGTTTGTTTTTATTCATTCTTGATGGGTATTCGACTTTTAAAACTCAGTTTTTTTAAAATATTCTTTTAAACTCATTTTTACTAAATTAATCCATAGATTAGACACTAACAGGTACTACCAGCTTTGGTTAGAAGTGGACCACTGGGCAGAAGGCAATGAAGACGTGCTCCACATTCCCCTGAGCTCCAGAATTGGTTAGTTGATCGGGTTTACGGCATGTCAAACCTTTGTCGGGTTACTTTTATGTGCCAACGACATTTTGAGTTTATTCGTTCTTTGAATTAGGTATTGAAAAAAATATATAAACTCAATTTTTTTAACACGCGTTTTTTATACTTATTTTTCTATTTAATCCTTAAATGAGACCTAACAGTACTAACACCGGGTAGAGTGGACCAGAGTGTAATAGCGATGAAGAAGTACCTATATAATCTGCCAGAGCTCCAAAGAATTAAACTTCCCATCAATATATTTACCAACCCAATCCGCCGAGCAGGATGCGACACAAGGTCAATTTCTTAAGCGGGTTAGCAGGTTTGAAATTCAGAGTTTTCATTCTCACTAGACTGGTTACCTAGCCACTGGTTAAAGAGTCCAGTCTGCTGCATATTTACCGAATGCTGGAGGGGGAATTGAGATTCATACCTTTCCCAAAGTATTAACGGCCATGTAAAATTCCAACAGCTTTCGTCCAGGATTTGAACTCACGTCGAGAGTCTATTTCCTACGACTCTAACCATTAGATCACACGCCAATCATATACACTGCTAAAGTTTGACATGACCAGTTGATTGATCGAAGGGGTCAACCCTCCCAGCCGCCCATCCAGTAATGGTGAAAGTGTTTGCAAGTAATGGACTGTCATCACAGTATTCTGTCCTTAAGCATGTATATATGCGCCGTGGTCTATATGGTTAGAGTCGTAAGAAATAGACTCGTCGAACGTGGATTCAATTCCTGGACGAAAGCTGTTGGAATTTTACATGGCGTTAATACCTGGGAAGGTATGAATTCAATTCCCCTCCAGCTATGGTAAATAGCAGGGCAGACTGGACTCTTTAAACCATGGCTAGGTAAGCCATCTAGAGAAATGACACTCTGAATCAAACTGCTAAACCCCGTTTAAAGAAATTGACCTTGTGTCGCATCCTGCTCGTGCGGATGGTTGGTAAATAATTGCTGGAAGTTATAATTCTGAGCTCTGCCAGAAATATAGGACTTTTCATCGCATTACACTCTGGTCGCACTCTAACCCGGTGTTAGTACCTGGTTAGGTTCTCATTTAACGGATTAAAATAGAAAAAAGTAATAAAAAACGGTCGTTAAAAAAAGATTGAAGGTTATATAATTTTTTTCAATACCTATCAAGAACGACTAAATCAAAATGTCGTTGGCATAAAATAACCCGACAAAGGTGACATGCCGTAAAACCCGATAACAACCAATTCTGGACGCTCAGGGAAGTGTGGAGCACGTCTTCATTGCTTTGCTCCCAGGTCCACTCATAACCCAAAAGCGGTAAGTACCTGTTGTGGTCTAAATCTATGGATTAATTAGTAAAAATGAGTTGAAAAGAATATTTTAAAAAACTTGAGTTTAAAAGTCGAATACCCATAAGAAGAAAAAAACAAAACGTCTTTGCTTAATATAACCCCAACGAGTTTGCACAGTCGTAAAATCAACCACCTACATTAAGCTGTAGATTCCAACAATGGCTGCAGGGTAAACTTTCAACAAGTGTAGTTGTAATTGTCACTGTGGCCATTACAATGTTGAGTAAAGCTACACTAAGTAAATAACTCTTAGGATTCACACCCGAGAAGGAATATAGGTAAATTATTTTTAAAAACAAAGAAAGAAAAGGTTAATTTCCCCTTTTAATTTTAAACTACAATTTTGACGCCCTGACACGAGACGCGTCTTTATTATGGTATTTGTTATTAGATGCTTTGTAATTAGGTGAATAGATTTATCTAGATGAACCGCAGGCCGTTGCACTTATAATTGAGTCAGAATTACTTGCATTGTGTAAGAATCAGTTATTTCTTGAACGATAGCAGAGGGAAATCGTTCAGACAGAATCAAACGGGCACAAGCCATGTTTATCATCGTGCTTTGCAATGGTATACGCTGAAATTTGTATTATATTGATGCAAGTTCAAAGCAATTACTTAAACAAATTAATACGGTGGAGAAGTTTAAATATCAATTCAAAAGCATTCAACTGACAAACCGATTCCGTTTTAAACAAATTTCCTGTAATATATATATATATTATATATATATATATATATCATAGTCATATATACTATATATTGGTTAGGAAGGTTAATTTAGAAAGGCTATCACAATGCAGATGTAAAGAAAAAATATAATAAGGTAACAACTGTGTTGTGTTTTAACCTGTTAACACACATAACATTGTTACTGTATTGTTTATTTTTCGTTTACAATTTTGCATTGTGATAGCTTTCTGATTAACATCCTAACCAATATATACACAATGCTTTCAAGCAAATTATGAATACTCTCTTATATATATATATATATAATATATATATATAAATATATATATATATATATATATATATTATTCATCACATATTATATTATATTTTATATATTGGTTATATATTAAAACATATCTATATTATCATAAGATATATATAATATATACTTATATATAATATATATATTACATCACATTATTATAAAATTATATTTTATCAATATTGTTAATAATAATCATATACATATTCTATATATACATAAAGATATAATATAATAATATATATAATATATATATATCATCACATATTATAAATTTAATTTTTATATTGTTACATATTATTACATATCTATATATATCATGAGATATATATATATATATTATATATATATATATATTATATATATATGTTTACATCACATATTATAAATTATATTTTAATCATATTTGTTACAATATTATATACATTCTATATATCTCATGAATATTATATATATATTATATATTATATATTATAGTATATTAACATCACATATTATAATTTATTTAATCATATTGTTACATATTAATATACATATCCTATATATATAAGAATATAATTAGTATATATATATTAGTATATTATATAATATATATATAATATTACATCACATATTATAAATATATTTTTATCAATATTGTTAACATATTATAATACACTTATAATTCATAAGATTAGTATATATATATAATATTATATTACAATTCATATTATACAATTATAATTTTTTATCAAATATTTGTACATATTATATATCATATCTATATATATCATGAGATATATATATATATATATAATTTAAATTACATATTATAATTAATTTTATCATATTGTTACATATTCATCATAATATCTATATATATATATATATAAGTATTTATATATTATATTATATATATAACATTACATATTATAAATTAATTTTATCTATGTTACATATTATACATATCTATATATATATATAATATATTACAATTAATTAACATATTTATAATTATATTTTATCAAATGTTACATATTATATACATCTATAATATCATTATAATATAAATAATATATATTATATATAATTGGTATATTATTACATTACAATTACATATTATAAATTATATTTTATCTATTGTTACATATTATAATAATATCTATATAATATCATAATAACATATCTAATAAATATATATCATAATATATATATTATTATATTACATTACATATATGATTTTATCATATGTTACATATTTATATACATATCTATATAATATATAATATATATATATTATATTACATTAGCATATTATAGTTTTATCAATATTGTGGATTTAAGCTAATTAGTGGGTTCAAAGCACGCTAATACTAATTGGGAATGGTAAGAATCCCAACTATTCTCTCTCCGTTATGTGTAATATCCGGGCAAGACTTGACTCTTAACTTCGGTATGGCAACCGGTCTAAGGAGAGAAAAACTCTAAATTTCAAAACCTATTAAACTCCTCTCAAAATTGAACTTTGTGTCGCATCATACTTGCACGGAGCAAATAGGTA
>CM042141.1:76199749-76223801 GCA_023376005.1 Doryteuthis pealeii | reverse complement strand
GTGAGAGAAGAGAGGGGAGAGAGAGATCGAGTTCAAAACCGAGTCTCTCACCTAGCAACCATCACGCCAAACCACATTACTCTAGAACGCTACCCTTCTGTAAAAGCATTGGCTGAAATAGCTCTACTCTCAACTAACTCATCCTCGGCATTCATAGGCGCTTTACTCTTCTTTCGTATTACTATACCAAGCACATATTAACCTGTAGACCTCAGATATAAATAGATCACAGGCAATTATCAAACAATAGCGTGCGACATTCTACGCCAAGCTTACGGTCCGCTGCTCCTTACACAACGAGCCCTCCATCTAGACACACAGCTAAACTCCGATCGATACACACTCATCTGGGAAATCTACATTACTTCAGTGCTCCATATACACTCTAGTTCATATCACGAGAGAGTTTCCTGTAGCCAATATGGCCCTCCCTACGCACACCCCGCTAACCAGCTGTGCGCTCCTTAGCCAGCCTACACCCCCAATCAAGGTAATAGCGCCACTTTTCCTTGGTTCAAAAAACCGTGTACCCACATAGCAACCATCAGACGGCATATACCACTTAAGCAACCGTATTCCCTCTCTGTAAAGCATTTTAGTGTAACTATACTATCTCTACAATAACGCCTAGCGCATTAATGAGGGGCTTTCCTTCTGGTATTATATAGCCACAAATATTAAACCGTTAGCCTGTGTCAGCAAAATAGCGTCCACTAGGAGCACGGTTAGGTGCTGGTCCTTTAGCCAACCGGCGCCCTAGAAACCAGCTAAAGTTCAACAAAAATCCATACTGAAATCTACTCCTTTGCTCCAATACTGTTTCATAAGAGTTTCTCTGGAGCCAATATGGCGCTCCCTAGCAACCGTAAAGTGGCGCCTTAGCAGCCTACACCCAAATAAGGCAAATAGCCCCACTTTCCGGTTTCAAAAACCGGGTGTAACGGCTATGGCAACACAATAGTGCCACCGCGATCCTTAGCTACGGTCTCTTCTGTAAAAGCATTTGGTAAATAGACTATCTCAAATTACAGTCCTGGCCATTAATCGGGCTTTCTCTTGTATTATATAGCCACAATATTAACCCGTAGCCTCGTTGTCAGCAAAAAATAGCGTGCCCCTAGCAACCGTTTAGGTGCTGTCCTTAGCAACGGCCCCTAGAACAGCTAAATTCAACAAAAATTCCATCTGAAATGCTACTCCTCGTTGGCTCCAATACTGGTTCATAGAGAGTTTCCTGAGCCATATGGCCTGCCCTAGCAACCCGTAAAGTGTGTCCTTAGGCAGCCACAACCCATAAGCCAAATAGGCACTTTCCCGGTCAAAAACACCGTGTCACCTAGCAACCGCATAGCCAAGCGATCCTTAGGCAACGGTCCTTCTGTACAAAAGGCCAATTTTGTTAAATAGACTATCTCAAATACAGTCCTTAGGGCATTTAATAGGGGGCTTTCTCTGTATTATATAGCCACAATATTAACTCGTAAGCCCTCGTTGGGTCAGCAAAAAATAGCGCTCCCTTAGCAACCGTTAGTGCTGTCCCTAGCAACGGCCCTAGAAATAAGCTCATCTGTCTACTCCTTTGCTCCAATAAAACTGGTTCATCTAGAGGTTTCCTGAGCCAATATGGCCTTCCCTAGAGCAACCGTAAAAGTGTGTCCTTACAGCCCTACAACGCCAATAAAATAGCCACTTTCCGGTTTCAAAAACCGGTGTACCTAGCACCATAGCCAGCAATCCTTAGCAAACGCTCCTTCTGGTAAAGCATTTTGGTAAATAGACTATCTCAAATACAGGTGCCTGGCGGGGCCATTAATGAGGGGCTTTCCTCTGTATTATATAGCCACAATATTAAACCAGTAGCCTCGTTGGTCAGCAAAATACGGGCGTCCCTAGCAACCGTTAGTGGGCTGTCCCCTAGCTACGGCCCTAGAAACAGCTAAATTCACAAAACTCCATCTAAATCTACTCTTTGCTCGCAATACTGTTCATAGAGAGTTGTCCTGGAGCCAATATGGCGCTCGCCTAAGCAACCGTAAAGTGGTGTCCTTAGCAGCCTACAACCCAATAAGCAAATAGGCCACTTTCCTCGGTCAAAAACGTGTAGCCCTAGCAACCACAATAGCCAGCATCCTTAGCAACGGTCCTTCTCCTGGTAAAGCAATTTTGGTAAATGAGACTATCTCAATACAGGTCCTGGGCATTAATAGGGGCTTTCTCTGTATTATATAGCCCACAATATTAACCGTAGCCTTCGTTGTCAGCTAAAAAAATAGCGTCCCCTAGCAACGTTAGTGCTGGTCCCTAAGCACGGCCCGACTGAACAGCTAAATTCAACAAAAATCCATTGAGCATCTACCTCGCCTATATTGCTCGCAATACTGTTCATAGAGAGTTTCCTGAGGGCCAATATGGACTCCTAAGCAACGCGTAAAGTGTGTCTAGCAGCCTAACACCCAATAAGCAATACGCCACTTTCCGGTTCAAAAACAGCGTGTACCTAGCAAACCATAGCCAGCAATCCCTTAGCAAACGTCCTTCTGTGTAAAAGCATATTTGGTCAATTAGACCTATCTCAAATACAGGTCCTGGGCATTAATAGGGGCTTTCCTCTGTATATATAGGCCACAATATTAACCCGTAGCCATCTCGTTGTCGCAGCAAAAAAATTAGCGTCCCTAGCAAACGTAGTGCTGTCCTTAAGCAACGGGCCTAGTAAAAACAGCTAAATTGCAACAAAAATCCATCTGAAATCTACTCCTTTGCTCCAATAACTTGTTCAATAGAGAGTATCCTGAGCCATATATGGCCCGTACCCTAAGTCACCGTAAAGTGCGTCCCTTAGCAGCCGTACAACCCAATAGCAAATAGCCAACTCTTCCGGTTCAAAAACGCGTGTACCTAGCAACCATAGCGCAGCATCCTAGCAACGTCCTTCTGTAAAAGCATTTGGTAAATAGACCTATCTCAAAATACAGTCCCTGGGATTAATAGGGGCTTTCTCTGTATTATATAGCCACAATATTAACCGTAAGGCCTCGTTGTTCAGCAAAAAAATAGCGTCCGGCTAGCAACCGTTAGTGCTGTCCTTAGCAACGGCCCCTAAGAAACAGCTAAAATTCACACAATCCATCTGAAATCCTACTTCCTTTGCTCGCAATTACTGTTCATAGAGAGTTTCCTGAGCCAATATGGCTCCCTAAGCAACCGGGTAGAAGATGATGTCACCGTTATGCTAGCCTATATCACCTCTAGGAGAGGCAATATGCACTTTCCTCGGTTGACCGTAGTACGTATAGCTCACTGATCTAGCCAGCCATGTACCTTACATTATCGGTCGCTTTTCCCTGTATATAGTCCATGCTTGGTAAATAGATATCTCCAATCTGCAAATATCAGTCTTAGGGGCATTAAGTAGCCGCGGCTATATATATCTTCATGTTATTATTATTACCTGCCACTATATAAATTAAACCGGTAGCTCTTGCGTTGTCTACTATTTTGTTATATTAAAATAGCGTCATAGCAACACCGAGATTTGTAGCTGAATCCAGCACTTGATGCCACGCATCGAAGTCCTCCTTACCGCACGCTATACCATTATATGCAAATTCCAATCTGAGAATGCCTCACATCCTTTGCTCACCTCAATACTGTTCTCATCGAGATTGTATGTTCCTAGAGAAGTTCCTAATATGTGCATCTGTCCCTAGCACAGCCGGGTAAGATAGTGGCTTTATGGAGACCTGACAAGACTAGCCTAATATAGACAAGTATATATGTGCTCATCTTTCGGTCAATAACCGTGTACCTATAAGCTATACACATTGAGGCTCAGCCCATCTTTAGACAACGTTTCTCCTTCTGATACACAGCATCTGTATAGATAAATATGAGATGCTTCATCAATAAACGTCCTAGGGCAAATATTTAATGTGAGGTGGCTTTCCTCCTGTAATTATATTAGGCCAACTCATATTAGGTTAGATAGGGATATTTATAAACCGTCTTGTACTCGAGCTTTTCATGAGTACTGGCCCTATTCGTCGTATGACTGATAGCTCTAAAAAGACAATGTAATCAGTTTGCATCGATCTCGCATTAGTCTACGAGCACTCTATATGTAAAATCAGCAAATTCAATATACTTCGAGGAGGGAGGGAGAGTCTTACTTCTCGCCTTATCTGACGCTCTTCGCGACTCCATCGTCTCCTAGCCAGAGATTTTAGAGATGTTTTATCTCTGAGTCGCATAATATGGCCTCTTCCTACGCCAACCCTGTAAGGTGTCGTCCTTAGCAGCCTTCGTACAACACCAAGATATCGAAAATTAGCGCACGCACCTTCCAGCGGTTCAAATATAGTACTTTGGAAGAGGATATGTAGCATATCCACACACTCAAGGCCAGGCATTCTATGTCAGCGTAATTTGTTATATATAGCATATAGTTTTTGGTAATATTATATCTCTCTATCTCACATAATCAGTATAGAGATATTACTATCGCTACTGCTGTATAAATATAGCCACAATAATTAACCCGTAGCCCTAACGTTGTGTCTAGACAAAAGATAGTGAGATGCTCTACCGCCGCAATCAACGCTATAGATACTGTAGGCGTCGCTTTGTTTAGGTTCGACGCATACATTCGCCCCCATAAAAGATAATGTCATGAGAGAGTTCAATGCGAGATATGTCTCTGATAAATCGTACAGGTCCTTTGCTCCAATACTGTTCCAATTAATATAGTTAATCAGAGGAGGTATTCCTAATAAGAGCCAAAGTTCTGCCATTACCGCTAGCAATCGGTGAAATACAGGCTGCGTCCTTAAGCAGCACTACAACCCAAGTAGAGCAACATAGATCGCTCACTGTCGCGCGTCTACTGATAACAACCTGTGCTACCTGCAACCATATGCCAGCATCCTTAGTCTATGTACTTAAATCTGTAAAGCAGTAACATAGACTATCTCAATACAGTCCTTGGGCCATATATGAGGTGGCTTTCCTCACTCGTGTTATTATTAATATGACCTACAATATTAACGTAAGCTACTCGTTATTGTCACAGCATAAAATAGGTCCTATAGGCTAACGACGTTAGTTACTGGTCCTCTAGGCAACGGCCCCTGAAGATAAAACAGCTAAATTCAATCAAAATCCATTCTCAAATACCTACTCCTTTGCTCTCAATACTGTTCATGAGAGGTTATTCCTGTGTAGTTATTGCCATATTATGAGCAATCCCTAGCAAAACCGTATAAAGTGTTGATGTTCTTTAATGCAAAGCGCTAACCACACCATATAACAATATGAGCCACTATTTTCCGGTATTCAAACCTGTGATTACCTAGCACTCAATAGCCAGCATTCTCCTAGCAAACGTTCCTTTCTGAATATATGGCATTTTGGTAATATAGACTTATCGTCAATACAGGTCTCTCTGGGATCATTAATATATAGGAGCTATCTCTGTGATTATTATAAGCCAAATATTTAAGCACGTTAGACCTCGTTGTCAGCAAAAAAATAGCGTTCCCTAGCAACCGTTTTGTGCTGTCTCTAGCAACGCCCCATATGAATCAGCTATTCAATCAAAATCCATCTGAAATCTACTCCTATTGCTCCAATACTATTCTAGAGAGTTTCCTGAGCCAATATGGACCTCCTACTAGCAGTAACTGCGAGTAAAAGTGCGTCGCCATTTTTGTCAGTCCTAACCATACTCCAGAAAGCCTAATGAGGTACCTACTTATCGGTTCGTTAAAATAAGCTGTGTACGCTAGCAACTCTTAGCAGCATCCGTATTATCAACGTACCTTTCTGGTTAATAAAGCATTTTTGGTAATATAGGGACATTATCAATCAAATACATGTCGCTGGGTATTAATAGGGGGCTTTCCAACTGTATTAATACTATTTAGATGCAAGAAATCAATAAATATTTTATACACGTAAGGGCCTCAATCGATTGTTCAGGTACAATATAAAAAATAATACTACGTTCGAATGTCGAATCCGGTCATATAGTGGCTGTCCATAGCAACGGGCCGCTAGAAATTCAGCCTAAGAATATATTCAACCAGATAATTCACATTACACTTATGAAAGTCTTAGTAACCATTATACTGCACCTATATACATAATGCTTAACCTAAGAGAGTCTGGTTTATCACAGCGTGTAGAGAGTTTTCCCGTCGGAGAGTTTATGACACTGCTCAGCTACGCTACTACCTGATCTCACCGCTCGAGCTCGCTCTATTAGTCAGGTAGTGTTCACTCACACCAGAGGAGACATGAGGTCAACTAGAGCGACCTATTTCGTGACAATAAAATACCGGTGTACCTGTGATGATCAACCATAATAAAGCCAGCAGAGTCTTCTTAGTCACGTCCTTACTGTAAACTCACGCTTTGTGTGATATAGTAGAGACGTACATCTTCAAATAGTAACAAGTCCTGTGTGAAGCATTAATGATGAAGTTGAGAGAGGACATAGTCTTCCTGTATAGTTATTAGTTATAGTCCACAAATAGAGAGTAACCGCAGCCTCTTGTACTCTCAGTCATGAGTCAGTATTAATATATATTCAAGCGTTCCCTACGACTCACAGTTAAGATATGCGAGAGGAGGTACTCTCAGTCGCCATCAAGACTACAGGCTAGAGAGTTGATGACTAGACTATACACTGAAATCAACCTATACTCGCTATAGAATAGCAGAAATATAACTAGATATATCACCAAATATAAGTGATGAAGTATTGTTAATATGTTTTCCTGAGATACCATATAATGGCCTAATACCTCCTAATGCAAACCGGTTAAAGTGGCAGAATCTTAGCTAGCCTATCAACCCAATAAGCAAATAGCCACTCTTTCCGAGGTTCAATATAAAACCGGGTGTACTAGCAAACCATAGGTCCAGCATCCTTAGCAAAAACGTCCTATTCTGTAAAAGCGATTTTGTAAATATTAGACTAATCTCAAATACAGTCGCGTGGCAATTAAATAAGGGCTTTCACTCTGTATTTATATGAGGCACTATCTATTTACTACCGATAATATAGATGGGTGAGCATACAATAAAAGTATGTGTGTCCCTGAGATGTGATCTAAATGATGATTTGCATGTCGTAGTCTGGCGGGGGGCCAATATATATGTGGGCATAAAGCATTGCTGCCTCTGTTCCTCGGCAGTTGTTGTCGGCAGACCCGTTAACAGAAGGAAGGAGATTTTAACTAGTTGATCACTTATTACCGTAGTAAGTTCCTGGTATATAATAGTGACGGGAGCTTGACGAGGATGTCCAGAAGCTATCTGGAGGTCAGAGGATTATAGTAGTATATAATGCCCAGTTTGCTCTATAGTTACCACAAGGGAGCATGCTCTGCCTCTACCATAAGCCGAAGGGAGATATAGACGTGTATAGTAAAGTATGGATACGAAAGAAACTGATTGAAAAAGTCTATTAATATGATAACAACGGTAGTACCTCCAATTATCAAATAGATAAACTAAGGTCTAAGATCTCTAAAACTATTATAAACAAAGATTACTGATTATATAGTGCAGAGATTAGATATGTTTATATATGTAACCAATTGATAAAATATTTCTATATGTAATGTAATTATATAAGTACTATTATAGATTATGTTATAAATATCGCATGCTTAACTAACTAGATGATTATGGTGTGATGGACATCATTAGATTAATATTATAATAGGCGAGAGTCGTAATAATATATATAATATATATATATAATCATAGATATGTATATAATATGTAAGCAATATGATAAATAATTTAGTAACTATAGTAATGTGTAATATTAATATACTATATTTATCATATATATATAAGTAGTATATATATAGATATATCGCTATCTAATATGTAACAATATGATAAAAATATATTTAAGTATAATGAATGGTAATAGATAGATATATATCATATAGAATATTATAACTGATTATATTATATAGTAAGAATGATATGTAATATGTAACAATATGATAAAATAGATAATATTATAATATGTAATGTAATATATATATATATTATTATTAGTATAAATACTTATTATATTAATATAATAAGATATGTATATAATATGTTAACAATATTAAAATATAATTTGATATGTAATGTAATAATAATATATATATATATATATATATATATATATATATAGATAGTATAAATATGTAAACATATGATAAATATAATTATGATATGTTAATGTATAGTAATATATATATATATATATATATATATATATATATGAGATATGTATATAATAATGTAACAATATGATAAAATATAATTTATGATATGTAATGTAATAATAATAATATAATATATATATATATTATATATATATAGATATGTATATATAATATGTAACAATATGATAAAATATAATTTATATTATGTTATATATATATATATAATATATATATATTATATATATATATATATATATATATATAGATATGTATATAATATGTAACAATATGATAAAATATAATTTGATATGTAATGTAATATAATATATATATATATATATATATATATATATATATAGATATGTATATATAAATATGTAAAATATGATAAAATATAATTTATGATATGTATGTAATATAATATATATATATATATATATTATTAATATATATATATAGATATGTATATAATATGTAACAATATGATAAAATATAATTTATAATATGTAATGTAATATAATATATATATATATATATATATATATATGTAGATATGTATATAATATGTAACAATATGATAAAATATAATTTATAATATGTAATGTAATGTAATATAATATATATATATATATATATATATATAATATATATGTATATATATATATGTATATGTAAATATGATAAAATATATTTATAATATGTAATGTTATATATATATATATATATATATTATGATATATATAGATATGTATATAATATGTAAAATATGATAAAATATAATTTATAATATGTAATGTTATAATATATATATTATATATAAGAGAGTTTTATAATTTGCTTGAAGCATTGTGTATATATTGTTAGGAGGTTAATTCAGAAAGCTTCACAATGCAGATGTAAAAGAAAAATAACCGGTAACAATGGTTATGTGTGTTAACAGGTTAACACACAATACCATTGTTACCGTATTATTATTATTTTCTTTACAACTGCATTGTGATAGCCTTCTAAATTAACCTCCTAACAATATATAATATATATATATATATATATATATATATATCAGGAATTTGTAAAACGGACTCGGTTTGTCATTGAAATGCTTTGAATTGATATTTAAACTATTAATTTTTAATGTAAGTGCTTGGAACTTTTGCATCAAATATAATATAAATCAATGCGTAATACATTGCAAACACGATTGAAAACATGGCTTGTGCCCGTTTGATTCTGTCTGAACGATTTCCCTCTGCTATCGTCCAAGAAATAACTTGATTCTTACACAATGCAAGGAATTTCTGACTCAATTTTAAGTTGCAACGCCTGCGGTTCATCTAGATAAACTATTCACCTAATTACAGCAAAGCATCTAATTAACAAATACCAATTAATAAAGACGCGTCTCGTGTCAGGGCGTCAAAATTGTATTTAAAATAAAAGAGGGAAAATTAACCTTTTTCTTTTCTTTGTTTTTTTGATAATTTATTTACCTATTTCCTTCGGGTGGAATCCTAAGAGTTATTTACTTACTTTAGCTTACTCAACAGTGTTATGGCACACAGTGACAATTAAACTCACTTGTTGAGTTTCCTGTAGCCATTGTTGAATTACAGTTAATGTTAGGTTGTTGGATTTTACGACATGTCAATACTCGTTGGGTTATTTTAGGCAGAAGACGTTTTGTTTTATTAATTCTTGATGAGTATTCGACTTTTTAAACTCAAGTTTTTTTAAAACAATTCTTTTAAACTCATTTTTACTAATTAATCCATAGATTATACACTAACAGGTACTACCACTTTGGGTTAGAGTGGACATGGGAGCAATGGCAATGAAGACGTACTCCACACTCCCCTGAGCTCCAGAATTGGTTAGTTGGTCGGGTTTTACGGCATGTCAACCTTTGTCGGGTTATTTTATGCCAACGACATTTTGATTTATTCGTTCTTGATAGGTATTCAATTTGAAAAAAATATAAACTCAATTTTTTTTAACAGTTTTTTATACTTATTTTTCTATTTAATCCTTAAATGAGAACCTAACAGGTACTAACACCGGGTTAGAGTGGACCAGCGATGAAGAAGTACACTATTTCTCCAGAGCTCCAGAATTAGAACTTCACACAGAGAGAGAGAGAGAGAGAGAGGAGAGAGGAGAGAGAGAGAGAGGAGAGAGAGAGAGAGAGAGAGAGAGAGAGAGTTTAACGTCATACCCAAGACAAGAAAACCCTTAGCTTTCTAGCACATATATTATAAAAAGGATTCGGGTTTGCCATAAGGGCATTAGGGCCGACACAATCATATATATATTTACCAACCCATTCGCACAAGCAGGATGCGACACGAGGTCAATTTCTTAAGCGGTATTTAGCACGTTTGAATTCAGAGTTTTCCTTCTCCTAGACTGGTTACCTAGCCATGGTTAAAGAGTCCAGTCTGCCCTGCTATTTCCCCATAGCTGGAGGGAGAATTGGATTCATACCTTTCCCAAGGGTATTAGCGCCATGTAAAATTCCAACAGCTTCGTCCAGGAATTGAACTCACGTTGACGAGTCAATTTCCTACTACTCTAACCATTAGACCACGCGCAATTATATACATGCTAAAGTTTGACATGACCAGTTGATTGATCGAAGGGGTCACCTCCAACCCCTCGTCCAGCCCAAGTAATGGTGAAAGTGTTGCAAGTAATAGACTGCTCAGTCACCAGTATTCTGTCCTGAAGCATCACGGGTTGCTAGCCACGGCCAAGAATTAAAAAAAAACTAACGTTACCCTGATTGCACATTTATGTCTTCGTAAATACAACTTCAGTTTCAATACTTTTAGATATGTCGTCTATTTCTGTTCATTTTTTCTTTCTGCGGACACTAGGGCTGAGTGAACCCCAAACAGCTTCAGAGAGCTTTCTATATAATGGGCGGGCAAAGATAGCTGCTCTTATTCGGTCTTAATGCCAAATAAGGCTAGATACTTCTCGGGTTATTAGATAAGCCAACCTAATCTTATGGCACAATTAATGTGTTCGAGATGAGATTAGGCCGAGCTAATATGTTGATTTTCAAGGAAGACGTGCGAATAGTTTTGTCGACACGGCATCGCAAAACACGGAAGAATAATTGAGAAGTTCTGCTGGAAAACGTTAACATTTCAAGCCACTTCAATGATTGGAATCATTCCAAAAATTATCAAAGAAGTCTTTGGCTGGACAGACGAAACCAGGAACTACTTTAGCAAAGCGAAAATACAAAAAGATAAGGGCGGAGTACAACGACTAAGTCAATGAGTTATTCACATGGGCGCTATCCATCAAAACCGACATGAAGATAATAATAGATAGCATTGATTTTACTTATTTTACACTGAATACAACTTCTATGATTTATAAAAAATGTCTAAATGCCTACATGCTGCAACAATGAAACAGTCTAAATATACATACTGACTAAAGTAACAGACTTTTCTACTTCTATCTGGGTAGCTAAGATGTTACATAATGGATAAGGCGTAGCCTATCATTTTCGTAAGAAAGTAGATTTAAAAATTAACGTTAAATGAAAAGATCGCTGGCATTTTAAATTGCGAGGTCTTAACCCTCAGTTCAACTGGGACGGAGCTCTCGTTGGCTTAGAGAGTCGCTTGACCATGTTACAGTTGGAAAAGAAAAATATATGTATTTATCAACCCCTACACTGGGTGAAACAAATACTCGTACACAGGTAAAATGTCCATTTGTTGTATTCCCTGTAACTTAACTTCCTTCTAGAGCTCAACAATCCGTTCTTTTTGAAAATGTATCTGTTCTTTACCTCTTGCCATGGTGATACCCGTCTTGCACGAATATCAATTACAGTAAGTCCTGTTTTTATTGTTTAAATAAATTAGCATACATATAGTTTTAAACTATAAATACTAAATAATTACATAATACATAAATGCATAATACTAAATAATAATAAATATTATAATATTGATATTATAATAATAATAATAATATATATATAATAATAATATATTATAATATAATAATATATTAATAATAATAATAATAATATATAATAAATAATATATATAATATATTATAATAATATATATAATAATAATAATAATAATAATATATATAATAATAATAATAATATAAATAATATAATAATAATATTATAATAATAATAATAATATTATATAATAATAATAATATTATATAATAATAATAATATATAATAATATTATAATAATTATAATATAATAATAATAATATAATAATAATTATAATAATATAATATAATTATAATATAATAATATATAATATAATATATAATAATATAATAATAATAATAATAATAATAATAATATATAATATAATATAATATAATAATAATAATATATATAATATATATATAATAATAATATAATAATATAATATAATATATATATGATAATATAAAATAATATAATATATATAATAATAATAATATATATATAATAATATATAATAATAATAATAATAATAATAATAATAATAATAATATAATATATATATATAATAATAATATATATAATATATATAATAATAATATATAATAATAATAATATAATATAATAATAATAATATAATAATAATAATAATATAATAATAATAATATATAATAATAATATATATAATATATATATATAATAATATAATAATAATATAATAATATATAATATAATAATTAATAATAATTAATAATATAATATATAATATAATAATAATAATAAATAAATATTAAATAATATATAATAAATAATAATATATAATATATAATTAATATATAATATATAATATATATATAATATATATAATATATAATAATAATAATATATAATATATTAATAATATAATATATAATAATATTATAATATTAATATAATAATAATATAATAATAATATATTATATAATATAATAATATAATAATACTAATATATAATATATTATATTAATATAATATAATAATATATTAATATAATAATATTAATAATATATTAATAATAATACTAATAATATAAATAATAAATAAATAATATAACTAAATAAATAAATACTATTATAAATATAAAGATAATTATTCAATATCATATGTAATTCATTAGTAAGTTAATAAATTTTATTTTTAAAGCTACAAGCTACTGATAACATTATAGGATGTGACACAATGCCAATTTCTTAAGTAGTTTTTAACAGTTTTAAATTCAGTTTTCTATGTCCTACGCTGGTTGCCTAACCAAGGTTAAAGAACCCAGTTTGCCCTAACATTTACCCATAGATGGAGGGAGTATAGGTGGGTGCATACTTTTCCCAAGGGCATTAGTGCTATGTGAAATTCAAACAGCCTCGTTCAGGATTTGAACTTATAATGCTGTATCTATTTCCTACGACAATAACCCGTATACAACGTACCTCGTAAAGAAAAGAATAGAGATTTAGTCGGAGTTTAGGCCAGGTACTGATTCTTCGAGAAGGAAAACTCTGAATTCAAAAAAGTTGTTTCCGCCTATAAAAAAAAACCCAGACCTTTTGTCGTATACTGCTAGTGGCGAAGAGGTTAGGTAAATGCATTGTATTTACCTTGTACCCCACTTGTACGGGTTAGGCACAAGGCCCTATTAAGGTGGAACCACCCACAAACCGAAGCTCATGGGTGGCGCGTAAAAAATTGCGTCGATCCCGTCGGCATTCCCCCTCAAGGGGGTGCCTCAGGCACTGGGCAATAAGCCATGCCCCTTTAAATTAAGGGGGCAGGTATTGCCTGCGGGGGGATAACCCCCTGGGATCGACGCTATTAACTTGTAAAGA
Organism: Doryteuthis pealeii; assembly: GCA_023376005.1. Classification (NCBI taxonomy): domain Eukaryota; kingdom Metazoa; phylum Mollusca; class Cephalopoda; order Myopsida; family Loliginidae; genus Doryteuthis; species Doryteuthis pealeii. The sequence goes on along the minus strand of CM042141.1, from coordinate 76,209,734 downwards.
TCCAGGGCCGAAGCCACTGGACCCCCACCCTGTTTAGGTAAATGCATACTTAGTTGTAATCTGCAAATCAACTTGCACGTTTAGTGATATTCATCGTCACCGAGTGCTACATTACTGTTGAGTAAGTTTAACTAAGTAAATAACTATTACTGACTTCACCCGAATGAAATGTGTGAATGAATTATCAGAAAAACAAAACAAAACATAAAAGCAACAATGACTGATCACTGGGTTACAACCTCTAACTTTTGGTCCAACAGTCTTTTGCTCGTTCTTTACTGCAAACCATAATGGGTAATTTATGAGGAAGTGCATCCCGGTCTCCTGCCTTAAAAATTGCTACCCGATGACTATTAAAATAACAACCCCAGCTCGTCGTAATTCTTGTTTATTTATCGTAATTTGTCGTAATTCTTGTTTAGATATGAAGATGGATATATAGTTTTGAATAGACTGAGATAGATAGATAGATAAACAAAATAATATAGATAGATATGAACAAATGGAGATAGATATTTTCGACAAATAAATGTATTGGGGGGGATCGCTTTTTTTGTCGTAATTCTTGTTTATTTAAACTAAAAACAAGACATTAAACAAACATGAATAAAAAAATCTTAGTATTTAAAGTAATATAGTTAAATATGAACAAATTGAGATAGATAGATATGAAGATAGATATTTTTGAATAGACTGAGCTAGGTCGTTATTTTAATAGTCACCGGGCAGCAACTCTTGAGGCAGGAGACCGAGACGCACTTCCTCATACATTACCCCATAATGTAATTAAGTTGTATGGTTTTCCCTCTTTTTTAATTAGAGGGACTGAGAGATGTGCAGAGAAACGTTCATTTTCTTATGAATATGGAGATAAATTATCTATTATAGCTGTTATAATAATTTACCATTTTTATCGGTGTATAAACACTCACCCGAATTTTGATATAGAAATCTTAGAAAAAAAGTAGTATATCCAATTCTACTAATTAAGAGTCGAGAATTCTTCTAAGCTAGAGCCGTCTCAGCGATACTGTACGGTTGCACCACTTGGGCTCTAAAGAAGTTCCGAGATAAAAAGCTAGTTGAGAGCTACACAAGGATGCAGAGGAATCCTCATGGCGTAGTGGCTAACGTGATGAACTGGGATATCTTACTATATATTCATAGCTGAAAGTGACGGTGATACCAGGATTCTAAGTATCACTAGATGAGAACAGGATACCTCCGTGGATCGAATAAAAGGTTGGGTTCAAAGTTCCGTGATGGCTCCCGATTACGACAAGAAGGGTTCTGAGTTTAAAAAAAGAGAAGGGTCCGCTCGTTCGAGAAGGCTCCCAATCCGACAGGAAATACCTGAAAAAGGCCAGAGAGCACATCGGCCGAAGTGTTGTACATATTACAGTAGAGATGAGGACAGTAGTCCGAATAATCCAAATAATACTAATCACTAGATTTATTAAGGTCATTTTGACAACTAAAATTCTTTTTTTATAGCAATTTTCCCGGGAACCATACATCACCATAGAAATTAATACATTCGTTTAATTGCAAAATTATAGATAACGAAATTGTCTACTGGATCAAGCCAAGTCTTTCCGCTTCTGTCCACCATTCTACTTGTCTGTCTTTGTCCATTGCATTATTTTTGGAGCGTCGACACATTCCTTTGAGTCGATAAAGTAATAATTGTCACGTCAGTGATGCTATTAGACAACGAGATGTCTTTTTTCCTCGCAGTCTTTCTCGCTCATTTGTGAAAAAAGAAGGGTGAGGACTGGTGACTTACCGTCTGGAGCTGCTGGTTGGGTTGAGGAAGTTCTGACTCTTGTGATTGAACACGAGACCAGAGAGAGATTGCATTATGTAGTTTTCCTGTCGGAAGTTGGAGGGGTGGGGAGACATGGCAGCGCCTATATAATGTGCTTTCCTTCCCCGTTCAACTGTCTTCTTCGCTCCCGTGATCAACTACGGTTAAAGAAGTTTTTACGGAGTGTTTACTACTTGTTACCAATTGTTACCAGACCCTAGGCAGGAGTGGGTCGCAAAAGATTATTCCTTTTGCAACCCCGACTCGTCGGCTTGCTCTACCTGGGTCACCAGTGTTCAACGATTAATTTTTCTACATAATTGCAAAAGGAATAGCTACTTGGCATCGTTGTTCTCCCTTTTCGGTAAACCAGTCATCCACCATGGCAGATACCAGTGAGCAACTGCTCCACCGTATCACGGTTTTAAAGATCAAGGTAAGGGAGAGGATGAAACTGTGCCGCGAGGACAGGATGACATCCTATGTATATTCCGTTTTCCGCAAGGATATTTTAGAGTTCATCACTGAGATCGAGATATGCATCAATCAATTGGAATTATCTCCTTCTTCGGGTACCGATATACGAGCTACTGAGGGTGATTGGGCGTCCTTGTTGCTGGATCTGCACGCGGAACTCGGTGAGCTGGATGCTTCCCTGCTTTCTCCTGTTACCAGTTCGTTTTGTGATCAAACTTCCACCCCGCGTTCTACGTTACCTGCGTCAGGAAGCTCTTCCTCATTTGTAGTCAGACCTCCCCAGGTACAGATTACGGGCCTACATTCAGCGGCTATGAGACGGACACCGACCACATGAGTTTTCGAAACTTCTTATCAAGGTTTGAGAACTGTGTGGTTGGTATGGCCAATGATGCTGAAAGACTTAACTTCTTAAAATGCTCCCTGTCCGACAGAGCTCTGCTGCTGGTCAACCATTTAAGCTGCACAAATGCTAACTATCAGCGTGCCCTTTCTATATTGAAGGATGAATATTTGGATGTGGACGAAATTATAGACCAGGTGTTTCAGGATATCCTCGACTTTTCGCCAAAGGAGGATGGAGCATATTCTGACCTTAGAGGATTTATCTCAAGAACTGCCTCTCTCCTGGGGGAATTAGGAAGCTCCTTCTCATGTGACTTCTCTAGGGATGACTCGGTCGGAGCGCGTTTGATGGCGAAAATTCTGTTTCAAAAATACCCTAATGATTTGAAGGGAGAAGTGATACTGCTGACCGGAAGGCGAATACCATCATTGTCATCGATTCTGCAATCAACTAGTGAAGCCATCAAACGTCTGGTGATTAAGGGAGGAGCTTCTTCTGGTTCATCATTGAACACCGGCCGGGTCCCATGCAGGACCATCTTGGAGGACTAAGGCTGACACTGCTCGTAGAGGTTCTACACTCCAAATGATATCGGACTCCCGGACATCAGTTGGATACTCTCGCTGCTTGCCACCCATTCTTCAGGTCACCTTCCACATCGGAGGAAAAAACACGTCGGTTAATTGCCTCTTGGACTCTGGAAGTGGTCGGTCCTATTTGTCTGCCGCAGTGTTGCAGTCCTTGGGTTCCTCGGAGTCCTGTGGCGTCGATTGCCAACTCAGACTGTCGACCCTTCTGGTGAATGTATCAAGGACTTTAGAGAGGTGGTCTTGGAAATTAATTTAGGTTCCGGGCGTACTCTGCCATCGCCTGTTTTGGTGGCAGATTCTTTGGATTTGTCTCTCCGTCTGGCAAATTTCGATCAGCTTTTGAATGCCTTTAAAAGCTCCGGCATTTCCTTAGCCGGGCAATTCGATGGGGATTCAGACTATATTCCGATCGGGGGCATTGTAGGACTGGACCTTTTCCACCTTCTGGGTCCCTGAAGATGGTACCCTGTCTACAGGGCTGGGCTTTCTCTATCCCGGCTGGCCTCGTTCCATTCGGCGAGGTTGACTCCTTTTTTTTCCGCGGATCATCCCCCTCGACTTGAAGTGGCCCATCTCTCCTTTAATTCTGTGCTTGAGCGGACGCCCCAGGTGGATTCATCCCACATGTGTTTTGTTTTTGACACCCTGCCTTCTTACGTCGACCCCTGGCTGATTTCTTTCCCCTCAGTGACGTGCAAAGAGGATTGGAGCAGATGTTCAGTATGGAGTCTTTGGGTATCCCCGACCATGACAACTACTCTAATTATGACCAGGAACAAATGAGGCGCTTTCAGGAGTCCATTAAGTTCAAGGACGGGAAGTACCATGTACAACTTCCCTGGCATACTGATAAGCTGGACCGGGTCCCTTCCAATCACGCGGTTTCTTTGCGCATCCTGGACAGAGTTGCCAACTCCCTGACTAAAAGGGGGAAGTACCAGGAGTACTTGGAGGCATTCTATCAACAGCAGCGGGAGGGCATCATAGAGGAAATTTTCGTGAACTCACGAGACTTTGGAAAATACATATGGATACCCATCGGCCAGTCTATAAGGACGACCCAAGCGCCACCACGAAGGTCAGGCCCGTTTTTAATTGTAGTCTGAAAACGGGTAACTCTGTCTCACTTAACGAAGCTGCTTACTCCGGTATCAACCTCACCGGAGACATGTTAAAATTGCTTCTATCATTTAGAACGAACAGCTATGTCTTGCTCGCTGACATCCGAAAGGCGTTCCTAATGATTCGTCTCAGCCTGGAGGCTGACAGGAACAGGTTTTGTTTTTTTCTTAGGGACGGAGACCGCCTTCGTTGTTTCAGATACTCTACTTTGATTTTCGGGTTTACTTCCAGCCCATTCGTGCTTGGGAGTATATTAAGATTTCATGCAGCTCGATACCCTTTGGATGATTGCCGTAGGATAATGGAGGACCATTTCTACGTAGACAATCTGGTGACTTCCGAAACAGACCCTGAAAAACTCTCCAGATTATATTCACTGACTAAGAAGCGCTTGCAGGAAGGTGGTTTTGTCATCCAGTCCTGCAACACAAATTGTGACTTCCTTAGAGGGAGATGAAGAGGGACGGTACACTGAGCGAACTCGGAGACGGATGGGAAAGGGTTTTGGGATATCGATACAATCCCCACTCTGAGCTGTTGCATGTTGCCCCTGTTATGTGCGATCCGGACGCATCTACCAAGAGGAGAATTCTGTCCGAAGCTGCCAGACTATTTGACCCTCTATCACTCTGCCTTCCGGTGACTATACGAAGCCGTGTGCTGATGAAAACGTTATGGAAGAAGGGTCTTGGTTGGGACGATCCACTGCCTCCTGAATCTCTAGTTCTGTGGAGGGCGCTTGCTGAGGACCTCTCCAGATTGAGCGATCTTCGATTCGTGCGACAGGCCATTAATGGAGACCAGCCTGGGGAGATATACCTATTTTGTGACGCTTCAAGGGAGGCATATGGATTCTCGGCCTTCGTCGTGCAGAACCAACAATCATCCTTGGTGTTTGCTAAGGCTAAGGTCGCGCCATGAAGGTCAGGACACTACCCGTTCTGGAGTTAATGGCTGTGTACCTGGGAATCAAGTGTTTGCCAACCATACTTGACAATTGTGGAGTTTTTAAACCCACCAAGTTATATGTAGCTACCGACGCCAGGTGGTATTGTCTTGGCTCCTTTCCCATTCTATGGCTAGCAAGAATATTTTGCAAGGAATCGACTCAAGGACATCCTGCAAATGAGTCGTGAATTGGAGTCCCGATATGGTCTCGGACCTCACTTCAAGTATGTTACCTCTGTGCAGAACCCGGCTGACCTGATCACCAGGGGACTGACCTTCAAGAAATTTAAATCCAACTTCGAATTCTGGTGTCATGGCCCTCTCTGGTTGCGCGAGGGGGTCCTTCCTTGGCAGGGACAAAATCTACCCTGTCTCAATGATCGATGCCAAAGATTGCTCGTTCTTCGATGAGCTTCTCGGTAATCTCGAGGGAGGAGTTTCCTTCTGTCTTGCCCTTGCGGAGATTTTCTACTTTCACTCGCTTGCTGAGGGTCTCCTCCCTGGTTTTCAGGTTTGTTGCTATGCTGCGGGGTCGAGAGGAAGATCATGAGAGAAGGGCAACAGTATACCTGATAAAATCTCTGCAGCAGCAGGAATTTGCATCTGAGCTCGATTATCTACTGAAGCCTGGGGGCGGATTAGTACCTGGGAGGGTCCGCGAGCTGGATCTTTTTCTGGACCAGGATGGTTTGATCCGATCGAGGGGCCGACTCAACCGATCTACACACTTCGGATACGAAGTCAAGAATCCTCTGTTGCTTGGCAAATACCACCCGATCACCAGGCTTATCATTATGGATTGTCATATAAAATGTTCTCATCTGGGAGTGGGCTCGACCCTGGCCGAATTGAGGCGTAGTGGCTACTGGGTCCCACAAGGAAGGCAGGCAGTAAACAAGGTTCTAGCATCTTGTGCGCAATGCAAAGATACAACTCCAGACCCGTTCTACCAAACTCTGTGGCCAGCCTACCTGCTTCTCGTGTAGAGTTTGAAGTACCATTTAAGAACTCAGGAGTCGATTTTACCGGACATCTCTGGATAAAGGAAGGAACAGAGGAGAAAAAAATGTACCTACTCCTTTTTACTTGCTTGAACATTAGAGCAGTGCATATTGAAGTGGTTCCGGATATGAGTGTGTTGTCGTTTTTTCAAGCCCTGGTACGCTTTACGAATTTGCACGGGATTCCAGAGGCACTCTACTGTGACAACGCAAAGACCTTCCTGGGTAGCGGGAAGCTGTTTTGTCGTCTTGCTCTTCTCCAGGAATACCATAATAAATTCGCTTCTTCTGGCTTAAAACTAAAGACGATCCTTTGTTTTCCCCGTGGTATGGGGAACGTGGGAACGTAGTATTAAAACCTTGAAGACCTGCCTCTTCAAAGTAATCGGCAGAGGTAAGGTGGAGTATTTCACCCTCCTGACCATAATCTCTGACATACAGAGAGCTGTAAATAATCGTCCTCTAACTTACCAGACATCTTCGGAAAGGCATCTGACGGCGATTACGCCTAACCTGTTCTTGAGACCTAACAGTAGTCCGGGGTTACTGTTGCGATTGGAAGGGCAAGACCTTTCAGCTGCGGTGCCTCCCAGCCGGAAAAGGTTGATTAAAACCATGGAGCTCAGGAACCGGTGGCTGTTGGAGTTCCACGAGCTGTGGTATAATCAGTATCTCTTGGATCTCAGGAGGGGTCCCCGAGGCAGTCTCGGTTACAATTTGAGAACCGCCTTAAAAAAGACGATGTGGTCCTCGTCAAGAGTCCTCTGAAACCGAGACCATTTTGGATCCTTGGATCCATCCTGGATGTCATTCCTGGTGACGACGGAGTGGTGAGATCGGCACGTGTCAGGAAAGGGAACGGCATCGAGGAAATCCATTCCCTGAAACATTTGTTCCCTCTAGAGCTTTCACTGATTCCTGACGACCCGGAGGAGTCCCAGAGTGCGCAGTCAGTCCGGCAACCTCTGAGCACCTCGGCTGTAGATGAGGACGCAGAACCCCCCTGCCCTTCTCCGGCGCGGAGGGCCCTGTCTGGCTATGTCCTGTGTGTAACACTCCTCAGGGAGAGTCGGACATGATTGGGTGCGATTTGTGTGAGGAGTGGTTCCACTTCCGGTGTGTGGGAATTTGCGTGGCTCCCCCAGAAGGCAAAAATGGTACTGCCCGGATTGCGCTCCCCAAAAAAAGACGGAGGGGTAGACCAAGTCTACTCCCCGCTTAGACTGTTTCATGTGATGGTCCTGGGTAAGACTGAAAACTACAACCGACAGTGGGGCCTAGGGCTAGGGGACGGAATGAGGGTACCCCGCACCACTGTCACCTCCAGGTGACCCGTGACTAGGGCCTAGTACCTGTTAAAGTCCCCTCTCAGGGTTACGTATTTCCCCCTTTTTTTTCTCAAAACTTCTTTTTTTTTCTTCTTGTTAGTGTTGGGAGTGTGTGAAAAAAGAAGGGTGAGGACTGGTGACTTACCGTCTGGAGCTGCTGGTTGGGTTGAGGAAGTTCTGACTCTTGTGATTGAACACGAGACCAGAGAGAGATTGCATTATGTAGTTTTCCTGTCGGAAGTTGGAGGGGTGGGGAGACATGGCAGCGCCTATATAATGTGCTTTCCTTCCCCGTTCAACTGTCTTCTTCGCTCCCGTGATCAACTACGGTTAAAGAAGTTTTTACGGAGTGTTTACTACTTGTTACCAATTGTTACCAGACCCTAGGCAGGAGTGGGTCGCAAAAGATTATTCCTTTTGCAACCCCGACTCGTCGGCTTGCTCTACCTGGGTCACCAGTGTTCAACGATTAATTTTTCTACACATTGTTCAGGGTTGTGGGAAGCCACACTGATATGATTAAGTCGATGTGAGCTGGCAAAGACATTAAGCGGTACGTTTAGGCACGCACACGCATACCGAACATATCCACATACATTCGGAGCGGAGGCGCAACTTAAATGCTTCGATATAATTTGAGAGTAGCTGATGTTTGTTTGGTCGTCTGATAGTAAAAAAAAACAAAATAAAATAAAAAAAATAATGAGATAAAATAGAATAAACCAAAAAAATTAAAATTTCTCTTTGAGAAAAACTTTGCCACTACATTGAAAAGATTATTATTATTATTATTATTATTATTATTATTATTATTATTATTATTATTATTTCACTCCATTTGAGTTTTTCATACCCGCCTTAGCCGGTGGTTCACTGGAGTCTCTTCAGGTGTCCAGGAGTATTCTAACCGATCTCAATAGTGCTGTAGTCTGTAGTCTGGATGATTCTTCCTGATTTTCAGTTCATCCAGACTCTTTTCCAGACCCTTGGGTATCGTTCTAAGGGCAGCAAGTACAATTGGCACAACCTTCACTTTCCTGTTCCACAGTTTACTTAGTTCTCTGGCAAGGTCCAAGTATTTGTCTATCTTTTCGCTTTATTTTACTTTCACTCGTTGATCGATCGGGACGGCAAAATCCACGAGATGACAAGTTCTCTTTTTCTTGTTAATCAACACTATGTCTGGTATTATTATTGTTATTATTGTTATTATTAGTTGTAGTATGAAGTTGAATATAATATTGATAAGTAAGTAGATAGATGCAAAGACTAATAGATAGGGTTGAAATAGATAAGTCGTAAAAAAATGGCACAACTTAAAAAAATGTAGAACGTCAAAAAAAAAAATGAAAAAAATATCTTTTTACTGTTTTCTTTTACGTTTAATAAAAAGTACCATTTCAATTTTACGTGTTAAAAAAAAAGAAAAAAACCCTGTCATACATAACATACATTTCTTCTTTTAAAACAATCATTTTCTGCTTTTTGTTTACATTTTCAAAACTGTCATGGCGTTTTAATATAAGCCACGTCTATTTTCTATGACGGTCATAATCCAGTGGTACTCTACATTAAACTTGAAAACGCAATGCAAAATCATTGTTTCTGCATTATGTCGAGTGACAACTCACATGATGTAGCATTTGTTTATATGGTACAGAAAAAACTATTGAGGTAATCATACCTACCTTGCCAAATATAAAATATATTGAGTATTTTACTGATGGTTGCACAGTGCAATATTAGAACTTAGCCAATTTTGCAACCATCAGAAATATTTTGGACTCAATACAAAATGGAATTTCTTTGCAACAAGTCATGGTAAACAACCATGTGATGGTATAGGTGGGACAGTGAAAAGGATAGTGTCTAAAGAAAGTCTCTGAAGACCAACTACCAAAGAAATCCTTTCCAAAAATCTGTTTCCATATTGCATATCTGCAATTGAAGGTATAAAATTCATTATGGCCGAAAAAGGGGAAGTTGAGGAAGCAAGAAGGAACCTCAACATGAGATTCAAAAATGCATCGACAGTCCCAGGAACAAGAAGTTTTGATCAATCTATTCCATTCAGAGATGAAATAGCCATGAAATAATGTAGTGAAAATGAAAACTATGACCTAATATATGACTTCTCTATTGGGACTGAAGAAAAACAGTAACATTTGTTGTTTCGTGATATGTTAGTTGCAGGTGTAACAATAAAATTTAGATTGATACAGAGAATGACTTGCTGATTAAGTTAATGCACCCGGCTCTTCCATCTCATTCATTTTATTGAGAAGATGATTTTAAGGATATGTTTTGTGCCATTCACAAATATTCTGTTCCCTGTTGATGTCCCTATAACACCCACCAAATGGTAG
>CM042141.1:76174749-76192249 GCA_023376005.1 Doryteuthis pealeii | reverse complement strand
ACCCATGCTCAGGTCACTCGTGCTGACCAAACTGGTTTGTTTAATTTCTCTATCATCAACAATGTTAGTTTTGGGCATAATTCGATTCGTTTTAATGCACTTAATTCTTGGAACACTGTTAAGTTGGTATTGTTTGATGAAGGAAAAGAGGAAAAGGTGAAGCTTGTTTCGGTAAATTATTTTGTCCTTAAAAAACTTTTGAAAAAGCATTTTATTGCCTCTTATAAACAACAGATTTGCATTTAGATTCTCACACGGCTAATTTGTCTCATGATATATATCAATATGTTTGTATTGTCTGATGTGTCTTGTATCGTTTCCTGTGAGCGTCCAAGGGTGGCCATGTCTATGGGCTTAGCTTCTCGCTATTAGGCATGGCCTCCTTTCAATAGAAGTTTAACAAAAATAAAGTTTTTCTTTTACTTATTCTTTATAACTTGTACCTACTATTGATAAATAAATTTCTTATTTCTTTTCAGCATTTGTTAGGTTTTTGTTTGTTTTGTTTTACGGCATATCAACCTCAGTGGGTCATTTAATGCCGATAAAGTTTTGAAATAAATCAATTCTTAATAGATAATACAATTTTTTTATTTTTATAAATACATTTTTCTATTTAACCCATAGATGGGACCCTAACAGGTACTACCACTCCGGGTCAGAGTGGACCAGGGAGCAATGGTGATGAAGGGGTGCTCCACATTCCCTAAACCTCCAAAACTGGAACCTCACCATCAGATAGAGTTTAACGTCATTCCCAGGACATGTAGACCCGCATTCACCGCCTTCTAGCACCCATATGATAAAAAGGGTTTGGGGCTTGCCATAAGGGCAATAGGGTTGAGAAAATCATATAGGTGCTAGGGCTTGACGTGACCAGCCGATTGATCAGATGGGGCCTCTCCGACCGCCCGTCTAGCCCAAGATAGGACCAAAGTGGAGTATTGCATGTCATGAATTGCTCATCCACCTGGACTATCCTTAAGCATCACGGGTCGCCACACACGGCCAACAGGTGGCCCCATTGGGGGAGTCTTACCCCTCTGCAGAGGTGCAGTCGGTGCATTCTAACGCCCCAGTCGACAGGGCGGAGTATCTGTTAGGGTTAAATAGATTAAAAAAAGGAGTTTGAAAACAATGTGTTTAAAAAAAAAATACTCAACCAGAATGAATTAAGCAAAAAATCTCTTCAGCATAAAATAACCCAAGGGTTGACATGCCGTAAAATCAACCCAGCCAAATCGCATAAGGTGACTATGATTTTTTATCAATTGCATACAAGTAAACACACGCATACACACTCACACACAGTTGTATGTGTTCATACATTATGTGTATGTACATGTAAATACACACTGAGAAATCAAATGTGTATATATACATACATGGTTAATCTAAGCTCCAATCTATTGATCAAATTGATGTTTTTCCCATTGCCCTTATGGCAAGCCCCAAACCCTTTTTATCATATGGGTGCTAGAAAGCGGTGGCTGCGGGTCTACATGTCCTGGGAATGACATTAAACTATCTGATGGTGAGGTTCCAGTTTTGGAGGTTCGGGGAATGTGGAGCACCCCTTCATCACCATTGCTCCCTGGTCCACTCTGACCCGGAGTGGTAGTACCTGTTAGGGTCCCATCTATGCCTTAAATAGAAAAACGTGTTTATAAAAATTGAATATCCACTTAAGAATGAATTGTATTTCAAAAATTGTCGGCATTAAATGACCCACTGAGGTTGATATGCCGTAAAACAAACCAAATCAAATATTTTTGAGGTGAAAAAGGAAAAAAAATGGTTGTTTTTGAAAATCATTAATATTAGATGAAATTAGTTGAAAACAAAATAATTGTATTACGAGAGAGATTCAGTAATTATCCATACTATTGTTTTATGGAAGCCAAACTCATCGTAGAGGATTTGATAAGCAGAACCATGACTAATCTGCAGAGAACAAACTACCTCATCGATGATATATCGCCGGCTCGTCAATACCATCCCTCAAGCTTGCTCCCTCCATGTGCGCCAAACTTGTCCGGCCACTTTTGAAATTCTCTATCCACTCATACACACTTCTACGGGGTAGTACATTGTTAAAATCACGAGCGTCGATCCCAGGGGGCCATCCCCCCAGGCAACACCTGCCCCCTTGATTTAAAGGGGTAGGGCTGGATTTATTGCCCAGTGCCTGATGCGCCCCCCTTGAGGGGGAATGCCGAGGGGACAGACGCAATTTTTAAACCCGCCACCAATGAGCCTCGGCTTGTAGGTGGTCCCACGTTAATAGGGCCTTGTGCCTAACCTAGTACAAGTGGGGTATGAGTATAATACTACGGGGTAGTGCATTGTTCCCGTATTGAACTAAATGACGCAGATACATTTCAACTCCTGAGATACATTTCAACTCCGATCAAAGATATCTTTGTTTTTCCTTGGCGAATGCTGCCAGTGGAGCACTCATGTTTATACTGTAAGGAAAGCAAGCAAAAATGACACAACTGGGCTCAATTTTTAATCACGGGACCACAACAGTGTCAAATATAAGCACGCATGTGCAGAACGCAGTGGGATTATAATAAGAATATGCTATGGTAAAAGTGCGGATGATTTGGATTCACTATCATAGATAGGGTTTAAGTTCCAATTTTATTATTTAATGGCATATCAATCTTAGTGGGTTATCTAATGCCAAAAACATCCTTGTAGAAAATGGGTCACCAAACTACGGTACGCAGGGTGGATCCGGCCCACGAAGGCATTTTATCAGGCCCGCAGACGGTACTTGAATTTGTTTGTTAAAACGTACAGCATGTAAATTTGAATATCTTTGATAATGTTTTGAAAATAAATATGTTGGCTAAATTTGTTTTTGTGCATCTTACGCCACTCATCCATGAATATAACATGGAAAGATAAATTTTGTTTTACATCTTTTTCTCAGAGATTTTGTTCTGACTAGCAAGTATTGAATGCAATAATAATGTGGCCCGCGCTCGTTATTTTTTCAATTATCCGGCCCACTGTGAAAAACGTTTGGTGATCTCTCTTGTCGAAGAAAAGTTGTGGTACTATTTGATTTATTGGTTTATGGAGACAACTGTGAAAATGGATACTAAACCTGAGAGCAGTGCTTCCTCAATGCTCATCTAATGTCCGTGTTCGTGGCTGATAAAACCTATGCGGAACAGGCAAGTACGGTCGTCGCTGCTGCAGCTAAAGGTCTTGTCAGGGTTTGATGTCATTATGTTATGGTTCTTGTTCCTGAGTCTTTTGTCCTTGTGGGTGTTTCTAAAGGAGGAGCTTCGTTAGAGGTGAGACGCAAGTCGTTTCAGTTAGGGTGGACCAAGGGTGATGTTCGATGTTGTTGGCACCGAGGGATTTTTTTCAAGTAGTCCTTGTATTGATTCTTTAGTGCTCCTCATCTCATAGGGACCAATAATTGTTTTTACTAACTATTAGTCTCTTATGGAGACATCTCCATACTGGATGGTAAGCCTCTGAAATTAGTAGACCAGTTCACATACCTCGGTAGAAAATATCTAATCTACAAGGAATATACATTAGCACCATTTTTTATTTGTAATGTACCTAGACAACGTACTACAAACGTCATTAGATCTAATGCAAGAAAAATGCTGCACACGAAGAAAAAGTAAAACAAGCCAGCGTTATTCCCTTATGACAACACGGATTCCCATGACACACAATTCTATTTTACGTTTTTTTTTTCCACGATTCAGAATTATCGTTATTTTTCATTTCTACGCTACCGTATATAATTTATAGGCAACCCATAGTTATGTAACACAACCTGATATCACAAATCAATACTGAATATAGCGTACAATATCCACAAGGGCTCCCATACTTGTAAAATCGTAACACACTTGCAGAAAACTCAACAGATCCTAGTAAATAATCCGCACTGTCAGCTGGGGTGACACTGATGACACCTCTGCACTGAGGTAAGACACTCGCCCCCCCCCACAAATGGGGCCACCTGTTGGCCGTTGGTGGTGACCTGTGATGCTAAAGGATGGAGTGGTTGATGAGCACTCCATGCAACATTCCACTTAGACTCTTACTTAGGGTAGATGGGCGGTCGGAGAGCCCCCCCCCATCAATCGGCTGGTCATGTCAAGCCCTAGCACCTATATGGTTGCCCCGACCCTATTGCTCCTATGGCAAGCCCAAACCATTTTTATCATATATGTGCTAGAAGGCGGTTGCTGAGTGTCTTCATGTCTTGAGAATGACGTTAAACTCAATCTGGTGGTGAGGTTCCGATTCTGGAGGTCTGGGGAATGTGGAGCATACCTTCATCACAATTGCGCCCAGGTCCACTCTGACCCGGGGTGGGAGTACCTGTTGGGGTCCCATCTATGGGTTAAATAAAAGAACATGAGTTTATAAAAAAATGAGTATCCATTAAAAATGGCCCACTGTGGTTGATATGCCGTAAAACAAAACAAATCAAACCTAGTAAATAACCATGGTTCAAAAAGTTTCTACTAGAGGATGATTGTAAAACTAGCCACGTTCGAACATTGCTAATTGAAGATACCTGATGATTTTAATGATTAAACCTGTCTCTAGCTCAGAAAAGACAGGACGCATCACCACGGAGTTATGATCAGCAGAGACGTTTTAGCGCATGGGCACGATGGACATTTTTAATTCCTCTGTGAAGTTGTTTAGGTAGGGTCCACAGTGAACTGCGTTGTCCGAGAGGAAGGTCCATGATCTTGTCTAGAGGGCTCTGAATTTTAGCACCATAGTCTCGTTGATTAAAAACAAGATTTCGATCCTCACTAGGTTCTCCATATTTTTTTAACATTATACTAATACAGGATTCGGGAACATACAATCTTATGGCAATATGGAGATGCCGATCGGGGATTTTAGGGTTAAATCGAACTTAACATACCTAAATTCCACCATCCGTAAGTCACCCCACCGAAAGAAAAAAAAATACCAAAAATGAGGGAATTAACCGAACCAAATCAAGAGGTTTGGTGTTGTAAGCCCCAGCTCTGTTTATTGTTATAGTTTATGATTAACAATACATCTTTGGTAGAAAAAAAGTAAAAATGGTAGAAGGCTGAAATAACGGTTAAACTAGCCCTTTTCGGGCCCGCGTCCGGTCGGGGGTCTGAGCGTAGTGCGTTATGCAGTTACACAATTTAAACTGTTAATTGCTGACTGTCAATGTAACGTCAGTTTAAAAAAAATATGTTGTAGAGTCACAACGGAGAAAAGAATGCGCCTTTGAGAGATCACGAGGGATTTTAGCCATTCAAGATAGCCTGTTGGGTAACAGTTAAATAGGCGGAGCTGGATTGGTATTCCCCATATATTGAGGAACACCATAAAAGATTTGATTTGGGACGGTTTTAATCAAAAACACAAGTTGCAGTTAAACACACACACACACATATATAATTATACTAAAGCTGAGAGAATCAATGTTTGTCTCCAAAAGGCTTTTTCCTATTTAGTTTAATGACACAAAATTCATATAAAAATAGTCAAAACTGCCAAAAGGATAATCCATGGCAACACAGGCCCTCAGGGTTCACTAGACAACGATAGTGTTGCCCAAGCAATCCTCCAATACCGCAATACTCCCATTCAAGGCATCGGCCTATCCCCAGCGCAGTTGCTGCTCCACCGCCGACTCCGGGATTCGATCCCATTGAGACCTATCCTCTACAAACCACATTCTGAATGGATAGCCGCAGCACAACGTCGTGAGGAGAGTTTTCGTGAACGGAATGTCCTGCTATCGGAAAGATACAATAGGTACACACAGTCCTGACCCGCTACAGAATGGTGACAAAGTAGCCATTCAAAACCCATCAAACCGCCGGTGGACCACTACAGGCACCGTCATTGAGGTTCTCCCACATCGGCAATACCGGCTCCGAGTGGACGGATCAGGTAGGATCACACTCAGAAACCGACGCTTCCTGAAAAAGCTGACCACAAAACCCAAACCCACACCATTGCCTAGTGCTATGCTTGATCCCATTGGCTCCAACTCTAACACCCACACCTCAACATTAGGGACCTGGCATCACCCAATGTCACTCCGCCCCCAAAACCAAGGCCGACGAAAATACCCGGGCATTGTCAAGATTGCTCCCTCTAATCAGCCTGGCCGAAAGGAACTAATTTCTCCTCAAAGGCCAATACGCCTGCGCAATGGGAGAGGGGAGGAAGGGGAGATGTAGAATACTGATAATTGTCATTCTGTGTTACTTTCACCCTTAGCCAGGATTGAACCTGCAGTCTGGAAATGACTGTTACAGATTATTAACTATTGGACAGTAGGACAGTCAAACACCTCCTCAGCTTAATGGACTCTTCCTGGCAGCAGTGGCAGGAATTATTTAAGCTGTTATAGTGGGCTCATTAATGAACTAGTAACTTCATGTTAGGCTTGGTCAGTCAAACCAATTGTTGACTGTCTAACTGACTGACTTCAATACTTAATTCTCGGATTGCGTTATGTTTGGAAAAAATCCGCTTTAATTGGTTCTAATTAGTCGTAATTTGGAAATAAGTTCAAAACTGACCCGTCTTTTACTCCACATTCTGCCTGTCACTTTCCCCCTCTCTCTATATATATATATCTATCTTGATTACCTCCTCGTTATATATGTTCTTTTCTCTATAAGACTAAAGAGTGATTTAGAGATTATGAAATATATTTGTCTGTTAAGTTTCATAAAGCAGGTAGCCTGCGGCTTAAATTAGGTCAAACATTCCCTTTCTCAGAAATCTTACAAAATGATTTCGATGTTTTTTATTATCAGGCCATACTCATTTAAAAAAAATTAATTTGCTCTTCAAACTCACTTTTCCCTAATCCCAATAATCTACCCAGAGCTCAGTGGGTAACCCACCAGGTCACGTTTTGTCTAGTAATATATATATATATATATATATATATATATATATATATATATATATTATATAAAATAAAATAAAATATAAAGGTATTACATATCTACTACCGAATATTCGGACAACGTCACCTGATGAATGCATGCAATTTTGCATGTATGAAACCTAAGGTTGTGACTGTTATATTGCCATCAATTAAATAGATATGTAATACCTTTATATATTTATTTTATTATATTATATAATAGCTCTATTCTTTATATCGAGCACTCTCCTAATACTACTGCAATTTGGCGCACCATTCCAGTGAAAGCTGAAGCGGTGAACATCCCAGGCTATAGTTTATATATATATATATATATATATATATATATATATATATATATATATATATATATTGCACCAATACATTGGTAAATGTATGAATCCAAATACTCTCACTCCAACTATGGGTAAATGGTAGAACTAGGCTCTTTAACCTTGGTTAAGCATGTATGTGTGTGTGTGTGTGTGTGTGTGTGTTATTTTTATTTCTAAACTGCGACAGTATAAAGAAAAACCTGAATTATACTGATGATCCATTAGGAGAAACCTAGGTAGATATTCTGATTCATTAGGCTTACTTTATTATATATATATATATATATATATATATACATGTGTGTGTGTGTGCATATATATATATGCATACACACATGTAAATATATATACGTAGGTTGACATGCGATTAAAATCAATCAATCAGAGTACATACCCCAGCGACTCTGACCGGAGACTCCATTAATATCTTCAGACTTTTGACACAGGTACTATAATAAGTAGTGCCCCTTTAAAGGAGGCATTGTTCAATACGGTGATCAAAAGTTGTGTCCCTGAAATCGGGCTACAAAATCTTTCTTTTCCTTTTTTGGGTGGTGATGTGTTTCGAAATATCAAGTCATCAGGTGCTTATCAAGCATTCATCAGGTGTGATAAATATTCGGTGCAAGATGATTGTTTTTTAATGGCATAACCCTCGTGTAATTGTAAAGTTTTTAAGTGCCATTCATGGCCAGTTGAAAAGGGCTTAAAGAAAGTCCTGTGTTATGGAATCCTTTGGTAAGCGTGTAAGTCCTATCCTACGTGTTGGTAAAGGTCCAGTGATTTAACCCTATGTCCGTCGTCTATGAACGTCGGCATAATTATGACCAGTAGGGTCGGGGTTAAGTATTGTATCAACCTCAGAGTACTGTAAGTGATTGGCCAAGAATTAGATCACATGGTTCCGGACTAGTCTATAAGTAAGAGCGGGCATCTAGCACACACCTTATATGTAGAAAATCTCTAATAATCATTTTAATTTTTTTTTTTGACAAAATGTTTTATTTTTTTTATTCATTCATCTTTTCATTGGGGTTTATATTTGTACATATGTATCATCTTCCTCCCTCCCTCAAAATATGTAAATATGGGTTAAGTGTAGGACTGGCAAAGGGTGAATGGAATGTTTTGGTGACTTTTGTGTGAACGAGTTTTATGGAGAATGGAAAATTGTTGAATGAATCGGTCACGAATGGGAATAGCTAAGTTAAAAGATAGGATAGTGGAGACCAGTCTCCTGCCCCACACCCCCCTTTAGGCCTTGTGCCACATTTATGTATAAATACGTTTATCCGTAATAAATAATTATATGTAGAAAATCTCAACAGTAATGTCAAAGCCATCTTTATAAAATAACAGAAGTACTATTTAACCCATAGTTTGGAGGATGAGGGGTTTCCCACCTTAACCAATAGTATTAGTCTGAAAGTGAATGTAATAGCGCGAACTCGCTTAATATGATGACGCAGCACAAGGCATTAGTTACTACGCCACGAGGACCCTCCTCGTAGGAGGGCATACATTAAAAGCAAAGTATGGAGGCACATACAGTAATGATTAGAGTCTTAGAAAATAGACTCGTCCACCCGAGTTAAAATCATGGACGAGGCTCTTTGCATTTCACATAGCTTTAATACTCTTGGGAAAGGTATGCACCCACCTACTCTCTCTTCAGCTATGAGTATATAGTTGGGCTCTTGGCTAGGTAACCAGTCTAGGAGAAAAAAATCTCTGAATTCAAAACTTAAGATACTGACCTCATGTCGCATCCTGCTCGTGCGGAGGGATTGGTAAATATATAAGGTGTGTCATAAAAGTATCGAAATTGAAGTTGTATTTGCCAAGATAGAAATGAACACTGAATGGAACGTTAATTTTTTCTGAACACAGGGTGTGTCATAAAAGTGCTTAGTTTGAAGCTGTATTTACCAAGATAGATATGAACAATGAATGGAACGTTAATTGTTTCGGATTACAAGGCGTGTCAAAAAGTACTAAAAATCTCGATACTTTTTTGACACATTGTATATATTAAAAGCAAAGGAATTCTTGAAAAGTGTTTTTTTAGGTCACACGATTTTTTTTAGGTCTAGAGAATTATAGCAATTGAACCGCATCGTGTTTATGTTTTTATAAAACGTTTCGGTCGATCCATTCTTCAGTTTTCGTTTTTCTTAGGGGAAACAAAGAGAGGAAACCATATTTTGTTAGAACGCGTCAAAAGAATGAAATGCATTGCCCAATTAAGCATCACGTTTCTTGTTGTTCTCGAATATCTTGCAGCCAGATTGGAAAATACTTTTGTTCTCGCTAATCGTATTTTGCGACGAAGAGCAACATTCTGACGATGGGGGTGCCACTAAAAACCTGACGCTGATTTGATTTTGAAAAATGGCGGATGAAACGATGGTAGAAATAATAGGTTTGCAGCTAGAAAACAACGCAATTGGCACGAGAAATTGAGACGCGTTTTGAGTAGACACGAAATTATAACAATATATATATATATTTATTTATATATATATGTGTGTGTGTGTGTGTGTGCGTGTGTATATGTATATATATATATATATATATATATTGTGTGGTGTGTGTGCGTGTTATATGCATATATATATATACATATATATACATATACATATATATATATATATATATGTATATATATATATATACGAAATATTTATTTTTATTTTCCGCATCGCGTAATTGCTATCAATAATTGGATTGTGATATATGTTGTGCACAAATGCGCCAAAATCTTTTTTTTTTTTTGTAAATGTATGAAATATATTTTTTCCCAAACGGTAGGTTAAAAGAAGAAAAAAATTTCGATTTTTTTGTTTTTTTTTTAGTAAATGAATGTTAAGCATAAAATTTCACTTCTTTTTCGTATTTGAAACGTGAGTTACACTTCATTTATTTCAATTATCACCCGTTAAAATTTGCCTTATTTTTTAACCTTAAATAAAGTAAATGAATTTTAAGCGTAAAATTTCACCTCTTTTTCGTATTTTTAAACGCGAGTTACTTTCCATTTATCTTTATCACCCGTTAAAAACATTCGTTATTATTTTCTTTTAAACGTATATAAAGTAAATGAATTTTAAGCGTTATATTTTTGTCATATTTTAAACATTAGTTACCATCCATTTGTTTCAATTAATAACCGTTAAAAATACGTGTTTTTTTGGTGTTTTTTTATGTCTTTGCCATGAAAAATGATAGGTTTAAACGTAAAATTTCGTTGTTTCGATTTAGTTTATTTCGTCATGGTAATATTTTTTATTTAAAAAATCTTTTTAAACGTTAAATACGTTTAGATTATTCCTGTACTAACTAGAAATTAAGAAGTCATCTAAGGAATTAACTATTTTAAAAATGTTAAATTACTAGGTACCACCAATTTGACCCTGTGCAATTTACCCCCCCCCTACATTTAACACAATGAAACTTGCAGAAAAATTAATATTTTCTTGAAAAATTTTTTCCATTCGAAAGAAAAAACATTGACCAAACTCCTGATGATTTTTTAAATTTTTTATCAGCTTACGAAAATAATGAAAATTATGATTGAAAAACAATGTTTTCATTTTTGCACTGAAATTTAACATAGCTAAAAACAAGTTACGATAAGAGGATTTTTAAAAAATTCTATGAAAAATCAATTAAAGGTCCGATTTTCACGAAAATTTAAAAGAATTCGTAATTTTTATTGTTGAATAGTAATGTATGGTTCTTAGAATATACGGAAGAGCAAAACCGACATATTCGTTTTACAAAGAGACGAGACGAGACGCTTCTGAGTAACAACCGAAGTTTTCTTTATGTCCTAAGGTAAAGTTATGGAAATTTTCGGGAAAATTGGACCATAAATTGATTCTTCATAGAATTTTTTATAAAGCTGGTAGTCATAACTTGTTTTTGGCTACGTTAAATTTCAATTGATCTAACGGAGCAAAAAAGAAAACATTGTTTTTCGTTCATAATTTTCATTATTTTCCTAAGCTGAATTTCTTTTTAAATCATCAGGAGTTTTTAAAATGTTTCTTCTTTCGAATGCACAAAAAAATTTCTAGATAATATTTCAAGATAAAAAAAAAAAAAGAATATTTTAAAAATCGCTGAAAACAAATAATCCGTTATTGACATTATTGAATATGCACAAGACAAAAATGATAATTAGAGCTAGCCATACTTTTACTGGTTAATCGTAAAAGGGAAATATTTTGTAACTTTTCTGTCTATATTACGGTCTGACAATTACCCTTTTGCATGTAATATGGGCAGGTTTGTTTATTTTTTAAGATAACGATGTAATTTTTCCCAATCGGATAATTTGATCTTTGAATTAACTATTTTTCTTTGTTTGTTACAATCTTTATTTTATGAGATTTTTGATAAAAAAAAGTTCCGAAATATTTATTTCCGTTTTTATTCAAGATGGCCTAAACTGATTGGTGGTACCTATAAATTACCATCCATTTTATTTTAACCGTTGAAGGAATGACGTCAAATAATTTGTAAGGTTGTTTTTCTTTCGTAATCGGGGTTATTTCTGATCGTTTCATTAAGTGTTATCGAAGAAAATAACAAAATAAAACAAACATACATACGCTTTAAATTTACTTAATGCACAGTTTCATAAGGGGTGTAGATGAGTGATTTTTAGGTTTCGAAGGGGGGTGGGTGGGTGGGGTGGGGGCTGTATATTATTATTTTTTTCTCGCTATTTCATTTCGTCATTTTATTTCGATTTAATATAGCGGCTATAATTTAAAAAATGGGTGGGGGAGGAATTTAATGTTTAAGGAGGTTTAAATGGATAAACAATTTTCTCTCTAGTTATACTAGTGTAAATAAATATTTATAATTTGAAGCGGAAGAAATGAATTAAGACAGAGCTTTTAAATTGAATATTTTACATTTTATTGGTAGATAGAACATATAGTTTTATTTATATTCTCTTTAATTCCAGTAAATCATCACATAAACGTTGTAATTCGCGAGGTAAACGTAGAACTTTTATATTTTAGTGATAAATTAAAGATATTCTTTATTTTATTTTAGTTTAAAGTTAGTAATTAATCTTCGACACGTCGTATTGTGGGGTTAAAACGCATTACTTATTTTATATTTTATCATTAAATAAAACATACGTTAATCAAAATTTTAGTAAACGTAAACCCTTTTATATTTTATTGATAAATATAAGATGTATTCTTTTATTTAGTTTATCTTTTAAAGTTAGTAATGTGGGGTTAAACGCATTACTTTATATTATATTTTATCGGTAAATATAAAATATGTTATCCTAAATTTAAGTAACACACAATTGAAACGACGTATTTATCGAAGTATTTTTAACTTTTGTTTAATAATAATTTTAATCTGAAGTTGTCCCCGAGATAAGATTTATCGAAATCTAAACCGACGTAGAAAGTTACGGCTATTTCATACAGTGCTAAAACCATGTAAATACGAAAAAAGGGGGGGGGGGGGTAAATAAAAAAAATTCTACAAAATGGTATATAGACAAAATCTAAAATTTGAAAAAAAAAAAAAATTAAAACAAATCATTATTAAAGAAGGGTTGACTTACCTAATCTAAACCTCGTAAATCCGCACGGAGAAAAGTGTTTCTGGCTACGTATCCCATTTAAGTATGGGGTACCACACGTCTGATTGGCTGTTACTAACAACCAATCAGATGCGCGGTGCTTTGTATTTGAATGGGTTAGAGTTCTATAACCGTCCAAGAAAATTTATTTTATTTTTTCATTGTCAAAAGTCTTTTAGCGGCTATTGTTTGTGGTTGTACCAGAGTTTGATCACCTCTGATAGAGTCAGCAGGGCGAGGGAGGTCTGATGTAGGAAGACCCGAAACTTCACAATGATCCCTGCGGATTACATCACTGACGACAATCACCAGCACCCCAAATGTAGGAGCGTATATTTAAAATCTATATATATATTTTTTAGGGGGGGGGGGGAGATTATGTGCTTAATTAAAGTCATACCTAATTTGTTAATTAATTATAATTAAATGAACAAATCGAGAAAAAGTCGATCACAGTATGTACATTTCAGCCTATTAGGCCTCATCAGCTGAGCTGAAATGTACATACTGAGATCGACCTTTTTCTCGACTTGTTTACGCTTTACATTTAAACCGATATGCACGCCTAATTCATTTAATTATAATTAATTAACAAATTAGGTATGACTTTAATTAAGCACATAATCTCACAAAAATTGTCGGCCGTTGCCATTTCAAACACATTGTTTGTTCCCTTCATATATATATATATATATATATATATATATATATGTGTGTGTGTGTGTGTGTGTGTGTGTGTGTGTATACCTGCATATATATGTACATATATATTTATATATATTCATACATTTATGTATAAGAAAATAATTCTCTGATTGAATGTATACTTAGTGAGTATCTATTTTGATGTATTACTTTTTGTCACGTTTCGGAGAATATGATATATAAAAAAGAGGAGGAGAAGGGCGAAGAGGTGGAGTGGAGAGAGAGAGAGAGATTTGGAGGATTTCTTGTAAATTAGGACCTTTTGACAAAAGTAATGTAAGGATTTGAAGGAAAGTAAGAAAACCTAAAACAAAAGGTTGATAACCGATAAAAATAAATAAGTCGAGGGAAATTAAATTAGATTTGAGAATCAAAAGAGCAGAAAATATAAGGCTATGTAAGCATTTACCCAAGACGTTTGTCGAGGGTAGGATGTAAAAAAAAGAAGGTCGCTAGTATAGGGAATACAGCGAGGATCGAACTCTTCAGTAGTAACGGCTCTGTGAGACAAACTCGCTAACAATTTCTCCATGATGGGATACCTATCTTTTTCCTAACCCGTTCATCACGAGTACGATGTAATACAAGGTCGCAAGTATGGGGAATCAAGTTAGGATTAAACTCGTTTTTCAATTGTAGTGGATCTGCGAGACTAGCTTGCTAATCATTACAGCATGATGAGACACCTATGTTTTCCTAACCCGTTCGTCACAAGTATGATGTAACACAAGGTCGCAAGTATGGGGAATGAAGTGAGGATCGAACTAGCTTTTCAGTTCTGGATCTGCGGGACGAGCTTGCTAATCATTTCATCATGATGAGACGCCTGTCTCTGTCCTAACCCGCTTGTCTTGAATAGGACGTGACATAATGTTGCGAGTATGGAGAATAAAGTGAGGATCGAATTGAGTTTTTAGTAGTAACGGATCTCCAAGACGAGTTTGCTAATCAGTACAACACGATGGGACGCCCTAGATAGAAAACGATGTAGTACAATTAGATGTTGAGGGGGGGGGGCGTTTGAGATAATCGATGAAGACAATTTAAGAATTGCTTAAAATTTAAAACAATAAAAATAAAATAGCGGGTAAAAATTAAAGATTGTGCTGATACTTCGGATTCTAAAGAGAAAGTTAATTGAATGATTAATTTTAACGGTATGTCAAGCCGTCTAGGGTCATTTTATGCCCAAACGCCAGAGAATCATCTTCATTGTACGTTCATATTTACATTATTTGTGTAAAAAGTAAAGTCGTCGGGGCGGCCTAATGTCGGGATCAACCAATCAGCGAGGGAGTCTATCCTCTTTTGACTAGCGCTAGAACAAGGAGATTGTTTCTGCATCTGAGGTGGAGCGTCACACCTACCATCAGCTCCTTACTTTACGACAAAAATCCCTGTGCTACTCATAATGCTGAGTTGGCGAGGACCGGTATCGAACTAGAAACCTTCTGGTTTCTAGCCGAACGCTCTACCGACTGAGCTAACCCGGCCCATGTCATTTCTAAAGAGGTGTGCATCTTTGTACACAGCCCTATTGAATGCAAATACTCCTTTGACACATAGATGGGACCCTAAAAAGTACTACCACTCCTGAGGGACCCCTAAAAGGTACTACTACGCCTGAGTTGACCTGGGAGTAATGTCAATGAAGCTGTACTACACACCGCCCAAGTTACCAGAACAGGAGCCTTAGCTTCAGATGAAGTTTAGTATTATAGACACGACACCCATTTTGAAGGGAGATATCCCTCTTTAGGAGATAATATCAGCGTATTCTCAGCTCCACTGACAGGGCTGGTGGAGTACTTGGATAAATACGAGGATGAATAAAAAAAAATAATGCCATTTTATTTAGGACAGGTATAATTACCAACACAGGAATATGTATCATACATTAAAATGAAGCTGGTCCACTGTAGATCACATCCCCACTTCTCCACATAGTTACCGTTTCTCTCAATAGCAATGTTCCACCTTCGAATGAGAGCATGTATCCCTAACCGTAAAATTCTGTTCAGCCACTTCTTCACTACAGATTTCACTTCCTCATCAGTAGAATGTTTACCTCAGACTATCATCTCTTCTGCCTCATGAAAGAGGGTTTGAGATGCAATATCATTGTTCCAAATCCATTGATCTTATGGCAAACCCCCAAACTTTTTATCATATAAGTGCTAGAACGTGGTGGTTGAGGGTGTTCATGTCCTGGGTATGACGTTAAACTGCATCTAGTGGTGTGGGTCCAATTCTGGTGCTCTAGGGAATGTGGAGTATCCCTTCGAGGCCATTGCTCTCAGGTCTACCCTGACCCAAAGTGGTAGTACATTTTAGAGCCTCATCTATGGGTTAAATAGAAAAATAAGTTTAAAATATGTGCTTAAAAATTGAATTAAAAAAACCATAAATATCCTACACGAATGAATCAAATAAAATGTCTTAGACACAAAATAACACAAGGTTTTACGTCCCCTATGAACCAACCAGCCAACCAACCAACCAACCAACCAGCCTTGATTTTCGAGTTTAATTTGTTCCGCTCGTAATGTTACATACCCTTCTCATTACTTACTTCTTACTTCTATTCTTCTTCTGTCCTTCTGACATCTTAAGTTCTTCTAGGTCTCTTCTAACGTCTGGACTTCTCTTGGGGACTTCGTGTCTGGTCTTCTATTGGGGATTTCTCTTTATCAGAAGCCCTGTGTCTTTGTTAGTTTTTAGAGGTAATAACACAAGACTCCGATTTACTTTGATCTTACTTTATTTTTAAATCCCCAACCAGACATCTGCGCAGATTAAGACGGGAGCGTGTGTAACGCGACTTACCCTTCCGTCGAGCTCGGCTGCTAGTCTCTGACTGAAACTTACTTACTATCTAAACCGGAAGAGAGGGTCCTCTCTACCGGTTCTCACGGCTATCCCCAGAATATAGGGTTAGGAATGAGGTCAAGCTTGTCACTCAATCTTCTATGCCGTCAGCTGCACTTAAAACGCCATCTTGTTTTCTACACTATTGCACATAAATATTAGGTTACTAATAATTATGTAACAGTAACTCAATTTCCTGGTATATCCAATCAATCTTCCCCATTGAAATGAACTGCAATGCCATTATTACGTTCCAGCCCCCTTAAAAAAGACAACCTAATTTTTTGTTACGTTTATTTGTAGAATAGATAAAATAGCAGTCTATTGTAATAAAACATAATAGAATAGAAGGTAATGAATTATGTGCGGAGTTGGCTTATTATCGATATCAGTCGGAACAGCGGAAGTCTATACCCTTTTCACTAGCGCTTGATGAAGGAGATTGTTTTTGCGTCTGAGGTAGAGCGCCACACCTACCATCAGCTCCCCATTTTACCGCAGAGATGCAGGTTGTGCTACCCATAGCACTGAGTTGGCGAAGGTCGGTATGGAACGGAACCTTGTAGTTCAAATGTGGATGCTTTACCGATTGAGAATGTTTCCTTTTTTTTTTTTTATAAATTCATTTTTCTTTGGCGTTATAAATTTGGAAAGTTAATAAATTATTCAAGTAAAGCTTTTTTATTAGCAATAAGCTTTTCTCGAGATTTCGCGATCGGAACCTCACCGTTTGTGCCACTTGCATCTAACTGCTGAAGTCCAGTTCTGGAGGTATGGGAGGTGTAGAGTTTTCCTTTCATTGCCATATAATCCAGAGGTCTACTCTCACCCGGAATGAACAAACCTGTTAGAATCTTACTCTAGTTAAATGGACCAAAATAGAGTTTAAAGGTACCGCATCTTGCGATGTGCTGTCGGGTATTCTATCTGGCACCAGTATTATCAAATGTGCGGAAATTTCGTTAATAACGAGGCGGAAATTGGAGCGCTGCGAGGCGGAAGGATTAAACTCGTAAAATCAAGGTATAACTGACAAAT
>CM042141.1:76145638-76174649 GCA_023376005.1 Doryteuthis pealeii | reverse complement strand
TGACTTTCTACGCGACATATTCACCTATGTGGCTTTCTACACCGACATATACACCTATGTGTTTTTTACTCGAACATATACACCTATGTGTCTTTTTAACACCGATATATTTCACCGTATGGTGTCTTTTACACCGAACTATTCACCTATGTGTCTTTTTACATCGACCTATTCACCTTGTGTGACTTCTAGAACGACCTATTCACTATGTGCCTTTCTACTACGACCTATCACCTATGTGCCTTTCTACAACGACCTATTCAACCTATGTGACTTTCTACAAACGACCTATCACCTATGTGATTTCTACACCGACTATTCACCTATCTGACTTTCTACAACCGAACCTATTCACCTATCTGACTTTCTAAACAACGACGCGATTCACCTTGTGTCTTTTTACCCGACATATCACCTAGACTTTTGACAACGAAACCTATTCACCATTGACTTCTATAACGACCTATTCACCATGTGTCTTTTTACACCGATATATTCACTATGTGACTTTCTAAACGACCCTATTCACCTATGTGACTTTCTAGAACCGACCTATTCACCTATGTGATGTCTTAGAACACCTATTTCACCTATGGTGTCTTTTTACAACGACATATTCACCTATGTGTCTTCTACACAAACATACACCTGTGCTTTCTACACCGACATATTACCTGTGTGCTTTTTACACGGAGATGATTCACTATGTGACTTTCTACAACGACCTACTTCACCATGTCTTTTTACACGAACCTATTCACCTATGTATCTTTTATCACCGACCTATTCACCTATTGACTTTCTAGAACGACCTATTTCACCTATGTGACTTTCTAGAACGACCCTATTCACCTATGGACTTTCTGAACCGACCTATTCACCTTATGTGACTTTTACACCGACCTATCACCTATGTGACTTTCTACACGACCTTTCACCTATGTTGACTTTCTACACCGACCTATCACCTATGTGGACTTTTTACACCGACCTATTCACCTTATGTGACTTTCTAGACGACCTATTCACGTGTGTCTTTTGTACACCGACTATTCACCTAGTGCTGACTTTTCTAGAACGACCTATTTAACCTATGTGACTTCTAGAACGACGCTATATACCTATGTGGACTTTCTAGAACGTCCTATTTACCATGTGACTTTCTAGAACGATCTATTTACCTATGTGACTTCTAGAACGACCTATTTACCTATGTGACTTTCATAGAACGACCTATTTACCTATGTGACTTTCCTAGAAGCGACCTATTACCTATTGACTTCTGAACGACTATTTACTATGTGATTTCTAGAACGAACCTATTTACCTAGTGTGACTTTTTACCACCGATATATCACCCATGTGACTTTTACACCGATTATATTCACCCATGTGACTTTTTACACGATATATTTGCACCCATGTGAATTATTACAACGACCTATTCACCTGTGTCTTTTTACACCGACTATTCACAGTGACTTTCGTAGAACGACCTATTCATCCTATGTGCTTTCTACAACGACCTATTCACTTGTGACTTTCTTAGAACGACCTATTCACTTGGTCTTTTACACCGACATAGTTCACCTAATGCCTTCTACACCGCCTATTCACCTATGTGACTTTCTATACCGACCTATTCACCTATGTGACTTTCTATAACCGACCTATCACTATGTGACTTTCTACGTCGGAATATTACACCTATGTGTCTTTCTACGTCGGAATATTACAAGCCTATGTGTCTTTTCTACATTGGTAAATTACAGCTATGTGCTTTCTACATGTGGTAAATACAGCTATGTGTCTTTCTACATTGGTAAATACAGCTATGTGTCTTTCTACACTTTGGTAAATACAGCTAGTGTCTTTGTACATTGGTAAATTACAGCAGTGTCTTTCCTACAATTGCGTAAATACAGCCTATGTTCTTTCTACATTGGTAAATACAGCGTAAGGTGTCTTTCTACATTGGAAATACAGCTAGGTGTCTTTCTATTTGCCGACTATAAACCAGGTTCTTTCTACGCTGTGTCTTTTTACGGGGAATATACATCTTTGAGTCTTTTTCATCAGCTTATAATCAAAATATTTATCCTATCAATCCAGTGATTTTTTTTTATTGGTCGACTCCCTGTAATCCCTCTTTGATGATGTACGGACTCACGTCAAGTAATCACGGTCCTCAAATCTCACCGCTACTAAACTATACTTTTATGCTCGACGGGAAACAACGAACTATATATATATATTATAATGTATTAAATGATTTGAGGCAAATTACAATGGCTATAAAAATAAAAAACAAAAAGATTTATTTTTGTCTTATCGATTTCAAAGTATATAACGTTCAGTCTCAGAGATGAAATCGAAAGTATGTGCTTAAGTTTTTTTTTTGTGTGGTTATATTTTTTTTTATTTTTTTTTTTCCTCTGCTTTTTTTTTTCTTTCTCCTCCTTCTTTCTCTTTATGTTATGAAATGAAAAAGGCGAATAACTGTAATTTCTTTTGTTTTTTAAATATCTGTTGAGAACGGATGTTTGAACCCCTGCTTTATATGGATCCAAATTGTTCTGGTTTATCTTCCAGTGAAACATTTGGCCAACAAGTAGCCATGTTGAATTCAAAAATAAAAACGTCACATAAAAAATCCATATACTTAGCTTCTTTTCTTCTTCTTCTTTTCTTTTTTTCTTTTTTTTTTCTCTAATTTTATATATATATATATATAATATAATATATTATGATATATATATAACAGTTAATAGGCAATCCACGAAGCAAACAAATTATTTTACTTCTGGATTAATTAAAATCGATTTTAAAAAGTGCCAAAATAAAAAAGAGCTAAGATATCTGTTAAAACCGAATGTTAAAATTCCTCTGGACTATATTTCCACGCAAGTGTAAGCGAATCCTCAGAGAGTTCCCCCTGATGATATATATATATTATATATTAACATATATATATATATCCGTATATTTAATAGGTAAGGTTGGTATTAAAATGTTTCCAAGTTGCCTTTTTCTCCAACGGCGGAATGGGTAGAGTGATTCAGGTCTAAGTTGAAGAGCTCGATTGCTCAATTTTAATCGAAACAGAGGCAATTATAATTGCCTAAAAGTTAGTGCGTCTGATGAAAACTTATATGTATATGTAGATATCCTGCGGCAAAATAGATCTATAACCGCAAGGGCCGATTTTTAAGCCTTTTTCTTTACCAAATATTATATAATATATATATGGAGCAATTCCATTGCTGAAAAATCTTCAGGAAAAAAATTAAAATGTCACCCACCCCCTTCAATTTTTCTAAATGTACAGGTGTAGACTAGGTTAAAATTAGGACAATCCCTCAAATTTGAGCTCCAATTCGAAATATCGCCGAGTTAGTCAATTTTTTAAACTTCGAAAAAGTTTGAGGCGAGTGGCAAGAAAAATGGGACATTTTGTAATCTATTTTGTCTGCTAATTTGTCAAATTTTTCTGAGTTTAAAATCGACACAACTCGGCGGAATTTTCGAATGGAAGCTCAATTTTGGGATGTCTAATTTTAACCTTGTCTACACCTGTACATTTCAGAAAAATTGAAGGGGTGTCGTGACAATGGCCCTGAAGATTTGACATGGAATTTGCTCATATGTATATATATATATGGTAAAGAAAAAGCTTAAAAATCGGCCCCTTTGCGGTTATAGATCTATTTCTGCCCACGGATATCTACATATACATATAAGTTTCATCAGACCACTAACTTTTAGCAATTATATTGCTCTGTTCGATTAAATTGAGCATCGAGCTCTCAACTTAGACCTGAACTACTCTACCATTCCGCCGTTGGAAGAAAAGGCCAACTTGGAATAATTTTAATACCAACTTACCTATTAAACAATATACGGATATATATATATATGTATTATAATATATATATATATATATCATCAGGGGGAACTCTCTGAGGATTCGCTACACTGCGTGGAAATATAGTCAGAGGATTTTAACCCATTCGGTTTTTAAAACATATTTAGCTCTTTTTATGAGCACTTTTTAAATCGATTTTAATTAATCCAGAAGTAAAAAATATTTGTTTGCTTCGTGGATGCCTATTAACTGTTATATATATATATATATAATATATATATATATATATATATAAAAATTAGAGAAAAAAAAAAGAAAAAAGAAAA
The DNA here is from genome assembly GCA_023376005.1 of Doryteuthis pealeii. Lineage (NCBI taxonomy): Eukaryota > Metazoa > Mollusca > Cephalopoda > Myopsida > Loliginidae > Doryteuthis > Doryteuthis pealeii. The sequence continues at coordinate 76,170,458 of CM042141.1, read as the reverse complement.
AGAAGAAAAAGAAAAGAAAAGCTAAGTATATGGATTTTTCTATGTGACGGTTTTTATTTTGAATTCAACATGGCTACATTGTTGCAATGTTTCACTGGAAGATAAACAGACAATATTGGATACATATACAAGCAGGGGTTCAAACATCCGTTCTCAACAGATATTAAAATAAAAAAGAAAATTACAGTTATTCGCCCTTTCATTTCATAACATAAAGAGAAAGAAAGGAGGCGAGAAAGAAAAAAAAAAGCAGAGGAAAAAAAAAAATAAAAAAAAATATAACCACACAAAAAAAAACTTAAGCACATACATTTCTGATATTCATCTCTGAAGATGAAGTTCTATACTTTGAAATCGATAAGACAAAAATAACATCTTTTTGTTTTTATTTTTATACGCATTGTAATTGCCTTCAAATCATTAATACATTATAATATATATATATAGTTGCGTTGTTTCCGTCGAGACATAAGTATAGTTTAGTAGGGTGAGATTTGAGGACGTGAATTACTTGACGTGAGTCCGTCCATATCAAAAGAGGGATTACAGGGACGTCGACCAATAAAAAAAATCACTGGATTGATAGATAAAACTATTTTGATTATAAGCTGATGCAAAAAAGACTCAAAGATGTATATTCCGCCGTAAAAAGACACAGCGTAGAAAAGAAACCCTGGTTGTAATAGGTCGGCATAGAAAGACACCTAGCTGTATTTTACCAAGGTAGAAAGACCACCTAGCTGTATTACCAATTAGAAGACAATAGCTGATTTACCAATGTAGAAAGACACATAAGCTGTATTACCAATGTAGAAAGACACATAGCTGTATTTACCAATGTAGAAAGACACATAGCTGTATTTACCAAGTAGAAAGACACATAGCGTATTTTACCAATGTAGGAAAGACACATAGCTGTATTTACCATTTAGAAAGACACCATAGCTGTATATCGACGTAGAAAGACACATAGTGTATATTCCGACGTAGAAAGGTCACATAGGTGAATAGGTCGAATAGAAAGTCACATAGGTGAATAGTCGGTATAGAAAGTCACATAGGTGATAGGTCGGTGTAGAAAGGCATATTGGTGAATATGTCGTGTAAAAAGAAACACAAGGTGAATAGGTCGTTCTAGAAAGTCACAAGTGTGAGATAGGTCGTTGTAGAAAGTCACATAGGTGAATAGGTCGTTCTAGAAAGTCACAGTGAATAGGTCGGTGTAAAAAAGACACAAGGCGTGAATAGTCGTTGTAATAATTCACATGGGTGAATATATCCGGTGTAAAAAGTCACATGGGTGAATATATCGGTGTAAAAGTCACAGGCGGTGAATATATCGGTAAAAAGTCACATAGGTTAAATAGGTCGTTCTAGAAAGTCACATAGGTAAATAGGTCGTTCTAGAAAGCACATAGGTAAATAGGATTCGCCTAGGAAAGTCACATAGGTAAATAGGTCGTTCTAGAAAGTCACATAGGTAAAAGGGTCGTTCTAGAAAGTCACATAGGTAAATAGGTCGTTCTAGAAAGTCACATAGGTAAATAGGACGTTCTAGAAGTCACATAGGTAAATAGGTCGTTCTAGAAAAGTCACATAGGTAAATAGCTTCTAGAAAGTCACATAGGTGAATAGGGGGGGTGAATAGCGTGTTCTAGAAAGTCACATAGGTGAATTAGGGTCGGGGGTAAAAAGCACATAGGTGAATAGTCGGTGTAGAAAGTCACAATAGGTGTAATAGGTCGGTGTAGAAAGTCACATAGGTGAATAGGTCGGTGTAGAAAGGCACATAGGTTGAAAGGTCGTTCTAGAAAGTCACATAGGTGAATAGTTCGTTCTAGAAAGTCACATAGGTGAATAGGTCGTCTAAAGAAAGTCACATAGGTAATAGTCGGTGTAAAAAAAGAGATTACATAGTGTGAATAGGTCGGTGTAAAAAGACATGGTGAATAGGTCGTTGTAGAAAGTCACATAGGTTGAAATATCGGTTGTTAAAAAGACACAAGGTGAATATGTCGGTGTATAAAGACACAAGGTGATTTATGTGGTGTAGAAAGACACATAGGTGAATATGTCGTTGTAAAAAGACACATAGTGAATAGGTCGTTCTAGAAAGTCACATAGGTGAATAGGTCGTTCTAGAAAGTCACATAGGTGAATAGGTCGTTCTAGAAAGTCACATAGGTGAATATATCGGTGTAAAAAGACACATGGTGAATAGTCGTTATAAGAAAGTCACATGGTGAATGGTCTTGTAAAAAGTCAGATAGGTGAATATGTCGTTGTAAAAGACACAAGGTGAATAGGTCGTTGTAGAAAGTCAGATAGGTGAATAGGTCGTTGTAGAAAGTCAGATAGGTGAATAGGTCGGTGTAGAAAGTCACATAGGTGAATAGGTCGTTGTAGAAAGTCACATAGGTGAATAGGTCGTTGTAGAAAGGCACATAGGTGAATAGGTCGTAGTAGAAAGGCACATAGGTGAATAGGTCGTTCTAGAAAGTCACACAGGTGAATAGGTCGATGTAAAAAGACACATAGGTGAATAGTTCGGTGTAAAAAGACACATAGGTGAATATATCGGTGTAAAAAGACACATAGGTGTATATGTCGGAGTAAAAAGACACATAGGTGTATATGTCGGTGTAGAAAGACACATAGGTGAATATGTCGGCGTAGAAAGTCACATGGTGAATAGCGTCGTTGTAGAAAGTCACATAGGTGAATAGGTCGTTGTAGAAAGTCACATAGGTGAATAGGTCGTTGTAGAAAGTCACATAGGTGAATAGGTCGTTGTAGAAAGTCACATTGGTGAATATGTCGGAGTAAAAAGTCACATTGGTGAATATGTCGGAGTAAAAAAGATCCAGAGGTTAATATGCTGGAATAAAAAGACACATAGGTGTATAAGCCGATGTAGAAAGACCACATGGCAGTAGAAGCCGATATGGAAAACCTACAGAGGCGTACACAAACACCAAACAATAAATGCATCGGCGCATTATACCAAAAATATATAGTTGTATAAAGATTGAAAGATACAGAGCAATCTTTAGAATAACATACAAATCATGCATGCAAAGGCATAGAGACACATAGATACACGTGAGGATCTATGTAAAATAACACATACATATAAACCTTGGTAAATGTATGGATAGGGAGGGGTGGAAATACAGGCAGATATACAGGAAGTCCGATATACATATTAATGGAAGTGCGTGGTGCAATGGTTAAAGTCATGGGAAATGGACTCGTCGCCCCGAGTTCAAATCCTGGACGTGTTAATTACATTTCACTTAGCGCTAATACCCTTGGGAAAGGTATGAATCCTACTCTCCCTCCAGCTATGGGTAAATAGCAGGGCAGACTGGACTCTTTAACCATGGCTAGGTAACCAGTCTAGGAAAAGGAAAACTCTGAATTAAAACCTGTTAAACTCCGCTAAAGAAATTGACCTTGTGTCGCATCCTGCTCATGCGGAGAGGTTGGTAAATATATATATATACATATTAATGTGCATGTAAATACAAAGACCAAGACACAGACACACAACACACAACAATATATATTCACATACACATACACACACCATATATATTTCACATATACACGCACAACACACATTATATATATATTCACATACACATACACGCACACATATATATATATATTCACATAACACATACACGCACACACAGCATATATATTCACATACACATACACGCACACCACATATATATATCATACACACACACGCGCACACATATATACACATACGCACGCGCCACACATATATATACACATACACGCGCACACACAATATATTCACATACACATATATATATTCACATACACATACAGCACACACATATATATACATACACGCGCACACACATTATATATACACATACACGCGCACACACATATATATCACATACACATATATATATTCACAACACATACACCACACACAATATATATTCACATACACATACACGCACACACATATATATATTCACATACACACACACATATTCACATACACACACACACATATTCACATACATACACATATTAACATACACATATTAACATACACATATATATATATATATATATATATATATAGTACTTTGGAGGGGATTTCGCTGATGACCTCCAACTAAAGCGTAAACATAACGCTCTCCTATAAAAAAAAGTATATATATATTTTTTCTTTCAGGCGTGTGCTATTGAATAACACTGAGTACTCTTTCTTAATTTTTTGGATCTGTATTTTTTCCAGTCGTCTGGCGATCTTTTTGGTGTTTGGATCCAATTGATATAGAATATTTCCCATACTGTTATCCTGAGCGCTTTCGACTGTTTCGCCAGTCGTCATCATGGGGTATATAAGTTGGTTTTAGTTCATTTTTTTAGTTCTTTTATCTATGTTTTTATTAAATTTGGAGAGTCTATTATATATATATATATATATATATATATATATATATATATGCTTAATTGGAGTCGTACCTAATTTTGAAAATTAATTAATAATGAATTAGGCGGGAATACCTATTAAATGTATGGCTAATCAAATAGGTGAATATGTCGGTGTAAAAAGACACATGGTGAATAGGTCGTTGTAGAAAGGCACATAGGTGAATAGGTCGTTGATTTTTCTCGATTTGTTTAGCCATACATTTAATAGGTATTCCCGCCTAATTCATTATTAATTAATTAATTTTCAAAATTAGGTTACGACTCCAATTAAGCACTTATTCTCCAAAAAATTATCGGCAAAAAGCCATTCTAAACAAACCTTGTTTATATATATATATATATATATATATATATATATATATATATATATAAGAGAAAGAGAGAGAGAGAGAGAGAGAGAGAGAGAGAGAGAGAGAGAGAGATGGGGGGTATATTTTGAATGTGGTTCAGTGTATAGTTTCGCGTAATAATGGGATGGAAATACCAATAACGAAGTAGTGGATACAGAATTAAATGATAATATGATATCCACCTTAGCGTTGTTTCTTTTTCTTTCTATCTGAATGTCTGTCTATACGTCTGCCTATATCATTTCGCGGCCGAAGCTATGCGCAAATCAAGAGGAGAAGTTTAGTATTAACCACGCCAAGTCTGTGGATATCAGGTAGATTAATTATGAAGTGGGAATATATACCCTCTAGTTTTTTTTTGTATGTGTGTTTGTGTGGATACGTAATGAAGGCCTTCACAGATCGACTGCATTCTTTCCTGTTTTGTGTAATGAATAAATAGATGAATAGAAATCAAACTTACTTTGATACCCCGCAACGCAAAATATTTCCAGAATTCGTGGAATCTTTTGGCTTGAAGGCTTCTGTTTTTGCTCTTGCAAATGAATTCTTGATGAGTTGCAATGGCAGTAAAATCCTGTTAATCGGGCCGGCGTAAAAAAAAAAGACAAAAAAAAATGATAAAAATAAACAAACAAATGAAAAAACAAAAATCAAAAACAAAACACTAATCAAAATAAGCAATTCGTTGACTATTCGAACGAATATATATTTCGGTTGTTACGTATCAACTGGTGGGCTCTGCAACCTTGCTCAGTCGTATTTTGAATTTTGTGGTGTTCAGATATTTTTTTTTGGTTTTATGGCTTCTGTATTTGCTTTGGCAAATGAATTTTTGGTAAGTTGCTATGGCAATTAAATCCTGTTAATAGGGCCGGTAAAAAAACCAAAAAACAAACAAAAAAACAACAAAAAAAACCCCCCAAAAAACAACAAAACATAAAAAAGCTATTCGTTGACCATTCGAACAAATATATATATTTCGATTATTACGTGTCGACCGGTGGGCTCTGCAGCCTTCATCAGTCGTATTTTGAAGCTTGTGGTGTTCAGATATGTTTTCTTTTGGTTTTAGGGCTTCTGTATTTGCTCTTGCAAGTGAGTTCTTGGTAAGTTGCAATGGTTGTATAAAATAACGTTAACATTCTACTCGGCCATTTTCGACGTTTCTTTGTAAACAAATGAATAACGGAAGTTAAATCAATTTTTTCTTTTCATTTTTTTTTCATATTAAATCTAAATTTTTACAGATTCAAAGTTGTCGTAAATATTTCATTGTACAGGATAAACAATCGTTTATTTAATCTACTTTAAAAAAATATACAATTCTTATAGACAGTTTAAGAATTAATCACTTAGTTACACTTTTGACATTACAGTGAGTTGATATTTAACTATTAAACAAATACAAAATTCTTTCTAATAAGATGTTTTTTTTAAAGATTTTTTTGCATTGATATTTTAAATGGGAGACATTAATTTTCCACAGAGGTTTCATGCCTGTGCACTTTTTTTTATTTAAAAATTAAAATATTTCGATATATGTCGACATTTCAGTTGTTCGTCAAGGTAAACAAACCATTTTTTATTTGTCATGTTAACCGTTGTTTATAAGATAATCACATTCATTTATTCATTTTAATATTAGAAATACAAATAAAATCATGATACTAATGCAGAATAGTGTGCAAGAGATAATACCATTAGGTTACCTATTACATTTCACGGAAATACCTGAAAACTTTGAGTCACTCGAGTAAGTAGGTTAGAATTAGGCACCTTCGGGAGTTTCCGTAATCTAATGTTATTTATTCGTAAAATACGATTCTAATGATATTATCTATTGCGCGCTATTCTGTATTTGTACCAAAATCAGTACTGTAATTTAACTTTTAAGTATATTCAAAATTCTATTTAAAAATGTACGTTTAATTTTTTTTTTTGCATTTAGTTTTCTTTTCTTTTCGTAATGTCAGTGCACTTTTCGATTTAAAAAAAAATAATATACTATACTTAGTATAGTATATTATTTTTATCATATTGTTATCAAATTTATAGTATAGTATAATATAATAATTTTATATTCGATCGGCTACGCTTTGAATTAATAATGTTATTTCTCTAAAAGATTATTCATCGTTTTACATTAATTTGATTACTTTATTTTATTTTTTTTGGGCCTTGAAATATTAATTTGAAATTTAGCAAATCGTTGTCATTTATATTTAAAAAATATAGTTAATCATTGAATCAAAAGTTCTTACTATATCATTATGTGATGTCAATCCCTCTACTCTGACGAAAAAAAAAATTCCCTGACCTCCCACCAGCCCGGATTAAAATAAGATCTTTTTTAGGTGGTGATTTTTATAGGTCATCCTGCGAAGATCGAACTCGCTATTCAGTAGTAATAGATCTGCAAACGATTATTAAACCATGTTTTATTCTTAGGTTTAAAAAAGCCTCATGCTCGTGCGGAGTGGTTGGTAAATTCTTACAGAAAATGTAAATATAAATGTGCAGTGAACGCAATTCCCTAACCTCGACGCATAAAATAGCCCTATATGTGTTGACATACCGTTGAAATAAAGCAAACAACCAATCATAATCTGTGAATCCATAAACTTCTGAATGGACACATAAAGACACGCGCTTTTAGTAGTTTCGTTTTGGATATCTGAGAAAAGAAATTATCTTTATCGTACGTTGACTTAGGGCGTCCGATCATTGTGTAATAACTAGCAAGCTAGTCTCACAGATCCATTTCTGCTGGATGCCCCACGCGTGCGACCTTATGTCACATCCTACCCATGGTGAACGGGTTGGGTAAATACCAAATACTGATTTATGAGAACCGGCATCTTGAATTTGGCTGTTGTAGTCGTAAATTACCCGTAGTACCCTCTGTTCTTTTTTCGGTGTATGTAGTACTCGATAACCCTTTGCAAATTCAATCTACGGATTGAAATGTTCTTATTCCCCCGTCCATATTTAGAGATATCCCGTATCAGTTAACTCGTCCTTGTCTTGCTGCCTTTGCATTTTCTACTGAAGGTCTTTCAATACCTGACCCAAAAATTGAACTCACGTCCAGCAGATAACTGCAAACGATTTTTATCTAATACTATTATCTGCTTGGTCTTTTCTTTGCATAACGAAGAGCTAGTGAAGGTGGTTAAGGAATCTAGTTACCCAAAGGTAGTGTGTTCAATCCCTGGACAAGACATTGAAAGAGGTTATAATCGGATATTGGTTGGTTGGTTGGTTGGTGTTTAAAGGCATACAAATCATTGTGGGTTATTTTAATGCCAAATCTTGTATTTTTTAATGCTGCATCATATAGACGTAGTCTCTCCGTTAAAGGAATCTTTTCCTCTGCGGATCTGTATCTTCCAGAAACACTGGAAAGCAATGTTGCTCATTACACAACGTACTGCTATGTCTGAAGTCGCAGTGCATTGATCCAAGAATCTTTCTCTTCCACCAGTCTTCCTCTTCCCTAGGGAATATTTCGTTTCCACCCAGATTGGGTATGTCCGAGATGCATATAGGGTGTTGGGCATAAATTCTATATATTCATATTTGGTTATTCTTCTCCGTAGTTTGGAGGTATTGACGCATACTGTTCATTATTTAAAAGCTTGGATCCTTCTTCATTCATATACATGATGACAGATAGAAAGGATGACTGGAAGTCACCTGAATCATGGAATAGAATAACTTGTATCATGATGATCTGCACCGGCCATCAAAATAAGGAGATTATGGTTGCTGCCCAATGCTCCCTGAATAAAGAGGCTGTGGCTAGAAGAAAGCAACATAACAGACATCTGATTGAGTTCGTACAGCAGAATTCTTCGAGAATCTACAGAATAAAAGTGTTGCAGGGCCCTGGAATTGGAATCCGGGATTTGTCACGGGAATTGAATGTTTCAGCCTCTACCATGAAGCTTGCACTCAATGAAGACCTTCGCTACTATTCATACAAGCGTCACAGAGGTCAATTGCTCCCAGAAAAGCCCTGTGAAAATCGTCTGACAAAGGCGAAGAAACTTCTGAGCAAATTTGAATATCCTGCTTAACCACAAACAATCTGGTTTTTTTCCGATGAGAAAAACTTTGGCCAAGATCAAAAGCACAACACGTAGAATAACAGATGGCTTGCATACAGTCCAAAGGATACTCCTCGTGTCATGCACACTAAATTTCCATAAACTGTGATGGTTTTCGGATGTGTGTCCCCTGAGGGTGACGTGATACCTGCGCATTTCTTCAGAGAGGGTATCAGTTTGAATTCAGATGCTTAAGTGGAGTTGCTGAACACTGTAGTCAAACCCTGGATAACAAGGGTAGCCAATGGTAGGCCATATGTATGGCAGCTGGATTCGGCCCCCTGCCACACCTCTGGGAAATGTAAAAAATGGTCGTCGGTGAATTTTTACGACTACACCAGTTCCAATATTTTGGCCTCCGAACTCCCCAGATCATAACCCCATGGATTATTATGTATGTGGTGTTGTTGGGAAAGACACCAATCGCCGTACAAGTACTACAAAATCCCAATTAATCAACAGAATTACGGTAGTTTTTGAGACCCTTCTCAGGAAAACTGTAACAGAATCATACGCATTTTAGAATGTTCTTGAAAATTCTGAAAAAAAGATTACTTAAGCCAGGACAGTTGGAGGTGGAGTTAGTTGGACTTAGAGTGGGAGTAAGTTGAGTTAGAAGGTGAGTCAAGGCTACAACAAACCGAGCCAGTTGATCAGTTAGTTGAATTAGTTGTGTTGGGGTTAGCACGAAATGGACAAACAAAATTTGCATACATAGACAGAACTGAACGAAAAACTGACCTAAAAAGATACTCGGTTAAATCGAACTTAACGGACCTAAATTCCACCATCGTATGTCACCCCGCCAAAAGAAAAAAATACCAAAAATCAGGGAATAAACGGAATTTGATGAAATTTTCAAAAGATATAATGCCCCAGTTATTTTATCTAAAACCTTTTATAGTGTTTCAGGTCAGTTAACTTTGCACCACGTATATTTGAGGTGTAACACAGATTCTTAAAAATACGTGGTTCAAAGTTAACTGGCCTGAAAAAACTATAAAAGTTTTTTTTTTAAATCAAATACCTGGTGCATTATATCTTTTATCCATTAATATATCAACACTGAAAATTTCATTAAATTCGGTTAATTCCCTGATTTTTTGTATTTTTTCTTTCGGCGGGGTGACATACGATGGTGGAATTTAGGTCCGTTACGGTCGATTTAACCAGATACACACACACACACACACACTCACTCTCTCTCGTCAGAGAGAATAAATTCATTAAGAAAATGGATTCCTGTATCTATTACACTTTGTCACTGGGAAAAGACTTATGAATGAAACAAAACGTAGGACAGGAATAGTGTCCAGCTGTGTGAATAAAAGGTTTCACCACTCCGCACCCCAAACAATAATTGCCTGACCGACTGAAAGCAAGAGAAAGAGAATTTGTATCATAAGTAAATTGAGCGAACCGCACCGTGACGGAAAAGAGCGTGTGTGAAACACCTGCTTTGTAAAGGTGGCTATATTCATTCACTGACGGTTTCAACACTCGGGATATAGTAGCGTTAGTCACTGACTAGAGAAAGGAAGAAGAATTCGTTTGGGGTAAACAAACGAATCAATTGCGTCTCGTTACTGAAATAACCCTCTTTGTCGCCGTGCACACGCGTAGTACAACACGTTACATAAGTTCACTAAAAACATTAATTTTCCAAATTTATTACATGAAAGAAAAATATTATTTGAAAAAATAAACATTAAAATATATTGCAGCATATAATTCATTACATTCGATTTCATTATGTTTCATACAATACAGTGTTATTTTTCTCATTTAAAAAGCCTAACAAAAATCGGATGTTTTTTTAGGGGTCTGGAACAAATTAATGACATTTCAGTTCATTTCAATGGCGAAAATTTATTTGATATACGAGAAAATTAAGTTAAGAGCGGAACGAATTAAACTCGTAAGTTAAGGTACCACTGCATTAGTCATGAGTCTTCTTTAATGTGAACGTAACATCTTGATTTTTTTATGATTTCATATAATATTGAATTAGAATATCCCGGGGGAGAGAGAGAGAGAGAGAGAGAGAGAGAGAGAGAGAGAGAGAGAGAGAGAGAGGGGGTTTGTGGGAGCGATAGTAATCTGAAAATAAGTTGCTATAAAATAGATTAATTTATGTAATACTTCAATAACGGACGATTAACAAGTTGTTTTCAAAGCTTTTGGCAAAAAAGAGTTTAGAAAGTTTTGTTAATCTACGTAAAAATATGGACATTGCAAATAAGGTTTAAATCGTTGTTCCAGATTAAATAATTATTAATGACAACATTGATATTCAGAAATTAGCCTTTCTGCAGCCACGTCAGTGAATTATTAGTGTACATAAAAATCACTGGTTTTTATTTCATATTTTTTAATACATGAATATATAAACGGGCGTTAGTTAAACTGTTTACGATCTCTTGGAAACTTCGCTTAGATGTGGAACAAAGCCGAACGTATGGGGCACCGAGTGAGGATCGAACTCACTAGTCATGATTTGCCAGTCTACCTTGCTAACCATTACTCTACGAGAGGCACCCTACACGACTGATATATAGACGGGCAAAGAAATATAGGTGTCTATATCATCATCATCATCATCATCATAATGTCGCGCCGACAGCAGAGATACCCACAGCTCTCCCTCACCATTCGTCCCTATCGGTCAGCACCCCTGCAAGGTCTTCCCTACGGCATTCAAAATCCGCACAGAGCTGATTGATGTGGGTTTTACTGGTCAGCCTACACTGGTTTATCCATGTGTATTGATCCACAGAAGAACGTCAACTATGAGTTAGTTTCTACTTTTGCAACAGTATCTAGCATGTCTTGTTCATCTTACTCGGATAAATTGTGTGATAGGAAGTAAGTGGCCGTACAGTTGTTTTTATTTATTTAGGGAATGTCTCTTCCAAGATCTGTTCTATTCAACACGTAGCTTCCTTTTGTAGTTCCCATCTAGCCTTTTTCTGTAAACGTTTCGTAAGATACATAAACATGGGTGCGTGGTATTGTAACGGTTATCATCGTAAGAAATGGAATTACTGACCCATGTTCAAATCCTGGATGAGGTTATTTTTATTCCACTTCGCGTTAATACCTTGTTATAGGCTTGAAGCTATCTCTTGTTCCCCCAGCTATCGGTAAGTTAGTAGGGCAGACTGGGTTCTTTAGCCTTAGTTTGGCAACATGTATAGAAAAAGGAAAACTCTGAGTTCAAAACAGCTTAACAGTGCTAAAAACTCGACCTTCTTTTAAACCCGAACTGTGACGGTTTTATTTCAAAATTCATTATCTAAACACACCAGAACTTATTCTATTCGAATAAAGTCCTATTATTATTGTCCTTCTGCTCTATTATAATGAACTAACCATCAGATTTTGTATTTTGCTTACGGCAGGATCGCAGAGCCGCTGTGAGCAGCTTGAAGTAGGCAAAGAGTTAAGGTTGATGTGGGAAGATAGAGGAAAAAAGCAAACAAACAAACAAAATATATATATATATATATATATATATATATATAAAAAAAGAGAGAGAGAGAGAGAGAGAGAGAGAGAGAGAGAGAGAGAGAGAGAGAGAGAGAGAGAGAGAGGCAAACTATTCCCACCGCCATCATTTGTTAAGAGAAATTAGCTTTATCTTTAATGCTAGCTAATCTCTTCAACTGTTTGTGTTAATAATCAATTGTTGCACTTCGTTCACAAAATCTTAGGAGAATCCGAAGCTGAAAAAAACGAGTTCCACATTCATATACGGAAACAAAATATTCGCGTTTTAAAGAATCTTGCACTTAGTGTAATTCAATAGATAAGGGGAATTTTGCATAAGGAGCTGGCAATAAGAAGCACTGTTTACAATTGCACCCTTTTCTTTATATGCGAGGGTCATTCAATAAATCAGGTGAATTTTGCATAAGGAGTTGGTAAGAGGAACCACAGTTTATAATTGCAACTTATTCTTCATATACAATAGTCATTCAATAAATAAGGTTACATTTACATTAGCAGTTGGCAGCAGGAAGCACTTTTTACAGTAGTGCATACGCTCTGTCAGCTGGGGCTATAGAATACACCGGCTCCACTGTGGTAGAGGGTACCCCCCCCAATCGGGACCATCTTTGGCCCGTGGGTGGTGACCCGTGATGTTTAAGGATTGAATCCTGGTGGCTGAAGCTGTCCATGACATGCAACACTCCATTTTGGCCCTTATTTAGGTTAGACGGGCGGTCGGAGAAGTCCCCTCTGACCAATCGTCTGGTCATGTCAACCCTAGCAACTATATAATTGTCCCAACACGATTGCCCTTATAGCAACCCCAACCCTTTTTCATATACTGGAGGCGGTGGCTGAGGGCCTTAGTTTCTTAGGTATGACGTTAAACTGCATTTAATGGTGAAGATCCACTTCTGGAACTTCATCGCCACTACTCCCAGGTCCACTATAACCCAGAGCGTTAGTATCTTTTAGGGTCATATCTATTTGTTAAATAGATCAAAAATGAGTTTTAAAAATGAGTTTTAAAAATGTTTAAAAATGTGATTAAAAAATGAGTTTAAGAGTGTGTTTAAAAATGAGTTTAAAAAAATTGAATACTCAACAAGAATGCATCAAATAAAATGTCTTCGGCATAAAATAAGCCAACAAGAATGTGTTTAAAGAATGTTTAAAAATGTGATTAAAAAATGTGATTAAAAAAAAATGTGTTTAAAAAATGTGTTTAAAAATGTGAGTTTAAAAATGAGTTTAAAAATGAGTTTAAAAAAATGAGTTTAAAATGAGTTTAAAAATGAGTTTAAAAAATGAGTTTAAAAAAATGAGTTTAAAAATGGTTTAAAAATGATTGTGTTTAAGAATGAGTTTAAAAAAATTGAATACTCAACAAGAATGCATCAAATAAAATGTCTTCGGCATAAAATAACCCAACAAGGGTTTACATGTCGTAAGTTCAAACCATACCAAACAGTTGTTCCTCCTTTAGGGAAATCAATAGTGATGGGTTTGTTCATGTTCCAGAAGACTATCGGCATGACTTTCTTTACTGAGCACTGGACCCGGAACCTTTTTCACCGGGGATTCAGTGTTTCCACTCCGTATACTTTCTTTTCGATTCAGCCTCGCTGTCACACACCAAGTTTAGCTCATTTGTAATCCTCCCCCTTTTTCTTTTACTAAAACATGTTTTCCGTTCATATCACAACTTATTTGCCTGACTTTTTAAAATGAGGCTTGATAATTAGTATTATTTAATTTTTTCGGATGGTTCTAAGTGGCAATCATATGGAGGTTGCAGGTTCCATCCTGTCTACAGGAGAAAATAACATAGAATACTTAACATAGCTTAACCCTTATACCCAGTCATGGTTAACGGAATAAGAAAAATCTATTCCAATGGATTAAATTTAGAGTTTAGTAGGAAGTTCCGTGAACGTTACCAATTACGACATAACGGCTCCCGAGTTCGACAAAAAGATTCCTTGGTTTGACAAGAAATACCAGAAGAAGGCCGGAAAGCACATCGGCCAAAACGTTGTATATAACAAGAAAGATGAGTACAGCAGTCCGAAAAAAAATTACATAATACAAAACATCACAAATTCTTCTGTCATATGGTTTGCACTTCTCAGCCACCGTAAATTTGATGACATACCTCCGTTTAAGCCTAAAGCGCTTTTATTTGGCACCATCTTGAATAACCTCGCAACAAATATTTTTGCGGGATGGAGATAATTTTAGCTATAAACTAATTCCAAGCAATAAGGATTTTACATTTATGGAAAAAAAAATATTTTGCTTTTTTTAAAAATATTCACTCTATATATTGAAAAGTCTTTGGAGCAGAAACAGTCTCTGATAAGGAAAAGATTCCAATCGCAGTGGTCAGTAAAGAAGGTCTTCTGGAACACGAAAAAAACTTACATTATTGATTTCCTTGAAAATGTTGTGACTGTCAAAAGTGCTTTCTATTGACAACTCCTTGGGCAAAATTCACCTTTTTTATTGAATGTCCTTCGTACATAATTGAGAAAGATGTTTTCTGTATTTCGTAGAAAACAAAAGTAATTCTTCATGATTTTCTTTGTGTTTAATTCTTGCAATAAATCCATATTTTATCTCACCAATTTATCTCTTATCTAAAATTGGCTTTTATTTGTTTAAAAAAAAGAATAAAAAGATAAGTAATCGATTTCCAAACCCTCATGTAGGGCAACTTTCTCTCGCTTCAGAATTTTTAAAAATGTTCGTAAAAAGACTGGAGCAGTAGTTAAGTTTACTACGTTAAGTAACTGGTTTATTTAAACAACGAATTGAAATAGAAAAACATATAATTTTGTAACCTAATTATTAAGGTTAGATAGGGATACTTGAAAGCATTTAACTACATGCAAATTATTAGTATTAAGAATACTTACTTTAACCTAGAATTGTTTACAAAAGATTATTATCAGTTACTTGAAACCATATGAGATTATATATTATCAGTGGCCCTGTCTGCAGGTTTTTTATTATGTATTTACCTATTTGCTCCGTGCAAGTATGATGCGACACAAAGTCAATTTTTGAGAGGAGTTTAATAGGTTTGAATTTAGAGTTTTTCTTCTCCTAGACCGGTTGCCATACCGAAGTTAAAGAGTCAAGTCTTCCCGGATATTTACACATAACTGGAGAGAGAATAGTTGGATTCATACCATTCCCAATAGTATTAGCGTGCTTTGAACCCACTAATAGCTAAATCCACAATATGATAAAAATATAATATGTATGTAATATAATATATATATATTATGATATATATATAGATATGTATTATATATATGTAACATATGATAAAATATAAATATGTAATGTAATATAATATATATATATATTATGATATAATATTATGTATATTATATATATATAATATATATATATGTAACAATATGATAAAATATAATTTATAATATGTAATGTAAATAATATATATATATATATATATATATATATATATATAATATATATAATATATATAATATTATATATGTAACAAATGATAAAATATAATTTATAATATGTAATGTAATGTAATATAATATATATATTATATATATAGATATGTATATAATATGTAACAATATGATAAAATATAATTTATAATAATAATGTATGTAATATAATATAATATATATTATATATATATATATATATATATATATATATATATATGTATATAATATGTATATGAATAAAAATATAATTTATAATATGTAAATGTAATAAAATATATATATATATAATATCTTATGATATATATAGATATGTATATAATATGTAACAATATGATAAAATATAATTTATAATATGTAATGTAAATATAATATATATATATATATATATATATATATAGATATGTATATAAATGTAACAATATGATAAAATATAATTTATAATATGTATGTAAATATATATATATATATAATATATATATATATATATATATATATATATATATAGAATGTATATATAATATGTAACAATATGATAAAATATAATTTATAATATGTGATGTATATAATATATATATATATATATATATATATATATATCATGATATATATAGATATGTATATAATATGTAACAATATGATAAAATATAATTTATAATATGTGATGTAATATTATATATATATATATATATATATATATATATATATATATATATATATTAGATATGTATATAATATGTACAATGATAAAATATAATTTATAATATTTGATGTAATATATATATATATATATATATATTATATATATATATTATATATAGATATGTATATATATATAACAATATGATAAAATATAATTTATAATATGTATGTATTATATATATATATATATATATATATATATATCTTATGATATATATAGATATGTATATAATATGTAACAATATGATAAAATATAATTTATAATATGTGATGTAATATATATATATATATATAATATATATATATATATATATATATATATATATATATATATTTGCTTGAAGCATTGTGTATATATTGGTTAGGAGGTTAATTCAGAAAGCTATCACAATGCAAATGTAAGAAAAAATAAACAATACGTAACAATGGTTATGTGTGTTAACAGGTTAACACACAACACCATTGTTACCGTATTATTATTTTTTCTTTACATCTGCATTGTGATAGCCTTCTAAATTAACCTCCTAACCAATATATATATATATATATATATATATATATATATATATATATATATATACAGGAATTTGTAAAACGGAATCGGTTTGTCATTGGAAATGCTTTGAATTGATATTTAAACTTATTAATTTTTTAAGTAAGTGCTTGGAACTTTTGCATCAATATAATACAAATCAATGCGTAATACATTGCAAACACGATTGAAAACATGGCTTGTGCCCGTTTGATTCTGTCTGAACGATTTCCCTCTGCTATCGTTCAAGAAATAACTTGATTCTTACACAATGCAAGGAATTTCTGACTCAATTTTAAGTTGCAACGCCTGCGGTTCATCTAGATAAACTATTCACCTAATTACAGCAAAGCATCTAATTAACAAATACCAATTAATAAAGACGCGTCTCGTGTCAGGGCGTCAAAATTGTATTTAAAATAAAAGAGGGAAAATTAACCTTTTTCTTTTCTTTGTTTTTTTAAAAATAATTTACCTATTTCCTTCGGGTGGAATCCTAAGAGTTATTTACTTAGTTTAGCTTACTCAACATTGTAATGGCACACAGTGACAATTAAACTCACTTGTTGAGTTTCCTGCAGCCATTGTTGAATTACAGTTAATGTTAGGTGGTTGGATTTTACGACATGTCAATACTCGTTGGGTTATTTTAAGCAGAAGACGTTTTGTTTTATTCATTCTTGATGGGTATTCGACTTTTTAAACTCAAGTTTTTTAAAATATTCTTTTAAACTCATTTTTACTAATTAATCCATAGATTAGACACTAACAGGTACTACCGCTTTGGGTTAGAGTGGACCTGGGAGCAAAGGCAATGAAGACGTGCTCCACATTCCCCTGAGCTCCAGAATTGGTTAGTTGATCGGGTTTTACGGCATGTCAACCTTTGTCGGGTTATTTTATGCCAACGACATTTTGATTTATTCGTTCTTGATAGGTATTGAAAAAAATATATAAACTCAATTTTTTTTAACACCGTTTTTTATACTTATTTTTCTATTTAATCCTTAAATGAGAACCTAACAGGTACTAACACCGGGTTAGAGTGGACCAGAGTGTAATAGCGATGAAGAAGTACCCTATATTCTGCAGAGCTCCAGAATTAGAACTTCCCATCAATATATTTACCAACCCATCCGCACGAGCAGGATGCGACACAAGGTCAATTTCTTAAGCGGGGTTTAGCAGGTTTGAATTCAGAGTTTTCATTCTCCTAGACTGGTTACCTAGCCATGGTTAAAGAGTCCAGTCTGCCCTGCTATTTACCCATAGCTGGAGGGGGAATTGAATTCATACCTTTCCCAAGGGTATTAACGCCATGTAAAATTCCAACAGCTTCGTCCAGGAATTGAACTCACGTCGACGAGTCTATTTCCTACGACTCTAACCATTAGACCACGCGCAATCATATACATGCTAAAGTTTGACATGACCAGTTGATTGATCGAAGGGGTCACCTCCAGCCGCCCATCCAGTAATGGTGAAAGTGTTGCAAGTAATGGACTGCTCAGTCACCAGTATTCTGTCCTTAAGCATCACGGGTTGCTACCCACGGCCAAGAATTAAAAAAAAACTAACGTTACCCTGATTGCACATTTATGTCTTGGTAAATACAACTTCAGTTTCAATACTTTTGGATATGTTGTCTATTTCTGTTCATTTTTTCTTTCCGATGACACGAGGGCTGAGTGAACCCCAAACAGCTTCAGAGAGCTTTGTGTATAATGGGCGGGCAAAGATAGCTGCTATTATTCGGTCTTAATGCCAAAATAAGGCTAGATACTTCGAGTTATTAGATAAGCCAACCTAATCTTATGGCACAATTAATGTGTTCGAGATGAGATTATGCCGAGCTAATATGTTGATTTTCAAGGAAGACGTGCGAATAGTTTTGTCGACACGGCATCGCAAAACACGGAAGAATAATTGAGAAGTTCTGCTGGAAAACGTTAACATTTCAAGCCACTTCAATGATTGGAATCATTCCAAAAATTATCAAAGAAGTCTTTGGCTGGACAGACGAAACCAGGAACTACTTTAGCAAAGCGAAAATACAAAAAAGATAAGGGCGGAGTACAACGACTAAGTCAATGAGTTATTCACATGGGCGCTATCCATCAAAACCGACATGAAGATAATAATAGATAACATTGATTTTACTTATTTTACACTGAATACAACTTCTATGATTTATAAAAAAATGTCTAAATGCCTACATGCTGCAACAATGAAACAGTCTAAATATACATACTGACTAAAGTAACAGACTTTTCTACTTCTATCTGGGTAGCTAAGATGTTACATAATGGATAAGGCGTAGCCTATCATTTTCGTAAGAAAGTAGATTTAAAAATTAACGTTAAATGAAAAGATCGCTGGCATTTTAAATTGCGAGGTCTTAACCCTCAGTTCAACTGGGACGGAGCTCTCATTGGCTTAGAGAGTCGCTTGACCATGTTACAGTTGGAAAAGAAAAATATATGTATGTATCAATCCCTACACTGGGTGAAACAAATACTCGTACACGGGTAAAATGTCCATTTATTGTATTCCCTGTAACTTTTAACTTCCTTCTAAAGCTCAACAATCAGTTCTTTTTGAAAATGTATCTGTTCTTTACCTCTTGCCATGATGATAACCGTCTAATATTATATTAATAATATTATAATAATTATAATAATAATATAATAATAATAATAATAAAATAATAATAAAATAATAATAATAATAAAATAATAATTAACATTATAATAATAAACATTATAATAATTCCATTATAATAATTAATAATAATATTATAATATTATAATATATATATTATAATATATTATATTATTATAATAATATATAATAAATATATAAATAATAATAATAATAATAATAATAATAATATATTATTATAAATTATTATTATATTATTATAATAATTATATAATAATATTATAATAATAATAAATAAAATATAATAATATAATATTATAATAATAATATAATAATAATAAATATAATAATAATAATATAATATAATAATATAATAATAAATAATATAATAATAATAATAATATAATAATATAATAAAATAATAATAATAATACTAATATAATAATAATAAAATAATAAAATACTAATATAATAATAATAAAATAAAAAAATATATAATAATAATAATAATAAATATATATAATATAATATGATAATATTAATACTAATATGATAATATTAATACTAATATGATAATATTAATACTAATACTAATATAATATATATAATACTAATATAAATTAATAATAATAATAATACTAATATAATAATATTAATAATAATACTTAATATAATAATATTAATAATATACTAATATAATAATTAATATAATAATTAAATAATAATAATATAATATTAATAATAATATAATATTAATAATAATAATAATATAATAATATTAATATAATAATAATAAATAATATAATAATAATACTAATATAATAATATTAATAATAATATATTAATATTAATAATAATATAATAAATAAATAATACTAAATAATAATGAAAAAATAATAAATAAATACATAATACATAAATAAATAAAACTAAATAAATACTATAAATACTAATTATTATTATGTATAAATATAAAAATAATTATTCAATATCATATGTAATTCATTAGTAAGTTAATAAATTTTATTTTTAAAGCTACAATCTACTGATACCATTATAGGATGTGACACAACGCCAATTTCTTAAGCGGTGCTTAACAGGTTTAAATTCAGTTTTCTATGTCCTACGTTGGTTGCCTAACCAAGGTTAAAGAGCCCAGTTTGCCCTAACATTTACCCATAGATGGAGGGAGTATAGGTGGGTGCATACTTTTCCCAAGGGCATTAGCGCTATGTGAAATTCAAACAGCCTCATTCAGGATTTGAACTTGTCTTGCTGTATCCATTTCCTACGACAATAACCATTATACGACGTACCTTGTAAAGAAAAGAATAGAGATTTAGTCGGAGTTTAGGCCAGGTACTGATTTTTCGAGAAGGAAAACTCTGAATTCAAAAAAGTTGTTTTCCGCCTATAAAAAAAAAAACCCAGACCTTTTGTCGTATACTGCTAGTGGCGAAGAGGTTAGGTAAATGCATACTTAGTTGTAATCTGCAAATCAGCTTGCACGTTTAGTGATATTCATCGTCACCGAGTGCTACATTACTGTTGAGTAAGTTAAACTAAGTAAATAACTATTGCTGACTACACCCGAATGAAATATGTGAATGAATTATCAGAAAAACAAAACAAAACATAAAAGCAACAATGACTAATCACTGGGTTACAACCTCTAAATTTTGGTCCAACAGTCTTTTGCTCGTTCTTTACTGCAAACCATAATGGGTAGTTTATGAGGAAGTGCATCCCGGTCTCCTGCCTCAAAAATTGCTACCCGGTGACTATTAAAATAACAACCCCAGCTCGTCGTAATTCTTGTGTATTTATCGTAATTTGTCGTAATTCTTGTTTAGATATGAAGATGGATATATAGTTTGGAATAGACTGAGATAGATAGATAAACAAACAAACAAAATAATATAGATAGATATGAACAAATGGAGATAGATATTTTCGACAAATAAATGTATTGGGGGGGGTCGCTTTTTTTGTCGTAATTCTTGTTTATTTAAACTAAAAACAAGACATTAAACAAACACGAAAAAAAATCTTAGTATTTAAAGTAATATAGTTAAATATGAACAAATTGAGATAGATAGATATGAAGATGGATATTTTTGAATAGACTGAGCTAGGTCGTTATTTTAATAGTCACCGGGCAGCAGGTAGGAGACCGGGACGCACTTCCTCATAAATTACCCCATAATGTAATGAAGTTGTATGGTTTTCCCTCTTTTTTAATTAGAGGGACTGAGAGATGTGCAGAGAAACGTTCATTTTCTTATGAATATGAAGATAAATTATCTATTATAGCTGTTATAATAATTTACCATTTTTATCGGTGTATAAACACTCACCCGAATTTTGATATGGAAATCTTAGAAAAAAAGTAGTATATCCAATTCTACTAATTAAGAGTCGAGAATTCTTCTAAGCTAGAGCCGTCTCAGCGATACTGTACTGTTGCATCACTTGGGCTCTAACGAAGTGCCTTGATAAAATGCTAGTTGAGAGTTAAACAAGGATGCAGAGGAATCCCCATGGCGTAGTGGCTAACGTGATGGACTGGATATCTTACTATATATTCATAGCTGAAAGTGACGGTGTACCTGGTTTTCTAAGTATCACTAGATGAGAACAGGATACCTCCGTGGATCGAAATAAAGGGTTGGGTTCAAAGTTCCGTGATGGCTCCGATTACGACAAGAAGGGTTCTGAGTTAAAAACAAAAAAAAAGAAGGATCCGCTCGTTCGAGAAGGCTCCCGATCCGACAGGAAATACCTGAAAAAGGCCGGAGGACACATCGGCCGAAGCGTTGTACAGATAACAATAGAGATGAGGACAGTAGTCCGTAATCCAAAATAATACTAATCACTAGATTTATTAAGGTCATTTTGACAACTAAATTCTTTTTTATAGCAATTTTCCCGGGAACCATACATCACCATAGAAATTAATACATTCGTTTAATTGCAAAAATTATAGATAACGAAATTGTCTACTGGATTCAAGCCAAGTCTTTCCGCTTCTGTCCACCATTCTACTTGTCTGTCTTTGTCCATTGCATTATTTTTGGAGCGTCGACACATTCCTTTGAGTCGATTAAAGTAATAAATTGTCACGTCAGTGATGCTATTGAGACAACGAGATGTCTTTTTTTCCTCCGCAGTCTTTCTCGCTCATGTGTTCAGGGTTGTGGGAAGCCACACTGATATGATTAAGTCGATGTGAGCTGGCAAAGACATTAAGCGGTACGTTAGGCACGCACACGCATACCGAACATATCCACAATACATTTCGGAGCGGAGGCGCAAACTTAAATGCTTCGATTTAATTTGAGAGTAGCTGATGTTTGTTTGGTCGTCTGATAGTAAAAAAAATATTTAAAAAAAAAATATGAGATAAGATAAATAGAATAAACCAAAAAAATTAAAATTTCTCTTTGAGAAAAACTGTGCCTCTACATTGTATTTCACTCCATTTGAGTTTTTCATACCTGCCTTAGCCGGTGGTTCACTGGAGTCTCCTCAGGTGTCCAGGAGTATTCTAACCGATCTCAATAGTGCTGTAGTCTGGATGATTCTTCCTCTGATTTCCAGTTCATTCAGACTCTTTTCCAGACCCTTGGGTATCGTTCCAAGGGCAGCAAGTACAATTGGCACAACTTTCACTTACCTGTTCCACAGTTTACTTCGTTCTCTGGCAAGGTCCAAGTATTTGTCTATCTTTTCGCTTTCTTTCACTTTCACTCGTTTGATCGATCGGGAAGGCAAAAGATCAACGAGATGACATGAGTTCTCTTTTTTTCTTGTTAATCAAGACACTATGTCTGGTATTATTATTATTATTGTTATTATTATTAGTTGTAGTATGAAGTTGAATATAATATTGATGGTAAGTAGGTAGATGCAAAAGACTAATAAGATAGGGTTGAAATAGATAAGTCGTAAAAAATGGCAAACTTAAAAAATGTAAAAACATCAAAAAAAAAAAAAAAAAAAAAAAAATGAAATAATAATCTTTTACTGTTTTCTTTTACGTTTAATAAAAAGTACCATTTTCAAATTTTACGTGTTAAAAAAGAAAAAAGAAAAAACCCTGTCATACATAACATACATTTCTTTTTTTTAAAACAATCATTTTTCTGCTTTTTGTTTACATTTTCAAAACTGTCATGGCATTTTTTTAATATAAGCCACGCCTATTCTCTATGACGGCCATAATCCAGTGGTACTCTACATTAAACTTGAAAACGCAATGCAAAAATTGTTGTTTCTGCATTATGTCGAGTGACAACTCACATGATGTAGCATTTGTTTATAATGGTACAGGAAAAAAAGCTAATTGAGGTAATCATGCCCCTACCTTGCAAATATAAATATATTGAGTATTTACTGATGGTTGCACAGTGCAATATTAGAACTTTGCCAATTTTGCAAACCATCAGAAATATTTTGGACTCAATACAAAAATGGAATTTCTTTGCAACAAGTCATGGTAAACAACCATGTGATGGTTAGGTGGAACAGTGAAAAGAATAGTGTCTAAAAGAAAGTCTCTGAAGACCAACTATCAAAGAAAATCCTTTCAAAAATATGTTTGCAATATTGCATATCTGCAATTGAAGGTATAAAATTGCATTCTGGTCGAAAAGGGGGAAGTTGAGGAAGCAAGAAGGAACCTCAACATGAGATTCAAAAATGCATCGACAGTCCCAGGAACAAGAAGTTTTGATCAATCTATTCCATTCAGAGATAAAAATAGCCATGAAACAATGTAGTGAAAATGAAAACTATGAACTTTAATAATATGACTTCTTATTGGACTGAAGAAAAACAGTAAACATTTGTTGTTTCGTGATATGTTAGGTTGTGCAGTGTACAATAAATTTAGATTGATATAGGAGAATGGCTTGCTGATTAAGTTTAATGCACCCAGCTCTTACATCTCATTCATTTTTATTGAGAGATGATTTTAAGGATATGTTTTGTGCC
>CM042141.1:76135638-76138138 GCA_023376005.1 Doryteuthis pealeii | reverse complement strand
CAAAAAGTTTCTACCAAAGGATGATTGTAAAACTAGTCACGTTCGAACATTGCAAATTGAAGATACCTGATGATTTTAATGATGAAACCTGTCTCTAGCTCAGAAAAGACAGGACGCATCACCACGGAGTTATGATCAGCAGAGACGTTTTAACGCATGGGCACGATGGACATTTTTAATTCCTCTGTGTGGTTGTTTAGATAGGTTCCAAAGCGAACTGCGTTTTCCGAGAGGAAGGTCCATGATCCCGTCAAGAGAGCTCTGATTTTCAGCACCATAGTCTTGTAGATTAAAAAATAGATTTCGATTCTCACTAGGTTCTCCATATTTTTTTAACATTATACTAATGCAGGACTGGGGAACATACAATCTTATGGCAATATGGAGTTGCCGATCGGGGATTTTAGGGTTAAATCGAACTTAACGAACCTAAATTCCACCATCGTATGTCACCCTCCGAAAGTAGAAAAATACCAAAAATGAGGGAATTAACCGAACGAGATCAAGAGGTTTGGTGTTGTAAGCCCCAGCTCTGTTTATTGTTATAGTTTATGATTAACAATACATCTTCGGTAGAAATGGTAGAAGGCTAAAAGAACGGTTAAACTAGCCCTTTCCGGGCCCGCGTCCGGTCGGGGTCCGTGCGTAGTGCCCGTAGAGGATCCAGTTACACAATTTAAACTGTTAATTGCTGACTGTCAATGTAACGTCAGTTTTAAAAAATGGTGTAGAGTGACAACGGAGAAAAGAATGCGCCTTTGAGAGATCACGTGAGGGATTTTAGCCATTCAAGATAGCCTGGTGGGTAACAGTTAAATAGGCGGAGCTGGATTGGTATTCCCCATATATTGAGGAACACCATAAAAGATTTGATTTGGGATGGTTTTAATCAAAAGCACAAGTTGCAGTTAAAAACACACACACACACACACACATATATATATTCTGTGTTATTTCTAATAGTTTCATTGAGTGTTATCGAAAGAAAAAAAAAACATAAATACGCTTTAATTCTGCTTAATGTACAGTTTCGTAAGGGGTGTAGATGAGTGATTTTTAGGTTTCGAATGGAGGGGCTGTATAGGATTTTTTTTTCTCGCTATTTCATTTCGTCATTTCATTTCGAATTAATATAGCGGCTATAATTTAAAAAATGGGTGGGGGGGGGATTTAATGTTTAAGGAGGTTTAAATGGATAAACAATTTTCTCTCTAGTTATACTAGTGTAAATAAATATTTATAATTTGAAGCGGAACAAATAAATAAAGACAGAGCTTTTAAATTGAATATTTTATATTTTATTGGTAAATAGAACATGTAGTTTATTTATATTCTCTTTAATTCCAGTAAATCATCACATAAACGTTGTAATTCGGGAGGTAAACGTAGAACTCTTATATTTTAATGATAAATTAAAGATATTCTTTATTTTATTTTAAAGTTAGTAATTAATCTTCGACACGTCGTAGTGTGGGGGTAAACGCATTACTTTATTTTATATTTTATCAGTAAATAAAACATGTTATCCTAAATTTTAGTAAACGTAAACTCTTTTATATTTTATTGATAACTATAAGATGTATTCTTTTATTTAGTTTAATTTTTAAAGTTAGTAATTAATCTTCGACACGTCGTAATGTGGGGGTAAACGCATTACTTTATATTATATTTTATCGGTAAATATAAAATATGTTATCCTAAATTTTAGTAACACACAATTGAAACGACGTATTTATCGAAGTATTTTCAACTTTGTTTAATAATAATTTTAATCTGAAGTTGTCCCCGAGATAAGATTATTGAAATCTAAACCGACACAAAAATTTACGGCTGTTTCATATAGTGCTAAAACCATGTAAATACCTAAAATAAAAAATAAAAAAGGGGGCTGTAAATCAGATAAAATAAAAAAAAAATTGTACAAAATTGTATATAATAGATAAAATCTAAAATAAAATTTGAAAAAATGTAAAACAAATCAGTAAAATCATTCCTCTCTCAGCATTATTAAAGAAGGGTTGACTTGCTTATCATCTAAGCCTCGTAATCCGTACGGAGAAAAGTGTTTCCGGCCACGTATGCCATTTAAATATGGGGCACCGCGCATCTGATTGGCTGTTACTAACAACCAATCAATTGCGCGGTGCTTTGTATTTGAATGGGTTAGTTCTACCGTCCAAAAGAAATTTCTCAAAATTCAAACGTCTTTTAGCGGTTATAGTTAGTGGTTGTACCAGAGTTTGATCACCTCTGATAGGGTTAGCAGGGCGAGGGAAGTCTGATGTTGGAAGACCCGAAACTTCCCAATGAACCCGGCGGATTACATCACTGACGACAACCACCAGGGCCCCAAATGTAGGAGCGTATATTTAAAGTATATATATATACACTAAAGCTGAGAGGATCAATGTTTGTCTCCAAAAGGATTTTTCATATTTAGTTTAATGACACAAAATTCATATCAAAATATTCCTTAATTCTCGGATTGCGCTATGTTTTG
>CM042141.1:76118138-76133138 GCA_023376005.1 Doryteuthis pealeii | reverse complement strand
ATATATATATATTATATATACATATTATGTGTGTGTGTGCGTGTGTATATGCATATATATATATACATATATATATATGTGTGTGTGCGTGTGTATATGCATATATATATATATACATATATATATGTGTGTGTGTGTGTGCGTGTGTATATGCATATATATATATATATATATATATATGTGTTGTGTGCGTGCGTGTGTATATGCATATATATATATATATATATATATATATATATAATATACGAAATAATTTTATTTTTATTTCCGCATCGCGTAATTGCTATCAATAATTGGATTGTGATATATGTTGTGCACAAATGCGCCAAAATCTTTTTTTTTTGTAAATGTATGAAATATATTTTTTACCAAACGGTAGGTTAAAAGAAGAAAAAAAAATTTCGATTTTTTTTTGTTTTTTTTTAGTAAATGAATGTTAAGCATAAAATTTCACTTCTTTTTCGTATTTGAAACGTGAGTTACACTTCATTTATTTCAATTATCACCCGTTAAAATTTGCCTTATTTTTTAACCTTAAATAAAGTAAATGAATTTTAAGCGTAAAATTTCACCTCTTTTTCGTATTTTTAAACGCGAGTTACTTTCCATTTATCTTTATCACCCGTTAAAAACATTCGTTATTATTTTTTTTTTAAACGTATATAAAGTAAATGAATTTTAAGCGTTATATTTTTGTCATATTTTAAACATTAGTTACCATCCATTTGTTTCAATTAATAACCGTTAAAAATACGTGTTTTTTGGTGTTTTTTATGTCTTTGCCATGACAAATGATAGGTTTAAACGTAAAATTTCGTTGTTTCGATTTAGTTTATTTCGTCATGGTAATATTTTTTATTTAAAAAAATTTTTTAAACGTTAAATACGTTTAGATTATTCCTGTACTAACTAGAAATTAAGAAGTCATCTAAGGAATTAACTATTCTAAAAATGTTAAATTACTAGGTACCACCAATTTGACCCTGTGCAATTTACCCCCCCCCTACATTTAACACAATGAAACTTGCAGAAAAATTAATATTTTCTTGAAAAATTTTTTCCATTCGAAAGAAAAAACATTGACCAAACTCCTGATGATTTTTTAAATTTTTTATCAGCTTACGGAAATAATGAAAATTATGATTGAAAAACAATGTTTTCATTTTTGCACTGAAATTTAGCGTAGCTAAACAAGTTACGATAAGAGGATTTTTTAAAAATTCTATGAAAAATCAATTAAAGGTCCGATTTTCACGAAAATTTAAAAGAATTTGTAATTTTTATCGTTGAATAGTAATGTATGGTTCTTAGAATATACGGAAGAGCAAAACCGACATATTCGTTTTACAAAGAGACGAGACGAGACGCTTCTGAGTAACAACCGAAGTTTTTTTTACGTCCTAAGGTAAAGTTTCGTGAAAATTGGACCATAAATTGATTCTTCATAGAATTTTTTTAAAGCTGGTTGTCATAACTTGTTTTTGGCTACGTTAAATTTCAATTGCTGGGCAGCGATTACGTAACATGATTTAATGGAGCAAAAAAGAAAACATTGTTTTTCGTTCATAATTTTCATAAGCTGAAATTTTTTTAAAATCATCAGGAGTTTTTAAAATGTTTCTTTCGAATGCACAAAAAAATTTCTAGATAATATTTCAAGATAAAAAAAAGAATATTTTAAAAATCGTTGAAAACAAATAATCGGTTATTGACATTATTGAATATGCACAATACAAAAATGATAATTAGAGCTAGCCATACTTTTACTGGTTAATCGTAAGAGGGAAATATTTTGTAACTTTTCTGTCTATATTACGGTCTGACAATTACCCTTTCGCATGTAATACGGGCAGGTTTGTTTATTTTTTAAGATAATGTAATTTTTCCCAATCGGATAATTTGATCTTTGAATTAACTATTTTTCTTTGTTTGTTACAATCTTTATTTTACGAGATTTTTGATAAAAAAAAGTTCGGAAATATTTATTTCCGTTTTTATTCAAGATGGCCTAAACTGATTGGTGGTACCTATAAATTACCATCCATTTTATTTTAACCGTTGAAGGAATGACGTCAAATAATTTCTAAGGTTGTTTTTCTTTCGTAATCGGGGTTATTTCTGATCGTTTCATTAAGTGTTATCGAAGAAAAAACAAAATAAAACAAATATAAATACGCTTTAAATTTGCTTAATGTACAGTTTCGTAAGGGGTGTAGATGAGGGATTTTTAGGTTTCGAAAGGGGGAGTGGGAGGGGCTGTATAGTATTTTTTTTTTCGCTATTTCGTCATTTTATTTCGATTTAATTTAGCGGCTATAATTTTAAAAAATGGGTGGGGGAGTAATTTAATGTTTAAGGAGGTTTAAATGGATAAACAATTTCTCTCTAGTTATACTAGTGTAAATAAATATTTATAACTTGAAGCGGAACAAATAAATAAAGACAGAGCTTTTAAATTGAATATTTTATATTTTATTGGTAAATAGAACATGTAGTTTATTTATATTCTCTTTAATTCCAGTAAGTCATCATCTAAACGTTGTAATTCGCGAGGTAAACGTAGAATTTTTATATTTTAATGATAAATTAAAGATATTCTTTATTTTATTTTTCGTTTAAAGTTAGTAATTAATCTTCGACACGTCGTAGTGTGGGGATAAACGCATTACTTTATTTTATATTTTCTCAGTAAATAAAATATGTTATCCTAAATTTTAGTAAACGTAAACTTTTATATTTTATTGATAACTATAAGATGGATTCTTTAGTTTTTTAAAGTAATTAATCTTCGACACGTCGTAATGTGGGGGTAAACGCATTACTTTATTTTAGATTTTATCATTAAATACAAAATTAAATCATTAAATAATTAAATCAAAATTTTAGTAAACGTAAACCCTTTTATATTTTATTGATAAATATAAGATGTATTCTTTTATTTAGTTTATCTTTTAAAGTTAGTAATTAATCTTCGACACGTCGTAATGTGGGGGTAAACGCATTACTTTATATTATATTTTATCGGTAAATATAAAATATGTTATCCTAAATTTTAGTAACACACAATTGAAACGACGTATTTATCGAAGTATTTTCAACTTTTGTTTAATAATAATTTTAATCTGAAGTAGTTCCGAGATAAGATTATCGAAATCTAAACCGACGTAAAAAGTTACAGCTATTTCATACAGTGCTAAAACCATGAAAAGGGGGGGGGGTGTAAATATAAAAAAAATTCTACAAAATGGTATATAGACAAAATCTAAAATAATAAAAAAAAATTAAAACAAATCATTATTAAAGAAGGGTTGACTTACCTAATCTAAACCTCGTAAATCCGTACGGAGAAAAGTGTTTCTGGCAACGTATCCCATTTAAGTATGGGGTACTGCGCGTCTGATTGGCTGTTACTAACAACCAATCAGATGCGCGGTGCTTTGTATTTGAATGGGTTAGAGTTCTATAACCGTCCAAGAAAATTTCTTTTTTTTTTTTCATTGTCAAAAGTCTTTTAGCGGCTATTGTTTGTGGTTGTACCAGAGTTTGATCACCTCTGATAGGGTCAGCAGGGCGAGGGATGTCTGATGTTGGAAGAACCGAAACTTCCCAATGAACCCTGTGGATTACATCACTGACGACAATCACCAGCGCCCCAAACGTAGGAGCGTATATTTAAAATTTATATATATATTTTTTTTTGGGGGGGGGGAGTTTATGTGCTTAATTAAAGTCATACCTAATTTGTTAATTAATTAATTATAATTAAATGAATTAGGCGTGCATATCGGTTTAAATGTAAAGCGTAAACAAATCGAGAAAAAGTCGATCACAGTATGTACATTTCAGCCTATTAGGCCTCATCAGCTGAGCTGAAATGTACATACTGAGATCGACTTTTTCTCGATTTGTTTACGCTTTACATTTAAACCGATATGCACGCCTAATTCATTTAATTATAATTAATTAATTAACAAATTAGGTATGACTTTAATTAAGCACATAATCTCCCAAAAATTGTCGGCCGTTGCCATTTCAAACACATTGTTTGTTCCCTTCATATATATATATATATATATATATATATATATATATATGTGTGTGTGTGTGTGCATACCTGCATATATATGTACATATATATTTATATATATTCATACATTTATGTATAAGAAAATAATTCTCTGATTGAATGTATACTTAGTGAGTATCTATTTTGATGTATTACTTTTTGTCACGTTTCGGAGAATATGATATATAAAAAAGAGGTGGAGAGAGAGAGAGAGAGAGAGAGAGAGAGAGAGAGAGAGAGAGAGAGAGAGAGAGAGAGAGATTTGGAGGATTTCTTGTAAATTAGGACCTTTTGACAAAGGTAATGTAAGGATTTGAAGGAAATCAAGAAAACCTAATACAAAAGGTTGATAACCGATAAAAATAAATAAGTCGAGGGAAATTAAATTAGATTTGAGAATCAAAAGAGCAGAAAATATAAGCCTATGTAAGGGTTTACCCAAGACGTTTGTTGAGGGTAGGATGTAAAAAAAAAAGAAGGTCGCTAGTATAGGGAATACAGCGAGGATCGAACTCTTCAGTAGTAACGGCTCTGTGAGACAAACTCGCTAACAATTTCTCCATGATGGGATACCTATCTTTTTACTAACCCGTTCGTCACGAGTACGATGTAATACAAGGTCGCAAGTATGGGGAATCAAGGATCAAACTCGTTTTTCAATTGTAGTGGATCTGCGAGACGAGCTTGCTAATCATTACAGCATGATGAGACACCTATTTTTTCCTAACCCGTTGGTCACGAGTACGATTTAATACAAGGTCGCAAGTATGGGGAATCAAGTTAGGATCGAACTAGCTTTTCAGTTGTGGATCTGCGGGACGCGCTTGCTGATCATTACATCATGATGAGACACCTATCTCTTTCCTAACCCGCTCGTCTTGAATAGGACGTGACATAAGGTCGCAAGTATGGAGGGGTTCGAATTGACTTCTTGTCTATCAATACTAGGTCCGGTCTTCTGGCCGGGATTAGGTGATCCGTTTGTACCTCGAAGTCCCAGAGAATTGTATGCGTCTCATTCTTCAGAACGAGTCTAGGCTTGTCCATATACCATTTAGTTGTATGGTGAAAATTGAATTTCTTGCACAATTCCCAGTGGATCACATGTCCTGCCTATTCTTGTACTCTCTTTGTGCTAGTTTGCTGCATTCGCTTATTATATGATTAATCGTTTCGTCTCTGTCGCGACACTTTCTACACTTACAATTCTGCAGCGTATTATCTATTTTGCCTTCATATAGTTAGTTCTTATGACATTGTCTTGTGGGACGATTATAAGCGATTCGGTTTCTCTCTTGAGGTTTCCTTTTCTTAGCCATGTCCATGTCTTCTGATGTTATACCTCTTGAGTTTGACGCTTGAAGTACCCATGTAGTTGTTTTTCTTTCCATTTCTGTTATTTTTTAGTTTTTGATGTAGTTCTGTCATTATGTTGCAATTGCTTTTCCTGGCTGCTTCAATTAACCGTTTTTCTCTTCAGGGCTTTCTGTTAAGGGTTGATTCTTCTTCTTTTCCGGGCTGTCATCTTATAGAGTATATTAAATGAGGATATGAAGAGAAATAACAGGACACAACTGGTTAGCTGTATAGATCAAGACTTTATTAATTTGCCCGTTAAGTCTGAACGCTAGCGTCCAGACGCTCAGAACTTTTTATTTATTTAATCTCTTGTTTTAATCAACTTAACAAAAAAGACGTTGTTTTCTTCTAAAGCTTTATTTCAATAACCCAGCCCATAACCGCAGCGGAAGAGACGACTCAGAGCAACCCCTGGGAGACATTCGCTCTCGTCGGGTGTCAGCTCACATCTGAAGCTAAAATATCTCACGCCCAATCGCGCGCTTTCTAAGGGGTTAAGAAAAAAGGTTATTACACGTCAATAACCGGCGAGGTAATATTCCACTAGACCCCGTCATTCTGAATCCAACGGATCCTGATTCAAATATTATTTCTAAAGGTACGTACATAAATCATAAGCTGCTTATGAATTATGTAACATCAGGACAAGTGTTAGGGCTTGTCATGACCAGCTAATTGATCAGAGGGGCCTCTCCGTCCGCCCGTCTCGCTCAATAAGGGCCAAAAGTAATGATTTGCTTGCTATGGACTGCTCACAGAAATCCGCCCTTAAGCATCATGGGTCACCACCCACAACCAATTAATGGCTCTATAGGAGGTAAGGGTACCCATTTGCAGATTTGCTTTCGGTGTATTCTACCGCACCAGTATTTCAATGGCGAAATTTAATTAGATAACGAGGAAATTGAGTTGCGAGCGGAACGAATTAAACTCGTAAATCAAGGTATAACTATAATTTCATGACGGTTTCTTTCGACATTGTTTTCTTTAGAAATTAAAGTCATGCTGATTTTTTGTTAGGTCGAGTTTTTTTTTTTTTTTTTTTTTTTTAGGATTTTAGGGTCTTTGCTTTCATAGAGGTAACAACACTGCCTTTAATAAAGAAATTTGAATAAAGAGAATCGTTAAATGAATTCCGACCGGAAATTGTCACGTGGTGAAAAAAAAAAAAGAATAGAAAGGAAAAGGAAAAGAAATCAATTGAGTAGACGCTAAGGAAAAATGCGAAAGGAAAAGAAAAGACAAGCAGAGAGGAAGTAGATAGATAAGAAGAAGAAGAAAAAGAAAGAAAGGAAGGAAGAAGAAGAAGAAGAAAAAGAAAGATAGAAAGAAAGAAGAGAAGAAAAAGAAGAAAGAAGAAGAAAGAAGAAGAAGAAGAAAGAAAGAAGGAAGGAGAAGAAAGGAAGAAAGAAAAAGAAAGAAGGAAGAAGAAAAAAGAAGAAAGGAAAAAGAAGAAGAAGAAGAAGGGAAGAAGGAAGAAGAAAGAAAGAAGGAAGAAGAAAGAAAGGAGAAGGATTAAGAAGAAGAAAAAAGAAAGAAAAGAAGAAGGAAAAAGAAAAAAGGAAAGGAAAAAAAAGAAACAAGAAGAACAAAGAAAGAAAGAAGAAAGAAGAAAGGAAGAAGGATTAAGAAGAAAGAAATAAAAGAAGAAAGAAGAAGAAGAAGAAGAAGAAGAAAGGAAGAAGAAGAAAAAGAAAGAAAGAAGAAAGAAGAAGAAGAAGAAGAAGAAGGAGAAGAAAAGAAGAAAGAAAGAAGAAGAAGAAGAAGAAGAAGAAGAAAGGAAGAAGGATTAAGAATAAAGAAAGAAAGAAAGAAGAAGAAGAAGAAGAAGAAGAAAAAAATAAATAAATAAAGAAGAAGAAGAAAGAAAGAAAGATTCAATGCTCGAAACACAAAGCAGCGCGGCAATTAGAGAGACACCGACGACGCCATTACTGACTAAATTCCCGACTCAATTCTGACACTTCATCTGACTATTTGGTCTTAGCGCAGATTCTTGCTTTTGTTTGAACAAACAAACGTCGATGCGACATCGACTTAAATGAGCACCTGCGAGTTTGCCTCAGCGGTGGATGAAGTGGACTGTTGGCCAGAAGATATGAGGCTCTTTTCGATATGTACAATTTCATTTTAGTAAAGGAAATTAAATAAGGCGGAGTGGCCTATTTTCGGTATCAGCCGGACAGCGAAGGAATCTATCCACTTTTATCTTGCGCTACACCAGGGAGATTGTTTTCTTTTGCGTCTGAAGTGGAGCGCCAAACCTACCATCAGCTTCAGACTTTATCGCACGGATCCAAGCTGTGCTACTCATGCGCTGAACTGGAGAGAGTCGGTACTGAACATGGAACCTTGTGGTTCCAAGGCGGATGTTCTACCGATTAAGCAAAACCGGCCTTCACTAAAAACTCGAAGAAGGGACATTTTTATTTTTAAAAGGGCAAACAGACTTTCATATTAAGTTTTAGCTACTTTTTCTTCTGGGAGCGCTCGTCGTGTAATAGTTTGCGTCTTAGGGAACAAACCCGGCGA
Organism: Doryteuthis pealeii; assembly: GCA_023376005.1. Lineage (NCBI taxonomy): Eukaryota > Metazoa > Mollusca > Cephalopoda > Myopsida > Loliginidae > Doryteuthis > Doryteuthis pealeii. The sequence continues at coordinate 76,125,181 of CM042141.1, read as the reverse complement.
TGCCAGATCAAATCCTGGAAATCCATTTCGAATATCGCTAAATAGCCTTGGGAAAGGTACGAGGGTGAGTCCAAATAGTAATTCCATTTTGTTTAGGACACGTATAATTACCAACACAAGATCATGTATCATGTATCATGTTCAAAATGAAAGAAGTTCTCTGTGGATCACATGCCTACTTTTCCACATAGTCACCGTTTCTCTCAATAGCAATGTTCCACCTACGAATGAGAGGTTGTATACTTACCCCCTAAAATTCTGTTGACTGTTTTTGAACCGCATTTTCACTACAGATTTCACTTCCTCGTCACTGCAATAATATTTACCTCTCAAACCATCTTTCCCAAAACCGAAAAGATGATAGTCTGAAGACGCTAAATCTGGTGAGTATGGAGGATGCGGTAAAGTTGTGTACCCGAATAAGGCGATTTTCTCCCTTGTCCCGATGCTTGTGTGTGGTCGAGCATTGTCATGCAGAAGGAGGACATCTTCGATTGGCAAGTTGGGTCTTACTTGTTGGATTCCTGCTATAAGCTCTTGTTAGGGTCTCAATGTAGGCCTTAGTTTTTTTTTAAATCACATGAAATAAAGAAAATGGCCTTCCTTGTTGACTTCCCCTGGTATGAATCTAACTATTCTCCCCAGCTATTGATAAATAGTAGGGCAGACTGGGATCTTTGACTTTGGTATGACAACCTGTCTCGGATAAGATGTGACGAACGGTCAGGTTGTATCTGGAGTAAAGCTGGTTTGAATACAGAATTGTACTTGTAATTAACTGGTAGCATAACCAAAGCTAAAAAAAAAAACAAACATGTCAGTCCTACTATTTACTCATAGGAAATGAAGTGCCTACTTACTCGTAGGAAATGGACACAGTGACCAGAGTTCAAATCCTGGACGAGGCTAGTTTCATTTAGCGCCCATGCTCTAGGGAAAGATATGCATCCAAATATGTTCTATCTGGCTATGGCTAAATAATAGAACAGAATAGCATGACAACCTGTCCAGGAGAAGGAAAACTCTTAAATCTAACCCGTTAAACTTTGTCAAAAATTGACCTTCTGACATCCTGCTCGTGTGGAGGGGTTGGGTAAATACATACTATGTACTTATAGCTGGAAGGAGAACAGATGAAACGCAAGCAGCCTCGTCCAGGATTTGAACTCCGGTCGCCGATTCGACTTTTGACGATAACTGTAATGCAAGCGCCTCCTAAATGCAATCCAGATGCACGCCGTTTAAAAATGCCCTTGTGTCAAGTCCTGTTCGTGGCGGGGAGGTTGGGTAAATATATACATTTGGTTTGAATTAAGTTTTCATTCTCCTAGACTGGTTGTTAAAAAACCCTGTCTGTCCTTTTGCCCTCTCGGGTCATCAGTTTATAGTAATGTAGAAGAAGTGCCGGTCAGAAATAATAAAGGGTATGCTCTCAGTAAGATTCGAACTCACGTCCTCTTTGTCCAGAAAACGCCTGGTTGAGAGCACTAGCCGCTCTATCTGAGGTATGAAGTGCCTTTTGTTAGCAGGGTAAAAGTAAAGTAAGTAAAGTCGATGGGGTGGCCTAAAGTTGGTATCAGCCAGGGAGTCTATCCCCTTTTCACTACCGCTAGACCAAGGAGATTATTTTGGTGTCTGAGATGGAGCGCCACATTTACTACCAGCTCCTTACTTTACCGCACAGACCCTGTGCTAATCATACGCTGAGTTGGCGAGGTCGTTATCGAACCAGGAACCTTGTGGTTCCTAGGTAGACGCTCTACCGACTGAGCTAAACCGATCCTATAAACCCTAGTCAAATCTTTTAAACTTATCCTTTAATATATTCTCACTTTCTGTTTGTGCTTTATTTGTTTCTACTTTTACACAAGTAGTATTAGTAGCATCATCTATTGAATGGTTGATTTGCTTTCTTTGTTTAATGACATGTCAACCATCTTAGGTTATTTAATACCAAAACCATCTTTGCAGAAGAACCATAGTGGTACTATTTAATTCATATCTGTTCATTAGTTTCAGTTCGAAAGTGATTGCAATAGCGCGACTGGGGATTGAACTTGCTTACTCCGATGTCACAGTCCAGTACGTTAGCCATTACACCACATCGACTTCCCTGTGTATTATTAGTGTTTACAATTTTACATAATATATTTGTAGCATCAAGTATTGATTTTTGTTTACTATTTTTACTTAGTATTATTAGTTGCATCAAGTGTTGATTATTTTTTTTTAGTTTTAGTAGCATAGTATATTGATCATTGTTTTCTATTTTGACATTGCAGTATTAGTAGCATCATGTGTTGATTAAAACTTACTATTCTACTTAGTTGTAGTATCACGTATTGCTTATTGTTTAATATTTTAGTAGTATTGATAGCATCATGTATAGAGTATCGTGTACTATTTTTACTAAGTAGTAGCATCGTGTATTGATCTCGACGCATGAGGGTTCATCCAATGAAAAACCTATACAGTGTTTTGTATATAGTAGTGAAGAATTGTGTTGGACAATCCGCACTTTCTGGCACAGTCGATAGGAAAGAATTGTTGCACAAGGAATGCCACAAACCCAATCAACGATTGACCACAGGATTTTCAAATTCAGTTTTCCTTCTTATAGACTGGTTACCTGTCCAAGGTTAAAGAGCCCAGTCTGCCCTACTATTTTACCCATAGCTGGTGGGGGAGAATATATGGATTTATACCTTTCCCAATGGTATCAGCGCTATGTGAAATGCAAATAGCCTTGTCTAGGATTTGAACCTGGGTCGACGAGTCCATTTCCTACGTTTCTAACCATTATACCACGTCCCTCCATATTATACATAGTAGTATTAGTAGTATGTATCGATTATTGTTTTAGATAAAGAATTTTAACAACTATTTTTTAACAAATATTTTATTTCATCACATTCTTTCAAATAAGCCTCACATTGCAACTGCATAATGTTAGTAAAACACGCATACGGCGAGGCTTAGAATACACTGACAGTACCCCCCCCCCTGCAGAGAGTTAATCACCTCCAAAAAGGATATCCTGGATGTGACACTAAACTACGTATGATGGTAAGAGGAGTGTGGAGTACCCTTCCTTTGCCATTACTACCTGTAATGTCAAACGATAACACTGATACACTTTGGAAAGCTTTATTCTACTTCGAATAATTGATAAACATATTAAGAGTTTATATAGTCAAGTATTCCCTAGATAGTTCTCCAAAGGGGAAATAATCATAGAGTAGGGGATGTAACTCTCAATTTCTTATTACACTAGCGAAATCTAAAAGTCAAATTTATAAACAATGACAAGTAAACATAAATATCAAACAAATAATATGTCTTATATTAGACACCAATGGAGAAGCAAGTGGGAACTCATAGGTGACGTTCTACTGTGGACAGCTACACATGAACACACTACTGTAGGCCGATCAGCAAAACCTAAATCAATCAGGTCTGTGCAGATTGTGGATGCTGTGAACAAGAAATGCCAGGAGCGATGTCCTAAGGGGATGGGTGGATATATATATATATATATATATATATATATATATATATATATATGTGTGTGTGTGTGTATGTGTGAGTGTGTGTGTGTGTATGTACATATTTATATATGATGTTGTTTGGAAGTCCACGCATGCTACTTTATTGATATATCTGATGGCTGTTGAGAAACTCTTTTGGTTATATTGGAAGCATGGAAAAATCAAAGATAAGGAATGATAACCAAAAATTCAGTGATGAATATTGCTTTGTTTTTAATCTTATTTATTGAATATTTAAGGTGGATCTCCACCTTTTTTCTCAGGGTTTTGGAGATTCTACACACACACACACACACACACAGACATACGCACACACACACACACACACACACACACACATATATATATATTATATATATATATATATATATAATTTGTTTTTGGATGAAACAAAGAAATCACAGTGCTCAACCACAAATTTGTAGGAGCTTTATTTATTTGTTGAATTTTTTAAATATAAAAGTTCTTCATAAGCAACTACCCAGGTTTCAGGTTATTTCACCATCGTCAGGCTCTCAATCTCCTGGTGTTTATTTGAAGAGATTTTGTCTATATATATATATATATATATATATATATATATATATATATAGTAAATGTACAAGTAGAACCTCCACAAAATAAACATATATTTGTAAGACTTAAAATTATAAATAACATTTTGAGATAAATCTTAAAATTTGATAAATTAATTGCTAATAAAAATAACAAAAAAAAAAGATTCAGCAAAGTAGCTTATTTTTGTTGGTATATAAATGTTTATCTTATTTTTGTGAATTTAAAAAAAAACTCTTTAGGGGAGTAAATATTCCGGTACTGTTGATAAAAACAAACAGCATGAAAAAAAACTAAACAAACAAAAACGCGCAGTTTATAATATAAAATATATCAACACAATAGTCACTTGTTAGGGAAGAAGGAAAATAGAATGTTATAAAAAGATAATGGAAATTGATAATGAAACAATAATTGATTATTTTCAGTGTTAGTTTTTCTAATAGTTTTATTTTTATACTGGTATGTATTTATAAGATGAGGTTTGATATGAATGTTTTATTTTTTGTTTTAATAAGCAATTTCTATTTGGGAAAACCAGAGTAAACAGACACATGACCTTTTCCCACATACACACACGCTCTTATTATATATATATATATATATATATATATATATATATATGCTTGCAAAAGAATGCAGTATACACATATACACGCGAATACAAACGCTCACACGTCCGCATGTATTATTTGTGTGAACAGTTAACCCGCATACATAACCTTTATACTGCCCATAAAAACTCACACCCATTCAAATAACCACCATATACATACGCACATCACTTTATCCAATCATACACATCTTATGTTTATTGAATTTTCTGAACATTTTTTCGATTTTCCGTGCATTTGTAACATCTTTACCTGACGATTGCCTCGCATGAAACCAACATGGTTGTGAATGTTACTTTGTCACCAAATAAATAGATATGTAAAACCTTAATATATTTATTATATTATATAACAGCTCTATTTTATATTGGGCACTCTACCAATAATACTGCGTTTGGTACACCGTTCCTGCAAAAGCTGAGACAGTGACCATCCCACACTATAGTATATATATATATATATATATATATATATATATATATATATACAAGATGTGTAAAAAAATTATCGAGATTTTTTGTACTTTTTGACAAGCCTTGTATTCTGAAAAGAAAATAACGTTCCATTCATTCATCATTTCTATCTTGATAAATACAGCTTTAAACCTGGTACTTTTTGACACACCTTGTATTCTGAAAAAAAATCCATGAATGGAACGTTATCTTTTTTCAGAATACAATTTGTGTCAAAAAGTACAAAAATCTCGATACTTTTTTGACACACCATGTATATATATTTATTATTTATCTATATTTATATATATATATGACTAATTCCATGTCGAATCATCCCGGCCATGTCACCCACCCTCTTCAATTTTTATGAAATGTTGTACATGTGTGGATAATGTTATCGTTAGACAATCTCCAAAATTTGAGTCAAGAATTGGCGGAGTTATGTCGATTTCTAGCTCTGTAAATTTGAGCAGGGTCACGAAAAATGGCGACTTTTGTAATCTATTTTTGTCTGTAAAATGAGTTCTAGAGATTCCCTACTCCTAAAAAATGGCTTATAAAAGCATTTTTGCCCGGGGAATCCACAAATGATATTGCAAAAGTCTTAGACTTAACCAGTTTTAAGTTATTGATGATGTTTGATTTTTTCATAGCATGATCAATATCACGATGTGGCACTGCATCTATGACAAAGATTTATTTTCTATTATTATTTCATATCTATTGAACATTATTTGTACCAAAAGAATAGTTTAGTTTCTGCTCAGAACCGAAGCAACAATATTTTGTTAAAATTTGTTAAAATTTCTCACTTCAATTTTTTTGAAATTTTGTCCAGGTGTGGAATATCTTAAAGTTAGACAATCCCCAAAATTTAAGATTCCAATTCCAAGAATTTTCGGAATTATGTCGATTTTTAACTTTCCAAATTTGGGTGGACAGTCGCGAAAAATGGCGACTTTTTCGCCAACCCCATCTAATTTGGTGAGCTAAACATCGACATATCTCCGCCAATTGTTTGAATTCGAAGCTCAAATTTTGGGGATTGTCTAACTTTAACATAGTCAACAACTGTACAAAATTTCAGAAAAATTGAAAGGGGTAGGTGATTATTTTATTTTTTCTGGATGATTTGACATGGAATTGCTCATACATATTGTGGATAATGTGGGAGCTATATGTCTAGTGCTCTATATCATTGACAGAACGTTTATATTTGAGTTAAATTAGAGTGGAAATGGAGTGTTCACCTGGTTGCTGTATATTTTGGCAGAATTTTTTTCTTTTAAGCATGTTTTGTTGAACTCGACAGACAATTCTTGCCTGACGAGTTTTTGTTCGATCCTTTGTAATTGTCTGGCCATCTTTTTAATATCCGGGTGGAATTGATGTATGAATTCACCAAAGTTTTTACCACGAGCGCTTTTTGCACTTCTTAGATCCATCATCAGATGTGAAACGACGGCACGGCATTGTCACGCCGGTTAACACTACATATAACGGATATAATCTCCATAATGCAGCACTTAAAATCCTATTCACTAATTACCAGAACATTTTAACTAAAAATACACTTATACTGCCCAAAGAAAAAAAACATACAAAAACCTCAAATAATCGAAGCCTTATACATTAAACAAAAGCCCCCACCTTAAACAAGATAAACTTCGAAACCAGTCAATATGTTCTCAAAAGCCTATAATTTCCCACCGATTTTCCTCATATCTTTCCCCATAACATTCTTATAAACTTGTAAACCCCTCCTCCTACTAATTTCTACTGCTACTGTTTGTTTAAAAAGCAACAATGGAAACATCTCATTAGTTTCACACCTGATTATGGCACTAAATAGCGCAGAAAGCGCTCGTGGT
>CM042141.1:76083138-76113138 GCA_023376005.1 Doryteuthis pealeii | reverse complement strand
GTTGTCACATTGCGTTCTCCGCATGCGGGCTTATAGTTGGCACTATTGTGGTCACGTGAGCGAATTTCGAGTCTGATCGCGCCATTTTTCATGCTGTCTGTAGAGTATGAACATGGCACAATACGGGAACAGTGCTCTACTCTGTAGAAGTGTGTATGAGTGGACAGAGAAGTTTAAAAGGGATGGGACAAGTGTAAAACACGAATGAAGATGTGAGAGAACTTGCACATAATTGGTTGCACGACCAACCAAAAACCTTCTTCTTGAAGGAAATACGCAAGTTTGAGGACCGCTGATCCAATTGCATCGCTAAAGAAGGAGACTATGTAGGAAAATGACATGCTCGTTCATCTGCTTTTGTGTAAATACATTGCAAAAACAAGAGTTCAGATTAATTTTTTATTCTCCCATATAGTTATTAAAATTCTGTTTTCAAAAGTTGATACGAACGGTGTCCTCATATCTATGGTTTCGTTACACAGCCAGGTTATTCAAAAGATCTCTGAATGTGTTGGAAAATTATGCTGACATTCAGTATGAAACCACTGGCTTCATCTTAGCACCCGGGCGACCGGTATTTGTGCCGCCACCTAAAAGTACATATAATCGGGCAACCGGAATTCCGAGCGGATATCTCCATTTCTTCATCGCTGTTACCTAGCAACAATATAGCCAATCAGATCTGCCCTTACATCTGAACCCATGACCCAACACATTCACTCAGTGTTTGTGTTGCTAACAAAAAGTGAATATAACCGGGCAACCCGACTGGTTGATTGATTTATTATAACGTTATGTCTTGGGTAACTTTATGCTAGGGGGTTAGGGAATAGCGTTCATGGTTTGTTTATGTTTACATTTTTTTGTGAAGTTGTTTGTAAAAATTTCTTTTAGTATATATATTTTCCCCATAGGTGGGATCCTAACGGGTACGACTCTCTTCGGACAGAGTGAACCTGGGAGTAATAACAATGAAAGGATACTTCCCACTCTCCTGAACTAGAGCCTCAGTACCAAATGCAGTTTCTTGGGCGTGTCCTACCCTTCTGCATGGGACATGGAAAGCTTTTAAAAAAAACAGGGGCATTTGTGCTGCTACCAAGAAGTACATATACCCGGTTGGCCGCGGCTTGTATTCGGACCGGAGAATCCCTATCTTAATATCACTAATGTCTATAAAATTTTGTAAACTCAATTTTTCAATTTTTCGGAAGAACGCACTCCTTGCCGCCGCGTGAAGGGAGATGCAAATTGGTTTGGTTTTCGTCACTTATTTGTATTAGATAGGAATACTTGAAACCATTCAACAGTGAACAAATTATTATAATAGATAGGAATACTTGTTATCAGATAAACTCTTAAAAACAACTCCACAAAATATGTAAATATAAACGTAAAATTAACGCGATACACTAACCTCTAGGAATGAAATAACCACATATGGGTTGATTTGCCATAAAAAATCAATCAATCCGTCATTGTGTAAAGGTTAGCAAATTATTTGTAAATTTTTGAGAAGAGGATTCATAAAATGAATTTCAGCCCCTGATACTCCTTCCGACCGAGAAATCGGGTCACTTCCTTGGTGCATACTGCTAGTGGAGCGGGCAATTTACACTGTAAAGACAAAAAAAAAAAAAAAATAGAGCGATAGGGCTCAAACTTCGGTCACATGACTACAACAGTGCAAATTATAAGCACATATGCGCAAAATGCAATGTGATGATAATAAATAAAAATAAATAATAATAAATGTTACGGTGAATGTGCGTCAATTTTTGACTATCCCTCGTATATCTGATCATATCCACAATCCTATCTATCTTGACCCCATCATAGCTATCTAGATATAAAAATATCTACCTAAATATATATCTACCTAGATTTGATAATATCTATCTATCTATCTATCTATCTTTTTGTCGGCGTTGTAGAACAAAAATGAAGAGAAGACATGTCAGATATTTTTGTCTTGAATAATAATCTGTTTGAATCTAAAAAGAATCTTCTAGGAGACAATTTTAATAGAATATTCTATGTGGGAAGAAACTCGTCACATAATACAAATTCCCAAGCAGGTGTTTTCATCTCAAACCCAATGTATACATGTTGTATCAAGGCAAATTATATATATATATATATATATGTGTGTGTGTGTGTGTTCGTCTAAGTATAATGTTTAGCTAGGTAAGACAAAACTTTTTTCTACATCAGTGTCTTTGATTCTCGTTAGGGTCAAAACCGACGGTCTATGACATACTAAGCCAACATTAATATTCGCACACACACATGTAGTTATTTACCCAACCCGTTCGCTACAATGAGATATTGCTACCGAGGTATATGAATTGGTCTACTACTTTCAAAGGCTTGTATTTAATGAGGAGATTGCATCATCTTGATAAAAATAACATTTATCTTGTTATCTCCAGGAGATAATTGTCTGTCGTGATGAAGATTATAGATACATATTTTATATATACTAGCAAATATATGCACCCTCCGGGTGCAAGTATTTAAGTTTTAATGTAATAAAATATTATGTTAACTTAGAAAGGCTAATGAAACTAAATAAGAATGCAGATAAAAAGATTTAAAACAGATGGGGAGTATAATCGAAAAGTATAACAAGTGAAACTTACTTTTCCATCACTCCCGTCTTTCATTGCTAAATTTTCCTAATTTAACTCTTTAGTTAAAATAGGAAGTAAAAAATAAAATTACAGTAATTCTTCTTCTTAATGGATTTGTTTAAGATTTATTGCCGAGATTTATGCTTATATTCATTAAGATAAAACCAAACAATTAGAAATCAATAATACCAAGCACATATTTTTAAAAATCAAATGTTTAATATCAATATGCAAATTACCCTTCCCGTTAACACTGTACACCACCATTTTCTTATTCTTATTATAATGGAGATTGTGTGTTTTTCTGTCTGTAACCGAAACTAAATCACTACTCAAGTCACAATACCCTTAGTAACATTCACCATGAATTTATCCTTATTTTAACCTCAATTTTTAATAAAATTGTTTTACATTATTTATACTGTTAACCATATCTACATACTAATAACATGCAATTGTATTTATATATACAACAAAATAGCAGTTTACAGTGTGAACGGGAAGGCTAATTTGCATATTGATATTAAAAATGTAATTTTAATAAATATATGCTTAGTATTATTGGTTTCTAACTGTTTGGATTTATTTTAATGAATATAAGCAAACATCTCTTCAATGAATCTTAAATGAAATCCATGAACAAGAAAAGATAACTGTCATTTTATTCTTTACTTCCTCTTTTAACTAAATACTTAAATTAGAAAAAATAACAATGAAAGACGAGAGTAATGGAAGAGTAAATTTCAGTTGTTCTATTTTTCGATTATATCCCCCTCTGTTTCAAATCTTTTTAGCTACATTCTTATTTAGTTTCATTAGCGTTTCTAATTTAATACGATATTTCATTACATTAAAACTTAAATACTTGCACCCGGAGGGTGCATATATTTGCTAGTATATATAAATATAATTGCATGTTGTTAGTATGTACATATGGTCAGCAGTATCAATAATGCAAAACAATTTTATTAATAATTGAGGTTTAAATAGAAATAAAATCATTTATAAAGTGACGTCAATAACTAAGGGAATTGTGGCTTGAGTAGTGATATAGTTTCGCTTACAGCCAGATAAACACATAATCTCCATTATAATAAGATATGTAATAATTGATACGTTTTAAACGACGACAATAATTTTCAAATATTAATAAAAAACATTTTCACGACTATTATTTCTCACATTTATTTATTACCTTTCCAAATATTCTCGGATTAATTCTAATTTCTTCCTAACACAATTCTATCTACATCAATAAAAACAAATAGTAAAGTCGTCGAGATGGCTTAAAGTCGGGATCAGTCAGACAGCGAGGGAGTCTATCCCCTTTTCACTAGCACAAAGAAATTGTATTTTAGTATCTTAAGTGGAGTGCCACACCTGTCATCAGCTCTTCACTTTACCGCACATAACCGTGCGCTACTCATACGCTGAGTTAGCGAGGACCGGTATCGGACTCGGAACCTTGTGGTTCCTAATTGAACGCTCTACCGACTGAGCTAAACCGGCCCTCATTATATTTTATCAATGTTTCATTGTTCACAACTATCTTAAATATATTCTTGTAAGCCAGCTATGAACAGCTAGACAGCGAACCCATTAGCTGGATAAAAATCTCTTTCTACATCTGATCATATCATATAAATCACGTTATTTTTCTCTTCTTTCTCAGACGACGAATTCAGATTCTTTTATTCTTCTCTATCTCTATGAATAATATCAGTGGTATTAAGTGAAACGCAAACAGACCCGTACAGAAATTGAACTTAACTAATCAAGTTTATTTTTTTACGACGATAGCCATTATGCTACAAGACTAAACTATGTGTGAGAGTAAAAAAATATCCGCACTTTTACAACAGATTTTTATTATTGCCACATTGCGTTCTGCGCATGCGTGGTTATAGTTAGCACTGATATGGAGGTGCGTGGTGTAATCGTTAGAGTCGTAGGAAATGGACTCGTCGACCCGAGTTCAAATCCTGGGGTTGCTGTTTGCATTTCACATAGCGCTAATACCCTTGGGAAAGGTATGAATCCCTGTATTCTCCTTCCAGTTATGGGTAAAAAGTAGGGCAGACTGGGCTCTTTAACCTGGGATAGGTAACCAGTCTAGGAGAAGGAAAATGATTTTTCAGTCAGTAACAGAAGGGATTTTCACTGTAAAGTGCTCTCACCTATAGTCCTTCTTCTCTCCTGTTAAACTCCGCTTAAGAAATTAACCTTGTGTCGCATCCAGCTCGTGCAGAGGAAGTTAGTAAATATATATAGTTAGCACTGTTGCAATCCCTTCGAAGTTTGTGCCTGATCGATTCATTTTGTTTGCTGTCTTTACAGTGAAAACATGGCCGCTCCACGACCTGTATACACAAAGCAAGTGACCCTATTTCTCTATTTTGGGAAGGAGTGTCAGAGGATGAAATTCATTGGAGACTTTTAGCAAGTATGGGAACATTACACTACAGCGTAGAAGTGGGTATGAGTGGATAAAGAAGTTTAAAAGTGGACGAACAAGCGTGATACATGAAGAGGGAGAAGGACACCCGTCAAAATCCACCAATGATGAGAACCGGCAAATTATCATCGATGTGGTAGCTTTTTCTCTGCAGATTAGTCTTGTCCCTGCCTATCAAATTATCCACGTTGAGCTCGGCTTCCATAAATGAGCGTGCGGATAATTTTTGAATGCCAGTGAAGTGTAAGAAGGTCATGTCCCCTGAGTGATGCAAGTGAATTTCTGGAAAAATCAGCGGAAAGTCAGTGGAAATCAGGATAAAAAGTGGGTATTTGCCTCATACCCCACTTGTATGCGCCGGGTAAAAGGCCTCGTTTTAATGTGGGCCCACCCACAAACCGAAGCTCATGGGTGGGAAAGAACAAAATTGCGTCGATCCCTTCGGTATTCCCCCTCAAAGGGGGTGCCTCAGGCGCCGGGCAATAAACCCAGCCCTGCTCCCAAGGGGGCAGGTATTGCCTGGGGGGAAAGCCCCCTGGGATCGACGCTATTAATTTAACACAACTCGCCGGTCCAGCAGCCGAAGCTCACTGGACCCCCGTCCTGAAGGACGGTTTGAGAGTGCCAGGATAGAAAGTGGATAACGAGTATACTAGTCAAAATGATAACATTTTAAATATAAATGAATAAAAAGATCTTAGATTTGAAATATTTTTAAATGTCTTAAGCCTCTCTGGCAATTGGGATACATAGATTAGTTCTTGATAACAGTTGTTCAATTCATCAGTGCTGACCTTTTTGTTGGAATATTTTTTGTATATAAGGTGTGCTGTGTCCCAACACTTAAATCTAGAGACTCTACGTGGGCGCGTGGATTAAAGCCAGCCAATCAACAGCTCGAATACGGGGTTAGTTAACTATTTAATCGCCGATCTTGAAAGCCGTTCAATTTGCACGTATTCAACACGGACGAACGGATCTCCAACCAAGGACTATACCCAACACTAAAAAACACCGAGGAACAACCAAATGATTGTACCCGACACCAAGGAACAGCCAAGGATTCTTCACTAAGGAACACAATGGATTCCCACTGTAAAGTGCTCTCACTAAGAATAGCCACAAAAATGTGTAACACTTTTAACTGTGTCTCCTTAAAGAATTGTTTCATTCTGAAAGAGACATTTCCCACTGTCTATCTTCCCGCTTACGTATAGGCGTAAATTTATACGAATATACTTATAGCCTCGGATTTCATTTCAAATATTATTCATAGATATAAGTAAGCTGTCTTGTTTAACAAGTAGATTTTGACTTCTCTCCTAAATATAATCTATTTACACACACACACACACACACACACACACGCAAACATACATATATATATGTGTGCGTGTGTAATCTAATATATATATATATGTATATATATAAACATATGTATATATATACGCACATAAATTCATATACACACATGTGTGTGTGTGCATGTAATCTAATATGAATACATATATTTAATGTATGTATCTATACATATTTATAATATAATGAAAGACTGCAAATAAGAAAACATGTTTGCGCCGAGAGAGTATCCAATAGTTCAGTAGGTATGAAACTTAAAATTATAAGATTATGGATACTATATTTCCGTTACTCAAATTTTATGTGATTAACACAATTTTGTATAATATATATATATATATATATATATATATATATATATATTATAAAAAAGAAGAAGGTCCGCAAAAATGTATTATGTTCTCAGAAAAAATATTCTTACATACGCGACACGTGTTTCTGATCTGTTGTCTTCTTCAGGCATTGAGTTATTATTTTGGCAGAATATGTCCGATATTTGATAGGTTGTGTGTGTTTCTTAATACATTTTGCGGACCTTCTTTTTTATAAAATATTAAATTTTCTCCCGTTGGAACCAGAACAACATTTTATATATATATATATATATATATATATATATATATATATATATATATATATATATAGAGAGAAGAGAGAGAGAGAGAGAGAGAGACACACACACACACACACACACATATATAGACACACATAGTAGGGCAACAGGTCTATGAGTATGAAAAATTCCGAATTCAATACTTGAGGCGTGTTATTCGCGAGAATCTGTGGCATATTGGTACAGAATTCTTCCGTTATCAGCTTATCCAAAAAGTATGTCTAGATCCCCCAGGCCTGAATCACTCTAAACAAATCATCTGTAAGTAGCCAAGCAGTTAACATCTTTAACTGAACTGTTGTGTTCTAGTACTTCGAGAGAGTTCATTATATACATATATATATATATATATATAATATATATATATATAATATATATATATTATGAAAAATAGATGGAAATTAATCCGAGAGTATGAAATTTAACATTTTTGAAAAAAACAAAAACAAATGATGTTTATAATTGCTGACAGAAATCTGTTTCGACCGTTTCAATAGATCGGTCATCATCAAGAGCAACATATGAGAGAAATACGGGATGAAACAACCGTTAGAAGAAAGGGTACAAACAGAATGCTATTATTCAATGCTGGAATTTTTAAAATGTGTGTTCTGTGTTAAAAATAAAATACATTTAAAAAAAAAAAAATTATTTTATTTTTAACACAGAAGACGCATTTTTAAAAATGAATAATAGCTGGGGTACAGGTGTTAAGCTGTGTTAATTATTATTCTATGTTACTGCTGCCCCTGACCAGGATTGAACCTGCAGTCTAGAGATAGCTGTCATTTAGAACTGTCTTAACCTAACTCCTTTATCTACTAGTTTATGTGTCTAATTGGACAATCCAGTGTGATTTTTTTCAATCGCAAAAGTATAAATTTTTTTGTAAAAACGGATTTTATGTAGTGTCTTGGCAGGCATCTTGATCGAAATTGACCGAAAACATCGTTTTAAATGTATCAAAAATAAATTACATGTGTAATATTATTTTGCTTTTTTACTGATGCTCATTATGTTACTTTTTCGACTTAGACAAAAATTTGACCTTAAATAATCGGTTTAATGAATTTTAATTCGTTTTTAAAATGAAAAGCATACGATATTTTGGCAGATCCTACTCTTTTTCCTAATCCCAATCATCTAGCGAGAGCTTAATGGGTGGCCCAACGGGTCACTTTTTGACTAGTATATATATATATATATATATATATATATATATATATATATAGGTATATGTAAAAACAAAATTTTTTTTGTGATGAAACAAAGAAAATACAGTGCTCAATCACAAATTGTAAGAGCTAGTATTTATTTATTTTACAAAGTTTTCACAGATCAATGTTCATTATAAACAGCGACCCAGGTTTCATGCTAAATAGCAATCATCAGGCTGTTGAGCAAGATCCCATGGTGTTTGTTGAAGTTCTTTAATCAATGTCACATAGAAATGCACCCTACGAAAGTAATGCCTCGTATTAAATTCCCCAGAAACTGCAATAGATATAGAGAGCACAATAACACGGTTAGATAGAGCAAGCATTTAGCTACTGAACATTACTTTTTACACTCAACTCTATTGACTGTACAGTTTCGTCAGCGATGAACAAGAACCACCGCCCTGTCGGCTGGGGCGTTAGAATCCGCCGACTGCACCTCTGCAGAGGGGTAAGACTCCCCCAATGGGGCCACCTGTTGGCCGTGGGTGGCGACCCGTGATGCTTAAGGATAGAGCCCAGGTAGATGAGCAGTTCATGACATGCAATACTCCACTTTGGCCCTATCTTGGGCTAGACGGGCGGTCAGAGAGGCCTCCTCCGATCAATCGGCTGGTCACGTCAAGCCCTAGCACCTATATGGTTTTCCCAACCCTATTGCCCTTATGGCAAGCCCCGACTCCTTTTTATCATATGGGTGCTAGAAGGCGGTGGCTGCGGGTCTACATGTCCTGGGAATGACGTTAAACTCTATCTGATGGTGAGGTTCCAGTTTTGGAGGTTTGGGGAATGTGGAGCACCCCTTCATCACCATTGCTCCCTGGTCCACTCTGACCCGGAGTGGTAGTACCTATTAGGGTCCCATCTATGGGTTAAATAGAAAAATGTATTTATAAATAAATTGTATTATCTATTAAGAATTGATTTATTTCAAAACTTTATCGGCATTAAATGACCCACTGAGGTTGATATGCCGTAAAACAAAACAAACCAAACCAATCAAGAACCAGCATAGAAATTTGAACACTACGCGCCAACGGCATTTAGTACCGATTTACCGCATTCTTTCTTTTTTTTTTTCCTTTTTTTAGATGTACCCTTTGTGAGTCAGTGTGCAAACAACAAATATACTAGTATATATATATCTTTACCAACTCCTCCACACGGACAGGCTGTGACACAATGTCAATTTCTTAAGCGAATTCAGAATTTTCCTTCTAGACCAGTTTTCTAAACAAGGTTAACGCTTTGCCAACTTTAAGCCACTCACAGCGAATCTCCCACCAAAGTACAAAAACCGTACAAAAAATATCCCTTATCTACTGCTAGGGAAAATGGGATAGACTCTCTCGTTGTTCGGCTAATACCGACAATAGGCCATTCTGCCTACTTTACTTTTATGCCCCTACACAGTCTTACATATACGCTCTCTCTAAATGCATATATATATATATATATATATATATATATATATATGTGTGTGTGTGTGTGTGTGTGTGTGTGTGCTACACCTATACGCAACCATACTCATATAGACATGTTAGCACCCACATGCATATGCATTATTGCACTTAAATCGGGTTGATTCAAAAGAGTTGATATTATTTGAGATGTTTAAGAAAAAATTATATTTGTTGGTTTGTTGTTTTATGGTGTCAACCCTTTTCAGGCTATTTAATGCTGAATCAAGGCATTTTGATATTCGGTTTCCCACAGTATCTACTGTTGCGTAAATGGTCACCCATATCAGTTTTTAACATGCTTATTGCTGCTTAACTTCAGTGATTCGAGCAGGAACCGGTGCTTTCAATGTGACTTGACCAGAAGCCATATATATTTAATTTTGTGATCTAATAACTTGGCTAATTCTCATTCAAATGATCTCAAATTTCAAGGATGTGTATGCATCTTTTTACGGCATATCAGCCCTTTTTCGTTCATTTAATGACGAATCAAGTTATTTTGATATCATGTTGCTTACAGTACCTGCTCTTACTGTCACCCATCCCACTATTGAAAATAGGATGTGTAGAGACAACTCGAAATTCTGTTTAATTTTTAACTATTTGACTTCAAATTTCCCAACGGCTGTACCAAATTATCTTGGTATTTCTTAACCTGTATGATAGTATATTTCAAAGTTCATAAATCTATTCACCTCAGGACTCATTCTATTCTAATAAAGTCCTAAAATTAGTGTTCATGTAGTGATTCTTCAGTTTACAAGTGACACGTACGAGAGCCGCTGCCAACGGTTTACGGTAGGATCACAATGATAAAAGAGACGCCCTGAGCGAGTTAAACTCGACAAAAACTTAAACGGCTTTATTCAATCCAATGAATGGAGTTTCTATACCTGAAAATAAAATAAAAACTTGAAACATAAAGCATAGAAGTTTGATTATAGAATTTCTGAGGATTTTCTAGGGAAACTCTTTTTAAATAGACTTTCTAGTATATCAGTTGTCACATTTTTGGTTATTTCCTATAACCCCAACATAATCAAAGGGGAACCACTCTTGGCTGATAAATTATTTATTTTCCCATTAAACTAACCCTAAACCCTAACGCCGTCTTCTTTTTTCCTAGTAGATCAATAAATAAATGAATAATTTATCAGTCAAGAGTGGTTCCCCTTTGTTTATGTTAGACTTATAGGAAATAAGCATATTTTTTTTCTTTTTCTTGAACAAATTCTTTCCTAATGTTTTGGTTTCAAATGAAGAATATTTCAGGATCTGTTGAAGTTAGGTTGTCTGAAAAATATTTTTTTCTAAGAATAAAATAATTGAATGATGAAACAAATTATTTTGAGAGATGGGTGGTGGGGAGAGGTTAACCCTTACAAAAAAAAAACAAAAAAAAACTTCCATATCTAGATAATTTGAACGATAATTTGTCAAGTTATTGGATGACGAAGTTATATGAATTTTTCTGAAAGACTCTGAATGTACACTTAGGGACACAAGAGCTTATAGCGTCACACGGTTGGTTGGAGGTGTGTGGTGTAATAGGAAATGGACTCGTCGACCCGAGTTCAAATCCTGGACGAGGATGTTTGCATTTCACATAGCGCTAATACCATTGGGAAAGGTATGCCTCCAACTATGGGTAAATAGTAGGGCAGACTGGGATCTTTAAACCTGACTAGGTAACCAATCTAGTAGAAGGGAACTCTGAATGCAGACCTGTTAAAACTCCGCTTAAGAATTTGACCATGTGTCGCATCCTACTTGTGCTGATAAGTTGATATTATATATATATATATATATAATATATATATATATATATATATATATATATATATATATATATCAGGTAGAGTAACGATTTGTGTCTCAGCAAACCGAGATTTAAATTTGGTTGAGACTGCTTACATTCAGAATGCAAACCTGTTAAAACTCCGCTAAAACGATTGACCTTGTGTCACATCCAGCTCGTGCGGAGAGGTTGGTAAATATATACATAGTGTCATAGGGTGAATCGAAGTTAATTTAATTTAATTTAATCCAGAAGTAAGTGATCCAAGGTCGGATTAGTGCAGCCCCGAAATGCAAAATACGATTGCAAGTCCTTTGGAAGGATTGCATTTCATTCCTTTGGCTTGATATCAATTCAAACATCAGATCAGACGGGCTAAAGTTTCCAGCCAAACAGAAACTTGTTTCATTTCCCTATAAACTGTCACCTTCAAAGCTCTCCTCTCCCAAGAAATCACATCTTACGCTCTTTGTTGTTCTCTCCCTCGCCAGACCTCTACCCAGAGTCGAAACCTGCCGTGATTGTCAGAATCCGACACCACAATTATCTTCAAACGTGGGTGGCGTGACCCCGGTGCTTAATATACTAAATCTCTAACACCCTCTGCTTTATGAACATGTTATTTTCTTTTCTTTTGAACTTGTGCTATGTTGACTATGCCTGTTAAAGACGTTATGTCAGAGTGGATCTAACATTTTTTTTTTTTTAAAGAGTATACTTTGGCAATAATGAGTACATAAGAAAGCTTTTCTTTTTGGTAAGTCGGCCGTCTCCGTTGCCACCCAAGTCGGATACGTGATTAGCTTTTGAGCATGTGGCGTGACGCTTCACCTACGGGGTAACTATTAACACCGTAAAGGATACAGGTAATGTTCTAAGATAATAGATCGCGAAGAAAAACTGATTTTGAATGTTTCGCTACGGTGTACATTGTGAGTAAAATCATAAGCTAATCAAGAGATTCTAACAAATAAACCCAGAAAAACTACTTGGATACATAAAAGAAGCACACATCTACAACAAAATCTAAAAATCTTCAAAAAAAAAAAAATGAAAACACAAAATATATGTTAAAAAAAATCATCTAAGGTTTCATTCACAAAAATATGTAAAAAAAAACAAAACTTTAGAAAATTAAACATTATCACCAATTCATTTCAAAAACGTAGTCGGCATTAAATGACCCATTGAGGTTGATATGCCGTAAAACAAGAACAAATCAAATCAAATCAAATAATCAGGAGAAACATTATATCCACCGTACCGGTAGGGCCAAGAATTCAAGGTATGTCAGAAAAGTTTATTTCAAATCCAAACTACAAACTACAATTAATCCCCTTTAAAGTACCCCCCTAGAGTCTTACACTTTCCCATCCTTCTATGCCACCCTTGCATGCACTCATGGAAGGATTCTTCCGGGATTCTCCGTAGCTCTGTCATCACGGCCTTTTGGATTTTTGATGCACATCCTCAAAACGGGTTCCCTGGATTGCCCTGAGGAGAAAAGAAAATCACATGGAGCCAGGTTGACAAGTAGGGAAGTTTCTCCAGCCCAGTGATGTTTTTCTGGGCCAGGAATTCTCGGATACTCTCGGCAATATGGACGGGTGCGTTTTCATGGTGAAGCATTTCTGGATATGATAAGAATCAGAGCATAAAATTGTTCTGGATAAGACAATAAGCAGAAGCGTAGGATTATCCAGAGAAAGAAAATGAACAAAGACGTAAGAGTGTCCAGAATAAGAC
Source organism: Doryteuthis pealeii (assembly GCA_023376005.1). NCBI lineage: Eukaryota > Metazoa > Mollusca > Cephalopoda > Myopsida > Loliginidae > Doryteuthis > Doryteuthis pealeii. The sequence goes on along the minus strand of CM042141.1, from coordinate 76,099,854 downwards.
AATGAGTAGAGGCCTTAGATTGTTCAGGATAAACACAATAAACAGAAGCGTTACATTGTTTTAGATAAGACAATAAGTAGAGGCATAAGATTATCAGGAGTAAGACGATGAGCAGATGCGTAAGAGTGCCCGGAGTAAATTAATGAGCAGAGGCGTAAGAGTGTCTTTAGGAAAGCAGAGGCGTAATTGTCCCATGTATGACAATAAGCAAAGGTGTAAAATAGTTCTGGATAAGACAATAAGCAGGGGGTGTAAGATAACCCTAATGGGTATTTGTCGCATACCCCACTTGTATGGACTGGGCACAAGGCCTTGTTTTAACGTGGGCCCACCCACAAGCCGAGACTCATGGGTGGGAAAGAACAAAAATTGCGTCGTTGCCTGGGGGGATAGCTCCCTGGGATCGACGCTATTATTAAACTCTCGGCATGTCCGGCGGCCGAAGCTCGCTGGACCCCCGGTGTCAACCGGAAAACCGAATGTGCAATGGTATAATGAAAGAAAAAAATGATGACCCTATTGGAATAAACCCCAAGAACAAATCCGGAGCCGGAGTCCCTAAGATGGAGTAACGCTGAACTTCAGCGCTACACAGCAATTCCTGTGACACTACCGTTGCTAAACTGCATTAGTTTCAACCTTTCCTTTGGACCACAGAGGCAGTGTGGGGAGGGGTATCTCCTGCTTGGGCAACAGCACATCCTCCATATTAACCAGCCATGCTACGTAGTTCCCCCCAAAAATCCATTAGGACGCTACTCCATCGTCTTTCGCAGACGGAAGGATGCCAACACAACAATACAAGATTGACCTGATTAAGACAATAGCCAGAGGCCTAATATTTTCGTGGGAAAGACGATGACTAGAGGCCTGATTCATTTTTTTTCTTAAAATTTATACAGTTCATGACTTGCAATACTCCACTTTGGCCCTATCTTGGGCTTAGACGGGCGGTCGGGGAGGCCCCCTCCGATCAATCGGCTGGTCACGTCAAGCCCTAGCACCTATATGGTTTTCCCAACCCTATTGCTCTTATGGCAAGCCCCAACCCCTTTTTATCATATGGGTGCTAGAAGGCGGTGGCTGTGGGTCTACATATCCTGGGAATGACGTTAAACTCTATCTGATGGTGAGGTTCCAGTTCTGGAGGTTTGGGGAATGTGGAGCACCCCTTCATCACCATTGCTCCCTGGTCCACTCTGAGCCGGAGTGGTAGTACCTGTTAGGGTCCCATCTATGGGTTAAATAGAAAAATGTATTCATAAAAAAATTGTATTATCCATTAAGAATTGATTTATTTAAAAACTTTATCGGCATTAAATGGCCCACTGAGGTTGATATACCGTAAAAACAAAACAAACCAAACTAAAATTTATAGATATTTGCAGATTGGATAAATATTTACTATTACATCTGTTTCCTTTAGAGAGTAGAGTTTTTAATTTCTATATGATCTTTTATATGTTTTGAACGAATCTGAACTTTAAATCAGTCGTAAGAATCAGGTTCGTGGGTAGCGAACCACAGAAAATGAGTAATTAACAACTGTGTTTGATGTGTTCAAAACCCAATCCCTATTTCCGTCCTTGGTTCACCGTGATTGACCATTTATGTACCGGCAGCGCAAGCACCTACTAGGGTCTTCTAGTGGGAGATAGCAGTAGGAAGAACTCGGCCAGAGAATTGAGATAAATCAACATCTCTAAAACAGCTAATGTGTGCTGTAGCAGCATTAGGGCTACTGTACGGCTGCACCACTTGCGTTCTAACGAAACGCTAAGAAAAAAAAGCTACATGGAAACTAAACAAAGATACTGTGTGAGGTGTTGAACAAATCTTGTAAGCAGCACCCCACAAAAAGGAGCTGTACGGCCGCTTTTCTCTTATTACACAAAACATCAAAGTAAGACAGACAAGACATGCTAGATACTGTTGGAGAAGCAAGAACGAATCCATAAGTGACGGTCTTTTGTGAGCATATGCACAGGAACACACCAGTGTAATCCCACTAGCAAAAATATAAAACAGCTAGCTCTGTGCGGATTCCGGATGCTGTGTCGAAGACCTATCAAAGGCGATAACGAATAGGGACGGTTGACGATAGAGTTAAGTGCTACTCATACGCTGATTTAACAGGGACCTGTATCGAACCCGGAACCTTGTGATTCTAGGCGGATTATGTACCGACTGAGCTAAACTAGCTATTGATAGTAAGATATTACCGCATATTCTTACGAAAATTTGTCAACTTATCGGTATTGTAATGGCTGAGCGACCTTTTGACAAAACGTTACTATTCAGTTTATGTGGAAAATGTAGAACACACACAGGATGTTACAATGGATGGAAATGTATTCGTCGTAGTGTCGATGTTCGAACATATCGGTTTATAAAGAGATCTTCTTCAGGACAATATGAAACTAGTAAAGGAGAAAAAATGATTTATGTAGTTAAAAAGATGATGGATGTTTTGAATGTACTGAGTTTGGAAGATATGTAGAAAAGGTTCGTTACTATTCGTTGATTAGCGTTCCTAAATTGAATGTTAATGACGTGATTGGTACATACGAAAGCAGAAATAAAAATCTTATAAGAACACGTGAAGTCGAAAACAATTCATATAAAAAAAAGAGAAGAAAACTTTGTCGAACCAAAGAGACCAAAAATGAACATTCAGAAAGAGAAAGAAGAAATGAAACGGAGAAAAAAAAGTCTTGATTGATTGATTAACTCTTATCTGGAGACGTGGTAACTTCATTTATTCTAGCGAAATTCGATCGATTATCGCAGGGCGTTTCTCTTCTTGTTTCTTCTTACAAATGTCAAGTCTCAGATTATTAAACTAGCTCGTCTGAAGGATTAGACGTCGGCTTAACGCATTTCTCTCGCCTCTCAATAAATGCAAATATTACATTGAACTGAAGGATATTTGGAGGTAACTGAAAGTTTTGATTGTTTAACGAAGAAATTATAACCCATTGATCCATATACAATCATATATATATATATATATATATATATATATCTTATTATAATGTAGATTTTGTGTTTTTCTGTCTGTAACCGAAACTATATTACTACTCAAGTCACAATTCCCTTAATTATTTACATCACATTCTCCATGATTTCATTCTTTTAAACCTTCAGTTATTAATAAAAATTGCTTTACATTATTAATACTGTTGACCACATCTACGTACTAATAACATGCAATTGCATTTATATATATAAAAAAATAGCGGTTTACAGTTTGAACGAGAAGGCTAATTTGCATATTGATATTTAAAATTTTATTTTAATAAATATGTGCTTGGTATTATTGATTTCTAATTGTTTGGTTTTATCTTAAGAAATATAAACAAAATCTCGTGGATAAATCTTAAAAGAAATTTATTTACAAGAAGAAATAACTGTAATATTATCCTTTACTTCCTATTTTAACTAAATAGTTAAATTAGGAAAATTTACCAATGAAAGAGGGGAGTAATGGAAAATGATGAAATAGTTAGTTTCAAAGTTCTATTTTTCGATTATACCCCCTCTGTTGCAGATCTTTTTATCTGCATTCTTAGTCAGTTTCATTAGCCTTTCTAATTTAATATGATATTTTATTATATCAAAACTTAAATACTTGCACCCGGAGGGTGCATATATTTGCTAGTATATATTAATGTTTTTTTTAAGTTGGGCGTTATTACGAAGCATCTAAAAATAAATGAATGAACTCGATGTTATGGAGTATTGGATTCACTTATTTTATTATTTGTTATCATAAATTTTCGGGTTCGTTAGATACCCTTTTTCAAATGAATGTTGCTCGTTCAACGTATCTTTTGTCTTTGTTGTTATTGACAGCGGCAGCGTCTGTAAAATATTTATAATAACGGAGTATTCCGATGTCAGCGTTCAGTCCTCTCACGTTAGTTTGTAATTTTAGAATTCATTTAGTTTCTGTTTGTTTTCGAGATTATATATATATATATATATATATATATATATATATATATATATATATACAGGTGTGTGCAAAAGTATCTATACTGTAAAGTACTCTCATCTGCAGCCTAAAAATGGCCACAAAAATCATAACACAAGTAATATCATACTTTTAAACCGTTATCTTGAATTATACACTAACTTATAAAATAAATACACCAACCTACTTATTATGTATCAACGTAAAAAGCATCTAGATAAAATAAATGTCAATAAAAATAATTTCTTTTATTAGTACTAGCAAGAATATGCACCCTCCGGGCCCAAGTATTTATGTTTTACTGTAATGAAATATTGAAATATATTAAATTAGGAAGACTAATGAAACTAAAAAAGAATGAAGATAAAATGATTTGAAACAGAGAGGGTATAATCGAAAAATAGAACAACTTTGAAACTACCTCATCCATCATTTTCCATCACTCCTGTCTTTCATTGCTAAATTTTCCTAATTTAACTATTTATTTAATTTAGTAACTAAAGAATAACATCAAAGTTATTCTTTCTTATTAACAGATTTCTTTTAAGATTTATTGAAGAGATTTTTGGTCATATTCATTAAGATAAAACAAGATAATTAGAAATCAATAATACTAAGCACATATTTATTAAAATCAAACTTCTATGATCAATATGCAAATTAGCCTTTCCGTTCACCCTGTAAACCTCTATTTTGTTGTATATATAAATACAATTGCATGTTAATAGTATGTAGCTCCGGCCCACGCCGGGGTCCAGTGGCTTCGGCCCTGGGTCTTTGCGAGTTAATGGCGTCGATCCCAGGGGGCCGTCCCCCCAGGCAACGCCTGCCCCCTCGATTTGAAGGGGCAGGCCTGGGTTTGTTGCCTGAGGCGCCCCCTTGAGGGGGAATGCCGACGGGATCGACGCAATTTTTCACCTGCCACTCCATGAGCTTCGGCTTGTGGGTGGTCCCACGTTAATAGGGACTTTGTGCCTGACCCGTGCAATGGGGTACGCGGTAAATACTATGTAGCTCCGGCCAACGCCGGGGTCCAGTGGCTTCGGCCCTTGATTTTTACAAGTTAATAGCGTCGATCCCAGGGGGCGATCCCCCAGGCAACCCCTGCCCCCTTGATTTAAAGGGTCAGGGCTGGGTTTATTGCCCAGTGCCTGAGGCGCCCCCTTGAGGGGGAATGCCGACGGGATCGACGCAATTTTTCACCCGCCACCCATGAGCTTCGGTTTGTGGGTGGTCCCACGTTAATAGGGCCTTGTGCCTAACCCGTACAAGTGGGGTACGAGGTAAATACAATGTAGATATGGTCAACCGTATTAGTAATGGAAAACAATTTTATTAATAATTGAGGTTTGAATAAAAATAAAATCATGGAGAATGTGACATAAATACCTAATGGAATATTGACTTGAGTAGTAATATAGTTTCGGTTACAGACAGAAGAACACACAATCTCCATTATAATAAGAAGATTAGACTGGAATACTTGAGACCATTCAACTGAGGTGGTTCCTGCAGTGGGAGGTCCCCTGGAACCACCCCTAAGTATACACCAGACAGAGATACATGCTTTTGAAGTTGTTTTGACAGACTGTCTGAGTAAGATTTCAAATTCAATGCAAGCTCGTCATGCCGTTTCTGTGAGGTATACATGCAATAAGGAATTTTCGTAGGACGTTGACTTTACCGATGCTGAAAATAGGAATACCTCTACTAGATGAGCCGTTACATTAGACTTCAGAATCTGACATTAAGGATTAACGTTCTTTTGACCCCTTTAGCATTGAACCGATCAATCAGAACGCCGAATACAAGCCAGTGTAAGGACACGTCTACAACATATATCAAACATATCAATATGCATTCACACATGGTTCTAGAAAGGTACCCGTACTTTTCCATGCTTCGCTGTGTGTACATATGTAATTTCAAGAACACACACACACACACGCATAAAAATTTCGGGGGTGGGCCACTATTTTGGAAAAGTGCCATTAAATTCTTCACGGGCAATGAAGAGGGGAAATATCTAGAAGGAGAACTAATGATAGTATGTGGGAGGAGGAAGTAGCAAGAAAGAAATGAAAAGGGATACAAAAAGAAGAAAGAGATATAGAAAAAGATGGTGGAAAAGGATAGATAGATAGATAGAGCGAGCAAGCGAGAGAGAGAGAGAGAGAGAGAGAGAGAGAGAGAGAGAGAGAGAGGGGGGGGGTGGAGAGAGAGGGGGGAGAGAGACAGACAGAAAGAGACAGACAGACAGATACAGAGACAGAGGTATGGAAAACGAAACTAATAATAGTGAGGGGGGAAGGTTTGGTTTGGTTGGGTTTCTTCGTTTGACGGTATATCAACCTTCCTGGGTTATTTAATGCCAAAGTCATCTTTGTAAGTGATCAGCAATGGTACTATTTAACACATACATGAAGACTTGTATTAAGGGAAAAAAACGAAAAGGGATACAAAATGGAAGACAGTGATATAGAAAAAAGATGATGGGAGTGGATAGCTGGATAGCAAGAGGAAGAAAGAAACAAAGAGAGAGAGATAGAGAGAGAGAGAGAGAGAGAGAGAGAGAGAGAGAGAGAGAGTGGAAGAGAGAGAGAGAGATAGAGAGATGAAAAACGAAACTAAAGATCAACAGCGAGAGGGAAAGTTTGGTTTGGTTTGGTTTGGTTTCTTTGTTTAATGGCTTATCAACTTTCATGGGTTATTTAATGTCAAAGCGATCCTTGAAGAAGAAGAGAAGTGGTACTATTTAACCCATAGCTGGGGGATGGATTAAGGAAGAAATGAAAAAAGAATACAACAATGAATGAATGAATATAGATGGAAGAGAGAGAAAGAGAGAGAAAAAGATAGAGAGAGAGATGGGGGAGAGGAAATAGATAGATAGATAGATAGATAGAGAGAGAGAGAGAGAGAGAGAGAGAGAGAGAGAGAGAGAGAGAGAGAGATGGAAAAACGAAACTAAAGATAAATAACACGGATAAGGAATTGGGACGCACGCAGACGATCAAAATAAGGATATACATTGGGAACTACCCTCCTATAAAATTAAGACCAATCCATAAAAGGAAATTGTTTGAGGACATGTTAACATGGTAAATGACATGTTAAAATCCCAAGTAATTGAACACTCTAAATCTCCTTGAAGTTTTCCTATAGTGGTGGTGGACAAAGAAAATGTGGGGGGGGGGGCATCGCTTCTGTGTACACAATAGGACCCTCAATAATATCACTAAGCTCCTTGCGTACCCCTGCCATTAATAGATGATATACTAGCGCTTCTGGGCAAGGCAACCTGTTTTTCTACCTTGACCTGCGGTCTGGGTACTGGCAGGTAGTCTTTAATATAGCTTTAATATTTGCATGCCACGTTGGGCTTTTCCAATGTAGAGTGATGCCTTTTGGGCTTGCCAAAGCATCTGGGGTTTTCCAACAACTAATGTCAGTCGTATTGACGACCTATATGATTTTCCCAACCCTATTGCCCTTATGGCAAGCCCCAACCCCTTTTTATTATATGGGTGCTAGAAGGCGGTGGCTGCGGGTCTACATGTCCTGGGAATGACGTTAAGCTCTATCTGATGGTGAGGTTCCAGTTTTGGAGGTTTGGGGAATGTGGAGCACCCCTTCATCACCATTGCTCCCTGGAGTGGTTGTACCTGTTAGGGTCCCATCTATGGGTTAAATAGAAAAATGTATTTATAAAAAAATTGTATTATCCATTAAGAATTGATTTATTTCAAAACTTTATCGGCATTAAATGACCCACTGAGGTTGATATGCCGTAAAACAAATCAAACCAAACCAAACCAATCGTATTGACGAGATTGGAGCAGTTCTTCATGGCCCATTTGGATGACATACTGGTTTTCTTGAGCAATGTCAATGGACATCTCCAGCACCTGCAGGCTGTATTCTAAAGACTGAAAAATCATGGGCTGAAGATAAAATTACCAAAATGTCATTTCATGAAAGAAAAGACCAAGTATTTGGGTTTTGTCATTAACAAAAGTGGGATAAAACCTGATACCGATAAGATCGAAATCTCGTTTATCACCAGTCAACTCGCTAACTCCAACTTCTATAGTGAAACCCCCTTTTTGTTGTACATAATTTTGGTCATTCTATGATGAATAAAGGTATCGTTATATACTTATTAATAAGTGTTGAGATTTGTTGGGTTATAAGGCGTGTGTCAAATGCCCACTTCTACTTATAGACTCGCCGATAACCATGTGACCAAGCTCTTGGCCAATCACTGGTAGTACTCTGCTGCTGATATTGTTATTTATACCGGCTGTTCTGATCTTAGCTACTCACAACTACTCTAAACCATCGCGGACGACGGAACATAGGATTATATCACTGGACCTTTGACACTACGTAGGATTCCATAACTCAGGACTTACTTACTTTAAGTCCTTTTCAACTGACCAAGGATGGCGGTCAGAAACTTAACAATACCCAGAAAGAGAAACAGAACCGAGAAAGTCCGAACCAGCTCTTCTTTCCTGTGAGTCAAAAAACACAACGTGGTCACAGCAAATTCGAACGGGAAGATTCATCTACCTATAAGTTGCCCGAAGCGCAACACGCACTTATAGGACCACATTATGACTACCTGAAATCGATGAGGGTTTTTTTTGGCCCCCCACCCCTGTAGTTGTCTCAGCCATCGACCAATCAATGTCTCTCATTTATTCAACTTTCCATTATCACTTTATAAATCTTTTAGTTTCGACAGGTAATTTATGAGGAAGTGCGTTCCGATCTCCTACCTCAGAAATTGCTACCCGGTGACTATTAAAATAACGTCCCCAACTATGTCGTCTCAGATTTTCTTTTATTCATGTTTGTTTAATGTCTTGCTTTTAGTTTAAATAAACAAGAATTACGACAAAAAATAAGCGACACCCCACAAATAAATTTACTTGTCGAAAATATCTATCTATCTATCTCCATTTGTTCATATCTATCTATATTATTTTGTTTATCTATCTCAGTCTATTCCAAACTATATATCCATCTTCATATCTAAACAAGTTTTACGACAAATTACGATAAATGAACAAGAATTACGACAAATTACGATAAATAAATAAGAATTACGCCAAAAAAGAGACCCCCCCTCTAAAATACTTTTAACGCCCTAAGTTGGTTGTTTTCTTTCAAGTAACTCCGACATAGCTGGGGACGTTATTTTAATAGTCACCGGATAGCAATTTCTGAGGCAGGAGACCGGGACGCACTTTCTCATGAATTACCCACCTTCATTAACATTACTCCCAGATACACCCTGGCCAGAAGCGGTAGTACCTGTTGAAGTTCCGTCTATGGGCAAAATAGATCTGTTTGAAAAGTATTCGTATACGGTTTAGCTCTGTCGGTAGAGCATCCACTTTGGAATTGCAAGGTTCAGGGTTCTATACCAATCTCCACCAAATCAGCTTGAGTAATCGGATCTGTGTGGTAAAGCATCTGGGAGCTGATGGTAGGTGTAGTGCTCCACCACAAGAGAAAATTCCCCTGGTTTAGAGCCAGCAAAAAGGGGGTTGATTCCCTCGCTCTTGGGCGGATACCGACAACATGCTACTTCCCTGACTTTTACTAGATAGGAATACTTGATACCATAACACTATGAAAATTATCTATATTGATTGTTACTTGAAGCTATAATCAAATTGAGAAGATGAGTGTGTTCATTCCTTTTTGACAAGGGTATTAGTCCGAAAGTAAACGCAATAACACGCCTGTAGATCAAAGTCACTTACTAAGTTGTCGAAGTACAGGACGTTAGCCACCACAGCCCAGGGAAACCCTATATTAGTATTAGATAGGAATAATTGAAATTATACTGTGTGCAAACGAATGATTATTGACAAATCAAACAAGTACAAATGAATCGAATGTCGAAATTTAATAATTTGTAACAAGTTGACCTGCCGTTAAACAAATGAACTAAAACAAATATACAAATAATTGGGATTACAATCTAACACTTAAATTAATAAAATTTCAACCTTAAATAACCCGTAAGGAGTTGGTATGCCGTTAAGGAAATGGGCCTATAAATAGGAAAAAATGGCATCAAATAGCCTAAAAGGAATTTCTATGCCATTGAATAATTAAACCATGCCAAACCAATTAATCGTTATGATTATAATCATAATGTTTACAAATTAATCTCATTTTGGCATTGAATAACCCATAAGGGGTTGACATACCGTTAAACAATTAAAACACACCAAATCTATAAATAGGTATGATTATTATCATACATCTACAAATGAATCAAATTTTGGCATTGAATAACCCATAAGGGGTTGACATGATTCTTTTGTTTTGTTTTGTTTTTTATATTATGTATTTGGTTTTGGGATCATCAGAAGAGAATGGGCACCATTTTGGGACCTTCCTCTCAACGGTTTGATTTGCACACTGGCCCCCTGGTGTATAGATTATGACTTCAAGTAACCATTCTTAATACCAACAGAAAATTCATTGGTAAATTATTTATGCATATTAGCATTACACAGCAAAAAGGAAATTCACTAGCTTAAAGAATAGAGCAATTTCCAATCCAATTTGTAGCTTATGTATCTATTTGACTGTTAAAAATCTTACATTCTCTACAAGTTTAAGTACATATTGTTGAGAAGCTGCTGTAATGGTGTAATGGTTAGCAAGTTAGTCTCACAGATCCAATATTATCATATATATTTAAGTTTTAGATATTTTTGTAAATATTAATAAAATCTTTGTAATTTTTCCACAGAAAGCAAGAACTGGGGATATTTAATATATACTAGCAAATATATGCACCCTCCGGGTGCAAGTATTTAAGTTTTAATATAATAAAATATCATGTTAAATTAGAAAGAGTAATGAAACTGAATAAGAATGCAGATAAAAAGATTTGAAACAGAGGGGGTATGATTGAAAAATAGAACAACTTGGAAACTAACTCTTCTATCATTTTCCATTACTCCCGTCTTTCATTGGTAAATTTTCGTAATTGAACTATTTAGTTAAAATAGGAAGTAAAGGATAATATCACAGTTATTTCTTCTTGTTAACGAATTTCTTTTAAGATTTATCCCCGAGATTTTTGCTCATATTCATTAAGATAAAACCAAACAATTAGAAATCAATAATACTAAGCACATATTTATTAAAATCAATTCTTTAAGATCAATATGCAAATTAGCCTTCCCATTCACACTGTAAACCGCTATTTTGTTGTATATATAAATACAATTGCATGTTATCAGTATGTAGATATGGTCAACAGTCTTAATGATGTAAAACAATTTTATTAATAATTGATGTTTAAATAAAAATAAAATCATAGAGAATATGATGTAAATAACTAAGGGAATTGTGACTTGTATAGTGATATAGTTTCGGTTACCGACGGACAAATCCACAATCTCCATTATAATAAGATATATATATATATCAATATTTTTTTTTATTTTCGTAGTTGAATCCAGACATACATACATACACACAACTTTTTTTATATGTATAAATTATGGCTTCAAGTAACTATTCTTAATATCAAAAGTATCAATTTGTAAGTATTTCAGGAACAAAGTTGACCTAAGCAAATGCATTTTGTATTTTTTACTATTTTCAGACGACACAGGGCAAGAGGTTTGCCGTAATAATGTATTATGCTAATCTGGCAAAGTATTAGGGTCTGCTAGTATATCAGAATCCAAATTTTGATTTTTACCTCGACTCGCAGATGTGGCGCCGGTAGGAAGTTCTTAACTATGTCAGAGATGACGTAGGCTACCATATGCGTGTCTAACGGAATACATTCTCGTGTCTTTTTGTTCTTTTTGTTTTTCTTCTTTTCTTTTTTTTTTTTCCTGCGGTGTGAAGATGACGAAAATGTTAGTGTGTGGATAGTTGATACGATGCGGAGGGCAGCACTTAAGCTGTAGGTGAGGCCGTTGCTACTACTGTTGTTGCTACTGCTGCTGCTGTTGTCGTCGACGACGCCATCGCTCTGTTACATTGGTTAGGCTACTTCTTTGACACTAGCAATCTTCTTGAAGGCCTTGCTTTCCTAAGATGCCCATCCTAGCGTGCTAGACCAAAGAGGAGACAGTGTGTATTTTGGAAAAGTGCCATTGAATTCCTTACGAGCAATGAAGAGGGGAAATATCAGAAAAGGAGAAATGTGAGGAGGAAATGGTAAGGAAGAGGTGAATAAGAAGAGAGAGAAAAATAAATATTGAGAGATAGAAAAAGGATGATGGAAGAAGAATGAGAAAATAAGAGAGAGAGAGAGAGAGAGAAGAGAGAGAGAGAGAGAGAGAGAGAGAGAGAGAGAGAGAGAGAGAGAGAGGGGACGATAAAAATAAATAACGAGCGGGAAAGATTGACAAAAAGTATGTGGAAGGAAAAACGAAAGTGAAATGACATACTAAGCATACCAAGTGCGAGCAGAATGAAGAAGGATGTAGAGATCGGTAAATATATTTTTATACAAAAAGATTCACAGGGATATATATATATATATATATATATATATATATATATATATATATGTATACACACACACACACACACATATATATATATATATATATATATATATATATATATATATATATATATATATATAGTTAGTTAAAAAAATTATTTAAAAAATTATTCCTAAGAAAAAACTTAAGATGATTTTATTTTTATTTTTATTGGACCCTCTCTCTCTCTCTCTCTTTCTATATATATATATATATAAAGATAAATCTAATGAGTCAGACGAACCTACTAAAATTTTCGCTTAATGCTCTTCAGGGCTAAGATCTGACTCTGAAGAGCATTAAGCGAAACTTTTAGTAGGTTCGTCTGACTCATTAGATTTATCTTTATTATTTGCTCTACTTAGGTATTGAGCACTTTTTACTTATTAGCTTTAGTCTCCTAGTGGTTTTGTATGAATGTATATATCTTTATATATATATATATATATATATATATATATATATATATATATATGCATATAAATTGTTTTTTTCTTTTGGCCAATATATTGTACTAATAGATTATTTTTTGTTGGTACGATTATCTTGGTCTTTTCTTTTTTCCAAACATTTTTTTCTTCCCGGTTGATCTTTGGTAGTATATTTTTACAATCATACTATTTGCTGGTTTTTTTTATCACCGCGAGGATTTACCAATAAGTTTGGTATATATATAAAAGTCGTCGGGTCGGCCTAATGTCGGTATCAGCCAGACAGCGAGGGAGTCTATCCCCTTTTCAATAGAGCTAGACCAAGGAGATTGTTTTAGCATCTGAGGTGGAGCGACACACCTAACATCAGCCCCTTACTTTACTGCACAGATTCCTGTGCTACTCATACGCTGAGTTGGCGAGCACCGGTATCGAACTATATATATATATATTATATATATATATATATATATATTATATATAAATTTTTTGAAGGCGTAATAATGCACATTTATGTTTAAAAACATATTATTTCTTTTTTTCCTTTTTTTTTTCATATTAAGGGTCCAAATATTTTCAAGCGAAGCTCATCATCAGGGAATGAATTATTTTTCTCATAATTTTTCATCTGTATTTAATAAATTCAATCGTGTTGTTGTTCATTGAATGTTTGGTGGTAACTGTGAAAAATTTTTTTTTTTTTTTTTTTCCGGCGAAGATATAGTTACGCTCGGTAAATTTCCGTAATAAATCGGTGCGGTGATCGTGTTCCGCGGGATTTTTTGAAAATTATTTCATATATAAATTCTTTTTCTTTTTTTTTTTATAATACTATAAAATAATGAAGTCCTGCTCAGGGACACTGGAATAAAGATTTTTTTTGTCATTATTTTTCATAGTGAGTTCGAAGCATTAATTAAAATGTAATAATAAATTTTTGAAGGCGTAATAATGCACATTTATGTTTAAAAAACATATTTATTTCTTTTTTTTTTTCCTTTTTTTTCATATTAAGGGTCCAAATATTTTCAAGCGAAGCTCATCATCAGGGAATGAATTATTTTCTCATAATTTTCATCTGTATTTAATAAATTCAATCGTGTTGTTGTTCATTGAATGTTTGGTGGTAACTGTGAAAAAAATTTTTTTTTTTTTTCCGGCGAAGATATAGTTACGCTCGGTAAATTCCGTAATAAATCGGTGCGATGATCGTGTTCCGCGGGATTTTTATATATATATATGAGAAGGTTATAAAAGGTAGATGTACTGTATATTTGAAGCATAAAAGAATAGAAAAACTAATAATTCAAATAAACTAATATAATAAGTACAGTTAACTTATCCGTTCGTTTGGATTAATTATGTACTATTTTAAAGATATTCATATACTAAATATCAGTCGCTGGCTTTCGGTTTTGAAAATATGATAGTTAATATTAATTTGATGTAAAACAATTGAAGGTAATAGATTTTGATTCGAGAGTAATCTATAAAATTATACTTAAAAAAACTAGAAAGTGGTCTTATAATATTTTAACTAAATGAAGTTTAGATATTGTTATAACGGAATAGATGATTCTTAAATTGTAAATCTTTTCTGAGTCCAATGGATATTTTGCATGAGGGTTGAATGGCAATTATGAGTAAACAAAAGAAATTTAAAAAAAGAAAGAAAGAAAAGAAAAGAAAGAAATATTAAAGAAATGAATGAATAAAGAATTGGAAAAATAAAGAGAATGATGAAAGAAAAAATAAAGAAGCATAGAAAAAAAATTCAACAAGAAAACGGGAAGATAAAAACAAAAACAAAAAAAAAAACCCCAAAAAACAAATGTATTGAAGCTACACAAAGCCGTTCAGAAGGTGCATTTGCATAGTGTAATGCTTAGCAAACTAGTCTAGTTAGTCATTGGTACTTGTAGAAATTTGTTGGGTGATTAGTATCCAACTGTGTTGCGAGCTGAGTATGCTGTTGGTTTGAACAACAACAACTAAGCCCAAAACAGCTGGTATTTATGGAACTCAGGAATACTCCATTCATGAATTTGGGTGATTCCATCCCTTGAGTCCTGATTGGCTGCTTGGTTTCTCTGATGTTATGATGCTTCATAAATACTCTGTCATTCTGCAGTAGGCTTACAACAAGGTAAGATCCGTATTAATTCACGGCTTCCTTGTTGCCTTGTCTTACCAATTTGATGGTAATTGGAACTTTTCTACCAGTATGATGTTTATTCTACAGTACTGAAATGAAAAAGAAAGTCATCATCAAACAAAAGACATGATAAAAGAAACAAGGAATGAATGAATCAATGAATAAAAAGGAATACAATGAAAGAAAAGCGGGAAGAGGGAAAGTGGGAGGAGAAGGAGAAGGAGAAGGAAGAGGGTGGATCTCAAAGTAGTTTTGACTAACAAGAACAGATCCCCATTGATTTGAATTCAGGGTTTTACTTCTTTATAAAGGTAGCCATTCTAACATTAAAAATCTCAGTCTGCCCGACTATTTACCCATAGCTGGAGGAAGAATTGTGTTGTGGGGTTATTAAGTGTCACAAATAAAGACAAACGACTGGTGAAAGTTGATACAAGTGTATTGAACAAAGAAAGTAGAATTTACAGAAGGAAAGTGAAGTTACGTCCGACAATACAGTCTAGAACTGAATCGTGTCGCTTGTTCTCCAAGCTACAATTGTCTTTGCTACTTATATTAGTAGTAGTAGTATGAGTCCATTATGTAAATAGGTTATATCACCTATAACAAATTGTTGGATTCGTACATTTCATAAGGGTATTAGGGCTATGTGAAATGCAAACAGATGTGCCCAGGAATTGAACTCGTTTCATCGTGTCCCTTTCCTACGACGGTAATTATTACACTACGCGCCGCCAGAAAAATAAAAAAACAACAACAACATTCATTAAAAGAAATAAAGAATAAAACAATAATAAGTTGATGAAGAAAGTAAGAAAGAATGATAGAGAATGAATAGATTTAAAAAAAGAAAATCATCGGATTAAAGAAATAAATAAAGAAATATGAAGAGCAAGAAAGAAAAAACAGAAAGAAAGAAAAAATAATGATGAAAACGAAGAGATAATGAGCTAGAAAATAAGACAAACTGAAAAAAGAGTCAGGACCAGAAGTGACCGAGAGAGATGGAGTAGTGTGGCCCGGAAAATTATAGCGAGAGGAAATAAACGAAGAAAGTAATCGTTAAAAGGCAAACAAGATAGCGACCAAGTTGTAACTTATAAGTAAAAAAAATAAAAACTCAACTCTAAATCCTTGTCCCCCATCTTTAACATACAATATATATATACATATATATATATATATATATGTGTGTGTGTGTGTGTGTGTGTGTGTGAATGTGTGTGTATAGATTACAATATATATTCATATATATATAATATATATATATAAATTGAATATATATATATAAATATATAAATTATATATATTATATATATATATATTATATATATATATATATTAATTAATATATATATATTCATATATATATATGAATTAGATATATATATATATAAATTAATATATATATACATATAAATATTATACATATATATAATATAAATACATATACATATAAATCATATACATACATATATATGTATGTATATATTAAATATATATATATATTCATATTATATATATATATATTATATATATATATATATATATATATGAATTAAATATTGGCATTCAGCGTGGGTCCTACGGGTTGTTTACGAGTAATGGATC
>CM042141.1:76060638-76078138 GCA_023376005.1 Doryteuthis pealeii | reverse complement strand
ATCTTCAACAACTCAAAATCGCGACTCTACCTTGAAGTCGGGCCGATCGATGTGAAGCGCGGCACACACCGGGGCCTCCAGGAATTGCACAGTTCCACCTCGTATGATGAGGACACTGCCCAGTGCCTTGATGGCGTCATATCTGAGCAGTAGGTCGAAGCCCAGTAAATCTTTTCTCGTCACCAACACATCGACCTTAGCAGATGCACCAGAGTCAGTATGAATCCTCACTGACCCTACTCCACAGCACGCCCGGGTATCAAGCTACGGAATAGCGTCGCAGAGTACCCCGTATCCACGAACGTTAGGATCGCATACGAACAGGAGCTTGACGCCTGGACCAAAGACGGCTGGTTGATCCCGTACCCCGACCAAAAGCTTGGGCCTCCTAAAGGTCTGATCCCTTTAATGGCAATAGTGCAGCAGAACAAGTCAAAGGTGCGACCAGTTCTGGATTACCGCGAGCTCAACAAATATATTGAGGCTTACACGGCTGATGCCGATGTATGTGCAAGCAAGTTGCAGGAGTGGCGCCAGAAAGGATCAAACGTGTCGTTGCTGGATCTGAGAAAGGCCTATCTGCAGGTGCGGGTCGACGAAACTTTATGGCCATTTCAGACGGTGGTGTTTCGTGGCAAACGGTACTGCCTGAGCAGGCTGGGCTTCGGCTTAAATTAGCGCCACAAATCATGAAGACCATCATTGGTGCTGGGCTGTCCCAAGATGAAACTGTCAAAACCCTTACAGCCAACATGAACAAATCCCCTCCAAACCACACGGTTCGTAGCCATCCTCTCTCAGTCTTCAACATTTATATAAAGAGTTTTAAAGTTGTTTTTGATGAACTCCCTAAAACGTTTCTTGGATGTGTGCCTCGTATGTTTCTCACACTGTTCTCCATAGAATAATTTCTTCGGGTGTCTACCGTCTTCCAATCCAGCGCATCTGGTTTTGTAAGATGAGCATTTATATGCCGGACACATTGGCTTGTTGCGGGACATCGGCGTCTGGCGTGAGGAACTGCGAACAAAGTTTAAAATATTGCTGAGACATGTCTGATGAAATCTCTCCAAGCGTTGGCGTGTCAACGATACGTAGTCCACGTTTTCGAGGAATACAGGGGTATAGTCAATACACACGACTCATATTCATTGAGCTTCGTCCTCTGATATATATATATATGTATATATATGTATATATGTATATATATATATATATATATATATATATATATATATGTGTGTGTGTGTGTGTACATCAATCATGTTCCGAGCATACGATGAATTAGAAATGTTTTAATTCTATATTTAGTAATTAACATCTATACTTTAAGTAAACACACACACACACACACACACACACACACACACACACACACACATACATATATATATATATATATATATATATATATATATATATATATATACCACTGAAAAAAGTTGTGAGGCCAACAAAGGCTTCATTTGGTGATGACTCCAGAAACAGACATAGTTTCGGGACCAAACCATCTTTACCACTAACTCCGATCATCCAGTAGTCTTGCTTGGTTTGCTCTAGACACAACCTACATCTTTTCTATAAATAGAGCAAACTATATATATATATATATATATATGTGTGTGTGTGTGTGTGTGTGTGTGTGGCTTGTAGATTGATTATGAAGGTTTAACACAAAGTGAAGGAAGAAAAGGTAACGAGTATGTTGTTCCTTTACCTGTATCTTTTTATGTTTCCTTAATGCTTCGGGATTAATATATCATCTTCAGTAGACCTCGGGACCTATAACGGGATGTTGACGGCTGTCCGTACTAAATCCATGTAAGTTGGGATGTAATACCGTATATGTTTCTGTACTAATATTCTAACGTGCAGCGTCAAATCGGGCTCTGATCGCATATCGTTTTTAAAAAATAAACGCTGGGTTTAAAATGTTGTTGTAACAAAGTTCAAACGTATGAGCCTTCTTTATCT
The DNA here is from genome assembly GCA_023376005.1 of Doryteuthis pealeii. Classification (NCBI taxonomy): domain Eukaryota; kingdom Metazoa; phylum Mollusca; class Cephalopoda; order Myopsida; family Loliginidae; genus Doryteuthis; species Doryteuthis pealeii. Next base: position 76,076,164 of record CM042141.1, on the reverse strand, counting down.
ATTGTTTATATATGTGATTTGTTGTTGTTTTGTGGGTGTATAAATGTGTGATGAGAGTGTTTAGTGTGTCCGTGTGTGTGTGTGTGTGTGTGTGTGTGTGTGTGTGTGTGTGTGTGTAACTGTGTTTGTTTATTGTTTGTCGAGTATTGTATGCTGAATTGCGATTTGTTATTGATTCATTGTATGATGTATTCCGTATTGAGTTCTGTTCTGTGATTTATTTGTAGATGTAATTAAATTATAATACTTATATATATATATATATATATATATATATATATATATATATATATATAAAGATAAATCTAATCGGTCAGACGAACCTACTATTAGTTTCGCTTAATGCTCTTCAGGGCTAAGATCTTAGCCCTGAAGAGCATTAAGCGAAACTTTTAGAAGGTTCGTCTGACTCATTAGAATCATCTTTATTATTTGCTCTACTTAGGTATTGAGCACTTTTTACTTATTAGCTTTAGTCTTTTGGCGGGTTTGTATGTATATATATATCTTATTTATATATATGAATATAAATTGTTTTTTCTTTTGGCAAAGATATTGTACTAATAGATTATTTTTTGTTGGTACGATTATCTTGGTCTTTTCTTTTTTACAATTTTTTTTTTCTTCCCGGTTGATGTTTGGTAGTATATTTTTACAATCAAACTATTTGCTGGTTTTTTCTCACCGCGAGGATTTACCAATAAGTTTGGTATATTAAATTATATATATATATATATATATATATATATATATATATATATATATAGTGTGGGATGGTCACTGTTTCAGCTTTTGCTAGAATGGCGTACCAAAGGCAGTATTATTCGTAGAGTGCTCAATATAAAATAGAGCTGTTATATAATATAATAAAATAAATATATAAAGGTTTTACATATCTATTTATTAGGTGTCAAAGGAAAATTGACGACCATATTGGTTTCATGCGAGGCAATCATCAGGTGTTGATATTTCAAATGCAAGGAAAATCGAAGATTTCTTTAAAAAATTCAGAAAATTCAATAGACATATGATAAGTATAATTGGATATTAAGTGATGTGCGTATGTATGTGGTGGTAATTTGAATGTATGTGAGTGTTTATGGACAGCATAAAAGTTGTGTATGCGGGGTAACTGGTCACACACATAATACATTATTCTATGAATGTGTAACATTTTATCAGTGCAGACGTGTGAGCATTTGTGTTTGCGTGCATATGTGTGTGTGGGTGTGTGTTTTTTGGCATTTCTGGGTGTGAGCGGCGTGTATTGTGTTGCGGGGGAGAAATGGATGTATATTGTCGGGGCTATTTAATTGAGTGGGGTTGAATAATTTTAATTTTAAGATTACAAATGTTGTATACTATGGGCGGGGTGGGGTTTATAGAATGACGGGGCTGGCTAATTGTTGCAAGTATACATGCGGATACGTACGTAGGTCGTGGTGTCAGCTAAACATGCTTGCACGTAGGCATACACACACACAAGGTGTGTCAAAAGGTATCGAAATTTTTTGTACTTTTTGACCAACTGAAAAAATAACGTTCCATTCATTGATTTTTTTTCAGGATACAAGGTGTATCAAAAATATAACAATCTTAAAGGTAAAAATAAAGAATGAATGGAGCTTTTTTTTTCAGAATATGAGGTGTGTCAAAATTTACAAAAAATATCGATACTTTTTTGACACACATTCTATATATCATTTACTAAATAAGGTGACTTTTTCTGAAAAAAGTACAAGGAATGTTTTAATCCGAATTTTTATCCATTAATGTAACCTGAGAATTTTGAACTCAGAATATTTAATCTGTAGGAAATATTTATTTTCTATCTGGAATAGCATTATTCCGACGTAACATGAAATGTGCACGAAAAGCACCCTGTGTTGCAATTATTGATTCCACAGTTTTAAACAACGTTTGAACTGCAAACGCTTGTTGTGCACTGCAAATCGTAATTGATCGTATCGGAAAAAAATGTAAGACATTGAAATAGATGGAGCTACCGTTGTCACTTGCCTAAGTCCACTTGCATCACACAGGTGATAGTTTATCACTAATACTCGGGGTCATGTCATAATTTCTTTGACAGTAAAGAACAGCACATATGAGAAACAAGAATTACTCAGCTACTAGAACATGGATGGTATCAGAGAAGTTAGAATAACGCTACTACCGGTGGTGAGGCCCCAGTTATTAGTATTAGATAAGATTTCTTGGACCCATAAGTAAGTAAAGTCGTTGGGGTGGCCTACTGTCGGTATCAGCCAGAAAGCGAGGGAGTCTACCCCCTTTTCACTAGCGCTAGACCAAGGAGATTGTTTTTGCATCTGAGGTGGGTCATCACACCTACCATCAGCTCCTCACTTCACCGTACAGATCCCTGTGCGACTCATACGGTGAGTTAGCGAAGGGTCGGTATCGAACCAGGACCCTTGCTATTCCTAGTCAAGTGCTCTAACGACTAAGCTAAACCGGAACTTATTTGTATTGAAGCTATAACTGTTTACAAATTATTATTAAAATTTGATTTATATTACATCCAACACGAAATATTATACATCACCATGGCCACCAAACACAAATACGCTCTTTAATACGCACATACACACGTGTAATCCCGCACTAGGATACAGTCATAACGTCACAACCAACACGCATTTTCATGGACACGCGCATGACAACATACGAACAAGTACAAAAATCCCCGCATTCACGTAAACATACAAAACGAGAATACAGTTATATAAAAATACCATCATTAAAAAAAAATTATTTAAAAAGAAATGCCATAACTAGACTGCTTCAATTCCAGTGATCTTTTGAAAAAGAGATATTATCTCGAAAATTCAAGAATTAAATACATGTTAACACACAACACCATTGTTACCGTATTATTATTTTTTTCTTTACACCTACATTGTGATAGACTTCTAAATCAACCTCCTAACTAAAATTATTATTAGTTACATAAAATCATATAACCGCTTGCAAAAAGAATAAATAACTCAATAAGCGTTGGATCTGATGGTGAGGTTCCAGTTTTGGAGGTTTGGGGAATGTGGAGCACCCCTTCATCACCATTGCTCCCTGGTCCATTCTGAACCGGAGTGGTAGTACCTGTTAGGGTCCCATCTATAGGTTAAATAGAAAAATATATTTATAAAAAAATTGTATTATCCATTAGAATTGATTTATTTCAAAACTTTATCGGCATTAAATGACCCACTGAGGTTGATATGCCGGAAAACAAAACAAACCAAACCAAATCAACAACCGTTGGCATGACATTAAATGAACAATTACCCAACACTTGTAAAACCACACAATCCCACTCTTTCCATTTTTTTTGGTTGTAATATTTGTTATTATTTTCCATGCTAGGAGTGTTAATATAGTTTTTAGAATTAAGATGAAAGACAATACTAGAGATATGTCACAACTTGTACAGAGACGGAGTCGATGGAAGGAGGAAAATTATATGAACACTATAGAAAGAAAATGAACACTAAACTTAAAACAAGAAAATTCTACTAGTTTGCGACGAATTGGGTGTCTTTGTAAAAGACATAACCTTTAGAAACACTGGAAAAATATCAAAGGACATTTATAAAGGATATTAAAAAAAAATCTCCAAATATCTTTGCACCTGCTGACAAAACTAGAAAACTTATACGTGTTAAAACAAAAGGAGAAGGGGTGTTGCATCGTGACTAACGTGCATCACTGCGATATTGTAGTAAGCGAGTTCGAACTCCAGTTTCGGTATTACATTCATTTTCGGACTAATATCTTTCATGGTTAGAGTGGCAAATGCACTCATCGACCCGAGTTCAAAATCCTGGACGAGGCTGTTTGCATTTCACATGGGGCTAATACCCATGAGAGACGAATACATCCAACTACTCTCCCTCCAGCTTTTTGGTAAATAGTCGGGCGAACTGGATTTTTACAAACATGGCTAAGTAACAGATCTAGAATGAAAACTCTGAATTCAAATCTGTTGAACTCTACTTGGTTAGGCAACCGGTCTAGGAGAAGGAAAACTCTAAATTCAAACCTGTTAAACTCCGCTTAAGAAATTGACCTTGTTTCACACCCTTTCCGTGCTTAGAAGTTGGGAGACACACACACACACACACACACACACACACACACACACACAACATATATATATATATATAATATATATATATATATATATATATATTTACCAACCCTACGCACGAGCAGGATGCGACACAAGGTCAATTCTTAAGCGGAGTTTAATAGGTTTGAATTTAGAGTTTTCCTTCTCCTAGACCGGTTGCCTAACCAAGGTTAAAGAGCCCAGCCTGCCCTACTATTTACCCATAGCTGGAGGGATTCATACCTTTCCCAATGGTATTGGCGCTAAGTGAAATGCAATTGCCACGTCCAGGATTTGAACTCGAGGTGACGAGTCCATTTCCCATGCCTTTAACCCTTACACCACGCGCTTCCTGATATATATATATATATATATATATATATATATATATATGTGTGTGTGTGTGTGTGTGTATGTGTGTGTATGTGTGTTTGTATGTGTAAGCACACACACAAACACACACACACACACTCACACATATATATATATATATATATATATATATATGTGTGTGTGTGTGTTTGTATATGTAAGCGCGTGATATAATGGTTAGAGTCGTAGGAAATGGAATCGTCGACCCGAGTTCAAATCCTAGACGAAGCTGTTTGTATTTCATATAGCGCTAGCACCCTTGGGAAAGTTATGAATCCAACAATACTCCCTCCAGCTATGGGTAAATAGTAGGGCAGACTGGGCTCTTCAACGTTGGTAAGGCAACCTGTCTAGGAGAAGGAAAACTCTGAATTCAAACCTGTTAAACTCTGATTAAGAAATTGACCTTGCTCGTATGGAGGGGTTGATATATATATATATATATATATATATATATATATAAGGTAGAATAAAAATTTGTGTGTCAGCAAACTGAGATCTAATTTTGGTTGAGGCTGCTTGCATTCTCTTAGCTGTAATTCCCTTGGCAAAATCATGTATCTACATTTTCGTGAACCATGGCTTTTCATCAGATATTTCGACAAAAATATCTTGTTTTTAGCATGCCACAAATGTTGACACAAAAGAAACTAGGTAAATAAGCACTTGGCAAAAAAAGAAGAACAACAAAAAAAATCTAAACTCAAAAAATTCTAAAAAGAAACCCACCCATAATTACTAGCAAGTATTAATAACATTAAAAGTTGTTAATCTACTCACTCACATATATATATATATATATATATATATATATATATATATATATATATATATATATACAGGGTGTTATTGACAGTTTCATAAAGAAAAAGAAAAAGTGCTTGGTAACTACAAAATTTAATAGGTTGTAAAGAAATTAAACAGGTACGGAAATTACACTACTATCAACAAGTTTCAATCAAAATAACCGCCATTAGCGTCGATCACAGCCTCAATCCTGCTCCGGAACCTGGAGCAAGCTGATGTTACAGTTGATCTGGGAAGAGTCTCAAAAATACCATAATTCTGTCGATTACCTGGGCTTTTGTAGTACTGGCATACATAATAATCCATGGGTTTAAACATCTGGGGAGTTCGGAGGCCAAACATTGGGACTGGTGTAATTATAAAAGTTCGCCGACAACCATTCTTGACTTTTCCCAGAGGTGTGGCAGGGTCCGCATCCTGCTGCCACATATATGGCCTACCATTGGCTACCCTTGTTATCCAGTGTTTGACTACACTATTTAGCAACTCCACGTAGGCATCTGGATTCAACCTTTAGTCTGCATGACACGAGGAGTATGCTTTGGACTGTATGCAAGTCATCTGTTATTCTGTGTGTTGTGCTTTTGATCTTGGCAAAAAATTTTCTCATGGGGAAAGAACCAAATTGTTTGTGGTTCGGCAGGTGTTTCACTTTGCTCAGAAGTTTCTTCGCCTTTGCCAGACGATTTTCACGGGCCTTTTCTGGGAGCAGTTGATCTCTGCGATGCTTGTATGAGTCGTAGCGAAGGTCTTGATTGAGTGCGAGATTCATGATAGAGACTGAAACATTTAATTCACGTGACAAAGCCTGAATTCCAACGACAGGGTCCTCCAACACTTTTTTTCTGTAGATTCTCGAAGAATTCTGCTGTACGAACGCAATCAAATCGTCTGTTATATAGCTTTCTTCTAGCCAGAGCTTCGTAGTCTCCATTGCAATTCTCCAGTTCATGCCTGATTGGTTTTACAGTATTCAGGGAGCATTGGGCAGCAACCATAATATCCTTATTTTGATGGCCGATGCAGATCATCATGATACAAGTTATTCTCTTCTATAATTCAGGTTGGTTCCATTCATCTGTAAAGTTTACATCCAAAACATTTCATACATCGCGACAAGAAGAAAGCCATCAAAATTAACAACCGAAAACACCTTCCCACTAATTCCATAAACAATACTCTTACTAATAACCAACTAAATAGATACATTATCATACCCATTAATTCGGCCACAACCATTATTAAAAACCTTAATAACTTACATGTTACTAACTCCTAAAAATCAATCAAAATATTATCAGCAAAAAAAAAAAAAACAACCATATTCACACGAGATCTGATGCTTGTCTATGCAATGTTTAGGTTGTAATAAACAATATATAGGTGAGACATCTAGAAACATTAATCAACGAGACTACGAGCATAAGAGAGATATACGAAATGCAGAATTGAGCAACATATTAAGTAAACACGTTTTAGAAACCAACCACCTTTTTAATTTTAAAGAATCCAAAATGTTAGTTAGGACACCCAACAAAAAACTAAGAAAAATTGTAGAATCTAATATAATCCCGACTTATAATACAATAAAACAAAGATCCAGATTTTATAACTTGTCCCTCACCTGGTTAAACTTATACTTAAAAATGACAAAATACCTTATATTTGATCAATATTTTTACTCAATTAAATAAGGTATTTTTCCATTAATTTAATCTAAATAAAACACACACACACACGCACATCACATAGTATAAATGGGGACGCCGCTACTCAATTAAATAAGGTATTTTTTCCATTTATTAAAATTAGATTTTAAAACACACACACACACACACACACACACACGCACACACACACACACACATCACGTAGTATAAACGGGGACGCCGACGTAGAATAACATTTTTCCATTCATTAAAAATTAGTAGTTTAAATTTGAGACGCCGTGCGTTAGTCAGCTATTTCAAGCATGTCTTTTCTTCCTCGAATTTGAAGATCAACAAAAACAGCCACAAAACAAAAACAGAGGCTCGCAGACTTTTGTTTACATCAACAATCTATTCTTGCATTAAACCAATGAAAGTCCTGATGAAGGTCTATCGAAATAGATTATAGGATATATAAAACTAAATATACTGGATTTTATTACCAAATGCCGTTGAATTCATGTCTTAGATATGCATGCTTTATCAATGATATTGCGCATTCTTTATTCATAAATATACCAAGCTACACACACACATACACACACACACACACACACATATATATATATATATATATATATATATATATATATATACACATATATATATATATACATACATATATAGAGAGAGAGATGAATGAATGAACAAATAAAAGGTTTAGCTTTTATTTATTTACATGGGAACAATATTTACAACCAATGGTTTCCTGCTAACACATTCGTCAGGTAAACAAAATAGTTTTTTTTTTTAAATGATAGAAATGGAATAAATGGTTAAATGTGTGCGTTTTTTTAACTGTATTCTCGTGTTGCATGTTTACGTGTTTACGTGATGTCGAATGCTCTTTTTGTTTGTACCTGTGCGTATTTTTGTTTGTTTTATATATAGCTTGGCATACTCATGTGTAAAGAGTGCGCAATATCGTTGATAGAGCATGTATATGTGAGTCAACGCCATTTGGTAATTGTCATTTTGTTGCCTTTGCGATTTTCAAACCAAGTCGCACTCACACACACACACACACACACACACACACATACACACACACACATATTTTCATACTAGACAGAAAAATGCGTCCTCGGACAGCGTCTAGTTATAGTAGAAAGTAAAACAGAGCTTCTTTGTAACCGGAAATACGTGAGAAACTTTATTTGACTTTCAAACTGCATTGTACTAACATCAGGTTCTTTTGAAAATGTCAGTACTCAGTGTCCTGTCTTTGCTGTTAATCAATGCTTGGAATGCGCAGAGGGAAATCCGATAATTAAGTTACGTGGCACCAGCCAAGGGAAATTAATTAAAGAAATTAGATTTGAGGTGAGGGCAGTTTTCCCAGGCAGCGCCAACCCACCTTACCTCAGGTAGAGTAAGATTTATTGATTGATGATTGAGGTCTCCGTAAAAAGAGAATGCCGACGGAGCTAAGCTAATTTTGACTTGCATTATTTGGGAAATTGGCCTGTTAATCGCTGCTGCATGATGAGAATATATAATAAGCTTTAACCTTGATATGACAACCGGTCTAGGAGAAGGAAAACTCTGATATCACACCTGTGAAACTCCACTTAGGAATTGACTTTGTGTCGAATCCTGCCCGTGCATTGGTTAGGTAAATCTTATTATTATGGAAATTGTGTGTTTGTCTGTAACTGAAAGTATATTACTACTCAAGTCACAATTCCCTTAGTTATTTACCTCACATTCTCCATGATTTTTATATAAACCTCAATTATTAATAAAATTGTTTTTACATTATTAATACTTTTGGCCTTGTCTACATACTGATAACAGGCAATTGTATTCATATATTCAACAAAATAGCGGTTTAGTGTGAACGGGAGGGCTAATTTGCATATTGATATTAAAAATTGATTTTGATAAATATGTGTTTGGTATTATTGATTTCTAATTGTTTGGTTTTATCTTAAGGGATATGAGCACAAATCTCGGGGATACATATTTATAGAAACCCATTAACAAGAAGAAATAACTGCCATTCTATTCATTACATCCTAATTTAACTATCTAGTTAAATTAGGAAAAATTAGCAATGAAAGACCGGAGTGATGGAAAATGATGGAAGAGTTAGTTTCAAAGTTGTTCTATTTTTCGATTTAACCCCCCTCCTCTGTTTCAAATATTGTTGTCTGCATTCTTATGTAGTTTATTTAGTCTTTCTAATTTAATATAATATTCTATTACATTAAAACTTAGATACTTGCACTCGGAGGGTGCATATATTGGCTAGTACATATAATGCGCTAAACTTAGCAAATGATACGAGCAATAAATCTTTTAGTATAGAAAGTCCTGAAGCTGCTGATAAAGGAGGGAAGTATAAAAACTTACATCTTATGTATGTTCTTGCTTGACGTGTGACAGGAGGTTCCTGGGGACGCAAGGATCCTTGTCCGTAACATGAGTCGCAACTGGTGAGTGTTATACCAGTCAAGGCTAGAAGGTAAAAAGAGGTTTTGTCTTCTAGTTTTATAATGCTGCTCACCACGCCACCGAGTGCCTACTGGCAGACACACGAGGTAATTACCTCTCGTGTCCCCTATTAGTCAAGAGATGTAATCCCAATAGTGTTATATAACAGTTCCATTACTTTTTTTATTCTTGAAAACAGATTTTAAGTGTTTATGAATAGTTGTATGAGTGAATTGTCCTAATAGGAAAGTACTCTTTTATTAGAGAATGTCTATAGTCTTTTGGTAAAAGAGGAAATTATGAAGATTTATATGTTAAGCATGTTATCGTATGTCTGCTACGCGAGGTTGGTGGGGTGTAATACATTCTTGTTTCTAGACAGGCGACGCAACAGGTGCTTGTTACCTCTGACATGGCTGAAGTGAAAAATGATATTTTTGTAGAGTTTCACCAGAAAAGATTAAAGAAATACAAGAAAATTCATAGGATAATATTTTCATATTGTAAATAGCATTACTAAATCTTTTAAAATGAAAATAAAAAATACACAGAATTTGTAACTGAAATGTCTCAATGGTGCCACAAGGCAGCTGTGTTCAATTCCAAATAAAAACCAGGATGTTACATGCTGTTTTTCATGGCAGGAAGTCCCTTTTTCATTTGAAAAACTGGTACAATATGTTTTCCCTTCACCACCACCACTTAGCCTTGTGTCATACAATTCTCAGTTTAGTAAGCTTTCCCTGCTTCCTCTTTTATAATGTCGCTCGCTAAGCCACCGAGCGTATATTGGCAAAAACGGGAGGTAATTACTTCTCGTTTCCCCTATTAGTCGAGAGATAGAATCCCAACAATTCCATTATCTGTTATCGTGAAAACAGATTTCAACCGTTTAACAAAACCAACATTTTATGACTCTTCACAGGAGACACCTCATCATAGAATGATAACAAGCTAATCTTACAGAACAATTACAACTGATTCTCTGAATTTTGGAGATGAGGCTTGATAATTAGTATGATTTGGATTATTCGAACTATTGTCGTAATCTTTATTGCCATCTCTACAACGTTTCGGTCGATGTGCCTTCCGGCCTTCTTCAGGTATTTCTTGTCGGGGCTTTCTCGAACTCGTGAACCTTTTTTTTTTCGAACTTGGAAGCCCTTCATTTTCGTCAGTGGTAGTTGTGTTTAACGTGTCGATGTTATGCAGTTGCTACTAAAAGGCATTCCCACCTCATAACCGTACTGAAATCAACGGCCTGGTCTGTGTAAACATTCAAGTCGGACTCGGGATCATTCTTGTTGTAATCGGGAGCCAACCCTTTATTCAATCCACGGGGGTATCCTGTTATCATTCCGTTCACCATAGCTGGGGTACAGGTGTTAAGCTGTGTTAATTAATATTCTATGTTACTGCTGCCCTTGAGCAGGATTGAACCTGCAGCATAGAGATAACTGTCACTTAGAACTGTCTTAAACCAACGCCTTTATCTACTATGCTCTGTGTTTAATTAGCTCCTGATTACGACAACAAGTTTCCTGGGTTAATTCTACTCACCCTCCAGCTATGGGTAAATAGTAGGTCCGACAAGAAATACCTGAGGAAAGCCGTGGGGCTCATCGGCCGAAACGATGTACAGACAACAATGAAGATGAGGACAATAGTCCGAATAATCCAAATGATACAAAATACAATTGAGTAGCTAGTTCATTTCCAATGAGATGCTCTATATTTACATTCAGTAAATGGGAAATGGACTCGTCGCCCCGAGTTCAAATCCTGGACTTGCTAATTGCATTTCACTTAGCGCTAATGCCCTTGGGAAAGGTATGAATTCTACTCTCCCTCCAGCTATGGGTAAATAGTATGGCAGACTGGGCTCTTTAACCTTGGTTAGGCAACCGGTCTAGGTGAAGGAAAGCTATGAATTCAAATCTATTTAACTCCGCTTAAGAAATTGACCTTGTGTCACATCCTGCTCGTGCAGAGGGGTTGTTAAATATATATATTTACACTCAGTTTCAAATGTAATTTAATTGTAGTTAATTTGTTTGTTAAGCTTTTTTCAATTAACTGATTTTAAAAATCCCCCTCGTTCTTCGCCAAGTATAAAATATAAAATATAACGCCATAGTTTCAACACTCGGCTAAACAAAAATGAAATAGATAATCTGCAAAAGGTACGAGTGAACTCTTAAGAATTACAGACTTGATTTATTTCCCTATATATTTTTCTGTTAGCCTGCATTCGCCATTGAGGTCAGGTTTGTTTCGAGAGGAAAGTACATGGATAAAGGAAACAGACAATGATGTATAACAGTGCAAGATTACAGCTGCTCATAAGTACAATGTAAGAATTGTATGTAAAGTACACATATACAGACAGCCAGGCAGACACACACACAAACACAGACACACATATAGGACACATATACACATGTAGAACACACACTTACACACACACAAACACACACACAAACACACACACACACACACACACATATATATTTATTTGAGATATATTTTGTATCTGTATCTGTTTTTGGAAGTACATATACCAGGTTTGGGCATAGGTGGGAAGCATTAAAGTGCTATATTATGATATTATGATAATATTCTCACCATAATATGTTAATCTAGGAATAATATGTTAATCTAGTAATAAATATCAGAAAACTCGGTAGAAAACGTGGTGGTAAATTTTCAGGATCGTGACATCCCTTCTTCAAGATCGTGAATCGTAGTAGTAATCTTCTGGCTGCTTGTAGCTCTGTTTGAATGGCGAGGAGAGCTACAAGCAGCCAGAAGATTACTACTACCATCACGGTCTTGAAGAAGGGATGTCACGATCCTGAAAATTTACCACCACGTCTAAATAAAAAAACTAAAAAAACTACCGAGTTTTCTGATATCCATTCCTAGATTAACATATTATGATAACTACATTATCATAATATAATACTTTAATGCTTCCACCTATGCCCAAACCTGGTATATGTACTTCCCAAAAACGGATACAGATACAAAATATATCTCAAAAATATACTCACTAGAAGCATACGGAGACGCAAAATCTACAACATATATATATATATATATATATATATATATATATATATTGATGATATAGTTTGCTTTATTTATAATTCAAGTGTGCTTAATATCATTGATAGAGCATGTATATCTAAGTTAGGTTAACGGGGACATGAAGTCAACGGCACTTGATCACTGACAATTTCTCGCCAATGCAAATTTCAAACATGGTTTATTTTATGTCTTTGAATCCCTAGCTTGTCAATAGTTTTTATATAAACTAGCAAAAATATGCACCCTCCGGATACAAGTATTTAAGTTTTAATGTAATGAAATATATCAAATTAGAAAGACTAATGAAACTAAATAAGAATGCAGATAAAACGATTTGAAAAAAGAGGGGGGAATAGTCGAAAAATAGAACAACTTTGAAACTAACTCTTCCATTATTTTCCACCACTTCCGTCTTTCATTGCTAAATTTTCCTAATTTAACTATCTAGTTAAATTAGGAATTAAAGAATAAAATTACAGTTATTTCTTCTTGTTAATAGGTTTCTTTTAACATTTATCTCCGAGATTTTTGCTCATATTCAATAAGATAAACCAAAAAAATTAGAAATCAATAATACCAAGCTCATGTTTATTAGAATCACATTTTTAATATCAATATGCAAATTAGTCTTCCGTTCACACTATAAACTGCTATTTTGTTGTATATATAAATACAATTACATGTTATCAGTATGTAGGTAAGGCCAATAGTATTAATAATTTAAAACATTTTTAAGAATGATTAAGGTTTAAATAAAAATAAAATCATGGAGAATGTGACGTATATAATTAAGGGAGTCGAGACATGGGTACTGATATAGTTTCGGTTACAGACAGACTGACATACAATCTCCATTATAATAACATACTCTAAATACTATGTTCACTGTTTCTTTCTTTATTTATGAACCTATCGAATAGCGTTGCTAAACGTGTCGATATTGCAATCTATTCACAGTGAGTATGACCCTTATTACGTACTCAAAAAGAATCACCTTGTGTCACATCCTGCTCGTGTGAAGGGCTTAGGTAAATACATAATTTGATAGCTCTCAAATGCGAACTAGAATTCTATACGTGCGTCATTGGGTGGATTTTACCCCTTTGTAGAGGTGCAGTCAGTGTATTCTACAGCCCCAGTAGAATTTTTTGTGTATGTGATCAACATTTTGGGAACTTTAATAGAGTGATCAGCCTCTCAAGTTTCGCATGACATTTCCCTAATCTCTCAAACTCACTTAACCATGAAATAAAAATACATAATGAATCCCCTCATTTATGGGTCAAATAAGACCCTTTTGCATTAAATAACCCATGAAGGTTGATATGCCATTAAACAAAGAAACAAAATTAATCAATATGTGAAAATTATGATAACCTTAATTTATTTGTCTCCCCCCACTCATCTCTATATTTTGCCCTCCTCCACTTCAATATCTATCTCCTCTCCCTCTTACTCTATCCCCTCCCACTCTATCTCCAAGCCAAAACATTTATTTAAAATGTACTAATTATTTTAGAATCTTTTAAGATGTCAGAATTTCTCTTGAATAAATTAATTGAATAAATGAAATAAAAAGATGGGTAAAGCGGGAAAGGCGAGATAGAGAGAGAAGAGAGACAGACAGACAGACAGACAACAGTCAGAGACAGAGAGAAAGAGAAAGAGAAAGAGAGAGAGAGGAGAGAGAGAGAGAAGAGGGAGAGAGATAGACAGACAGACAGACAGACAGAGACAGAGAGAAAGAGAAAGAGAGATGGGAGAGAGAGAGAGGAGAGATAGATAGATAGAGAGATAGAGAGAGAGACAAACAGACAGACAGAGACAGAGAGAAAGAGAAAGAGAAAGAGAGGGGAGAGGAGAGAGAGAGAGAGACAGAGACAGAGACAGAGACAGACAGACAGACAACAGACAGACAGACAGGGACAGAGACAGAGAGAAAGAGAAGAGAAAGAGAGGGAGAGAAGAGAGAGAGAGAGAGAGAGAGAGAGAGAGAGAGAGAGAGAGGGGGGAGAGAATATTGTTTAGAAATTAAACAGTTGGTGAGCATGTCTGCGCGAATAGTTTTCTCCATGGCTGCCGCCTTCAAATTGTCTGCAATCCTCATTAGCGAACAATGAAGTAAAAAGGGCAGCGTAACATTGTCAATCTGAACACGGTCACTACAGTTGCAAGTCTTTTGAAACACTCTGTCTCTGTCTGCTTGTCTGTCTGTCTGTCTGTCTGTCTGTCTGTCTCTCCCCACCATTTGCACGTCACAAATCATTCGTTGCATTTGTGACAAGAACTGCGATATCGGCTCATATAATTCAAAGCCAGTTACATCGCACACAACCATACTGTCTCAAGAACATAGACATACACATCGGCACACACACTTACCCACATATATATTTACCAACCCCCTCCGCAAAATGGATAAAGGAAACAGACAATGATGTATAACAGTGCAAGATTACAGCTGCTCATAAGTACAATGTAGAATTGTATGTAAAGTACATATACAGACAGCCAGGCAGACACACACACAAACACAGACACACATATAGGACACATATACACATGTAGAACACAACACTTACACACACACAAACACACACACAAAAACACACACACACACACACACATATATATTTATTTGAGATATATTTTGTATCTGTATCTGTTTTTTGGAAGTACATATACCAGGTTTGGGCATAGGTGGGAAGCATTAAAGTGCTATATTATGATATTATGATAATATTCTCACCATAATATGTTAATCTAGGAATAATATGTTAATCTAGTAATAAATATCAGAAAACTCGGTAGAAAACGTGGTGGTAATTTTTCAGGATCGTGACATCCCTTCTTCAAGATCGTGAATCGTAGTAGTAATCTTCTGGCTGCTTGTAGCTCTGTTTGAATGGCGAGGAGAGCTACAAGCAGCCAGAAGATTACTACTACCATTCACGGTCTTGAAGAAGGGATGTCACGATCCTGA
>CM042141.1:76018138-76055638 GCA_023376005.1 Doryteuthis pealeii | reverse complement strand
CCTCCCACTCTATCTCCAAGCCAAAACATTTATTAAAATGTACTAATTATTTTAGAATCTTTTAAGATGTCAGAATTTCTCTTGAATAAATTAATTGAATAAATGAAATAAAAAGATGGGTAAAGCGGGAAAAGGCGAGATAGAGAGAGAGAGAGAGACAGACAGACAGACAGACAACAGTCAGAGACAGAGAGAAAGAGAAAGAGAAAGAGAGAGAGAGGAGAGAGAGAGAGAGAGAGGGAGAGAGATAGACAGACAGACAGACAGACAGAGACAGAGAGAAAGAGAAAGAGAGATGGGAGAGAGAGAGAGGGAGAGAGATAGATAGATAGAGAGATAGAGAGAGAGACAAACAGACAGACAGAGACAGAGAGAAAGAGAAAGAGAAAGAGAGGGGGAGAGGAGAGAGAGAGAGAGAGACAGAGACAGAGACAGAGACAGACAGACAGACAACAGACAGACAGACAGGGACAGAGACAGAGAGAAAGAGAAAGAGAAGAGAGGGGAGAGAAGAGAGAGAGAGAGAGAGAGAGAGAGAGAGAGAGAGAGAGAGAGAGAGAGAGAGAGGGGGGGAGAGAATATTGTTTAGAAATTAAACAGTTGGTGAGCATGTCTGCGCGAATAGTTTTTCTCCATGGCTGCCGCCTTCAAATTGTCTGCAATCCTCATTAGCGAACAATGAAGTAAAAAGGGCAGCGTAACATTGTCAATCTGAACACGGTCACTACAGTTGCAAGTCTTTTGAAACACTCTGTCTCTGTCTGCTTGTCTGTCTGTCTGTCTGTCTGTCTGTCTCTCCCCACCATTTGCACGTCACAAATCATTCGTTGCATTTGTGACAAGAACTGCGATATCGGCTCATATAATTCAAACCCAGTTACATCGCACACAACCATGCTGTCTCAAGAACATAGACATACACATCAGCACACACACTTACCCACATATATATTTACCAACCCCTCCGCATGAGCAGGATGCGACACAAGGTCAATTTCTTAAGCGGAGTTTAACAGGTTTGAATTCAGAGTTTTCCTTCTTCTAGACAGGTTACCTAACCAAGGTTGAAGATCCCAGTCTGCCCTACTATTTACTCATAGCTGGAGGGAGTATAGTTGTATTCATACCTTTCCCAAGGGTATTAGCGCTATTACCCATATAATATTTTTTATCGATTTAAAAAATTCCTTTCATCTGCTTTCATTTCATATTCATCGTGTCTTGGGTATGACGTTAAACAGCTATTAATGGTGAAGTTTCAATGTAGTTGTGATGTGTGTGGAGTATCCCTTCATTGCAATTACTCACAGGTCCACACTGGGCTTGATTGGTAGTATCTGTTAGGGTCCCATCTATGGGTTAAATAGAAAAAATGATTTTAAAAATGTTTAAAAAATGAGTCTAAAAAATGTTGAATACTCATCGAGAATGAATAAAATAAAACGTGTTCGGCTTAAATAGCCTAACAAGAAAAAACAATAGAAGATGTTAAGCAACGGTGAGCCTGATCAATACTTAGAAGGGTGACCATTTAAACAATAATAGGTACTGGGAGAAAGCTGAGACCTGTGAACCATATCTAAGCAAAGATTAGTAAATAACAAGAAAAACAATGGAAGAAGTTAAGCTACGATGAGCCTGATAAATACTTAGAAGGGTGACCATTTAAACAATAATAGGTACTGGGAGAAAGCTGAGACCTGTGAACCATATCTAAGCAAAGATTAGTAAATAACAAGAAAAACAATGGAAGAAGTTAAGCTACGATGAGCCTGATCAATACTTAGATGGGTGACCATTTAAACAATAATAGGTACTGGGAGAAAGCTGAGACCTGTGTACCATATCTAAGCAAAGATTAGTAAATAACAAGAAAAACAATGGAAGAAGTTAAGCTACGATGAGCCTGATAAATACTTAGATGGGTGACCATTTAAACAATAATAGGTACTGTGAGAAAGCTGAGACCTGTGTACCATATCTAAGCAAAGATTAGTAAATAACAAGACAAACAATGGAAGAAGTTAAGCTACGATGAGCCTGATCAATACTTAGATGGGTGACCATTTAAACAATAATAGGTACTGTGAGAAAGCTGAGACCTGTGTACCATATCCAAGCAAATATTAGTAAATAACAAGACAAACAATGGAAGAAGTTAAGCTACGATGAGCCTGATCAATACTTAGATGGGTGACCATTTAAACAATAATAGGTACTGGGAGAAAGCTGAGACCTGTGTACCATATCCAAGCAAATATTAGTAAATAACAAGACAAACAATGGAAGAAGTTAAGCTACGATGAGCCTGATCAATACTTAGATGGGTGACCATTTAAACAATAATAGGTACTGGAGAAAGCTGAGACCTGTGTACCATATCCAAGCAAATATTAGTAAATAACAAGACAATCAATGGAAGAAGTTAAGCTACGATGAGCCTGATCAATACTTAGATGGGTGACCATTTAAACAATAATAGGTACTGTGAGAAAGCTGAGACCTGTGTACCATATCTAAGCAAAGATTAGTAAATAACAAGAAAAACAATGGAAGATGTTAAGCACGATGAGCCTGATCAATACTTAGATGGGTGACCATTTAAACAATAATAGGTACTGTGAGAAAGCTGAGACCTGTGTACCATATCTAAGCAAAGATTAGTAAATAACAAGACAAACAATGGAAGAAGTTAAGCTACGATGAGCCTGATGAATACTTATATGGGCGACCATTTAAACAATAATAGGTACTGTGAGAAAGCTGAGACCTGTGTACCATATCTTAGCAAAGATTAGTAAATAACAAGACAAACAATGGAAGAAGTTAAGCTACGATGAGCCTGATCAATACTTATATGGGTGACCATTTAAACAATAATAGGTACTGTGAGAAAGCTGAGACCTGTGTACCATATCTAAGCAAAGATTAGTAAATAACAAGAAAAACAATGGAAGATGTTAAGCAACGGTGAGCCTGATCAATACTTAGATGGGTGACCATTTAAACAATAATAGGTACTGTGAGAAAGCTGAGACCTGTGTACCATATCCAAGCAAATATTAGTAAATAACAAGAAAAACAATGGAAGAAGTTAAGCTACGATGAGCCTGATCAATACTTATATGGGTGACCATTTAAACAATAATAGGTACTGTGAGAAAGCTGAGACCTGTGTACCATATCCAAGCAAATATTAGTAAATAACAAGAAAAACAATGGAAGAAGTTAAGCTACGATGAGCCTGATCATACTTAGAAGGGTGACCATTTAAACAATAATAGGTATGTGAGAAAGCTGAGACCTGTGAACCATATCTAAGCAATATTAGTAAATAACAAGACAAACAATGGAAGAAGTTAAGCTACGATGACCCTGATCAATACTTAGAAGGGTGACCATTTAAACAATAATAGGTACTGTGAGAAAGCTGAGACCTGTGAACCATATCTAAGCAAATATTAGTAAATAACAAGACAAACAATGGAAGAAGTTAAGCTACGATAAGCCTGATGAATACTTATATGGGTGACCACTTACACTTGAAACCGCTGTGCCATATCTTAGCAAAGATTAGTAAATAACAAGAGAAAAAGTTAAGCAATGATAGGCCTGATCAATACTTAAATGGGTGACCACTTAAACAACAGCTGGTACTGTAAGAAAATATACTTCCACATTTTAGCATTTATCAACACTGGTTTACACTGAGCGAGCCGTTGATTTGAGTTCAGTTAGGCGGTGGGAATGCCTTTCAATAGCAACTGCATAACATCGGCATGTTAAACACAACTACCCCCGACGAAAATGAAGGGCTCTGTGATCAGCTCATTCGTACAAATCGGGCCGGTTAAAGATGGACAACATTTTTCTGATAACAACGCTCTCGTCGCTGTTGTGAAAAAAAATGGTTCGCCTGTAATGGTGCAGATTCTTTTTAACAAGCGCAGCATGCAGGCTCTTATTATTCATCGTTGGCGAAGATGCATAACCAGTTGCAGTGACTAACCAACGATATTACTGTGCACCCAGCATCTGCTGTATGCATCTATTCAACCTCCGACGATGCTGGAATGTGACACAAGGTCGGTTTAATGTGGGGACCCCGCAGGAAGTTAGCCTCCTGTGGGGCGGGCTCCAAAAATAACTCAGTTCCATCGGCATTCCTCGTTTATTATAACATTACTTAACTCGTGTATAGGTCAGGTAAGTTGTTGTATGAGTTGTATCCATTTACCTTACCACCCCTAAGAAGTTGGGTGTGACACAAGGTCATTTTAAGCAGAGTAAAGTCAGCATTTTAAGCAGAGTACAGTTTTCCTTCGCCTAGACTAATTAGCCAAGTTTACTCAACTATTTAATGATAGCTGGGGGTGGGCAAAAACATTTGGATTCATGCCTTTTCCAAGGACATTTGTGCGAAGTGAAACGCAAAGAATCTCATCAGGTATTTGAACTTGGGTCACCGATTCCATTATCTGTGACGATAACCGTTATGCTACACGTGGTTTGTTGTTTTTTCGTGGAAGTTAATAGCATCTTATTCCTCGTATATCCTTTGCACTTTCTTTCTTCCTTTTCTCATCTTTCTTTTCTTTTTCTTGTCCTTTGTTTTTCTTCAAATGTCCCTATTTTATCAAACACCTTGTCGGTTATGGCTTAGACTTCGCTGATTATATCCCCACTAAGCATAAATACTAGCACAGACTGGGTTCTGTAGCCATAATTAGGGGCAATCAGTCTTGGAAAATAAAAAATCTGCATTCAAAATACTTTCATAAGCAGATAATATGGGGAAAAATGGATTCATGCATTTATTAAAGGCGTAGAAGAAAAATAAATCCTAACTTCCCCAATAAGAAATTGAACCAGATTGTTGGCTATCTTCACCTCTACTAGTGTAATAAAGTTTCTTTTATTGGCATCTTGACAACGGCCCTGTCGGCTGGGGCGTTAGAATGCCCCGACTGCACCCCCCCCCCAATGGGGCCACCTGTTAGCCGTGGGTGACGACCCGTGATGCTTAAGGATAGAGCCCAGGTGGATGAGCAGTTCATGACATGCAATACTCCACTTTGGCCCTATCTTGGGCTAGACGGGCGGTCGGAGAGGGTCCCCTCCGATCAATCGGCTGGTCACGTCAAGCCCTAGCACCTATATGATTTTCCCAACCCTATTGCCCTTATGGCAAGCCCCAACCCCTTTTTATCATATGGGTGCTAGAAGGCGAGGGCTGTGGGTCTACATGTCCTGGGAATGACGTTAAACTCTATCTGATGGTGAGGTTCCAGTTTTGGAGGTTTGGGGAATATGGAGCAACCCTTCATCACCATTTCTCCCTGGTCCACTCTGACCCGGAGTGGTAGTACCTGTTAGGGTCCCATCTATGGGTTAAATAGAAAAATGTATTTATAAAAAAAATGTATTATCCATTAAGAATTGATTTATTTCAAAACTTTATCGGCATTAAATGACCCACTGAGGTTGATATGCCGTAAAACAAAACAAACCAATAACCTTGACAAAGACGGCTTGTACTTGGTCATATTTCCATATAAAGATTATTAAAGAACATTTGTAAGCAACAAGGATGTGCTTGAACCTAATATCATTGCACCATTCAAATGTCTTAAGCTTAATAAACTATACAGGGGTAAGACACCATCTACAAAATAGAAGAGGTGTCATGGATATGACAATAAGAATATGATAGTTAGGTTGCGGTTCTTGAGATGTTAGGAGTATGGAGTACCCCTTCATTGCTATCAATTTCAGGTCTACCCTAACCCAGAGTTGTAATACCTATCAGGGTTTCATCTATGGGTCAAATAGATTTAACTAAAAATTATTAGAATTCGATGAGAATATAACTGGAGATATGAGGAGCGTGGAGTACCCCTTCATTGCTATGAATTCCAGGCACACTCCGACCCGGTTGTACCTATCAGGGTCTAATCTATGGGTCAAATAGATTTGTTTAAAAATTATTAGTATTTGATGAGAATATAACTCTAAATTATTTAAGCTAGGTATACAATTTTTTCTATTGACGGTTTTTATTTATTTAATTTTTTATTAAGCTAGGTATATAATTTTCTATTGACGGTTTTTATTTATTTAATTTTTTATTAAGCTAGGTATAAATTTTCTATTGACGGTTTATTTATTTAATTTTTATTAAGCTAGGTATATAAATTTTTCTATTGACGGTTTTTATTTATTTAAATTTTTATTAAGCTAGGTATAAATTTTTCTATGACGGTTTTTATTTATTTAATTTTTATTAAGCTAGGTATATAAATTTTTCTATTGACGGTTTTATTTATTTAATTTTATTAAGCTAGGTAATAAATTTTCTATTGACGGTTTTTATTTATTTAATTTTTTTTAAGCTAGGTATATAAATTTTTCTATTGATTTTATTTATTTAATTTTTTATTAAGCTAGGTATATAAATTTTTCTATTGACGGTTTTTATTTATTTAATTTTTTATTAAGCTAGGTATATAAATTTTTCTATTGACGGTTTTTATTTATTTAATTTTTTTATTAAGCTAGGTATAAAATTTTTCTATTGACGGTTTTTTATTTTTATTTTTTATTAAGCTAGGTATATAAATTTTTCTATTGACGGTTTTTATTTATTTAATTTTTATTAAGCTAGGTATATAAATTTTTCTATTGACGGTTTTTATTTATTTAATTTTTTATTAAGCTAGGTATATAAATTTTTCTATTGACGGTTTTTAT
Source organism: Doryteuthis pealeii (assembly GCA_023376005.1). Lineage (NCBI taxonomy): Eukaryota > Metazoa > Mollusca > Cephalopoda > Myopsida > Loliginidae > Doryteuthis > Doryteuthis pealeii. The sequence goes on along the minus strand of CM042141.1, from coordinate 76,048,888 downwards.
TTATTTAATTTTTATTAAGCTAGGTATATAAATTTTTCTATTGACGGTTTTTATTTATTTAATTTTTTATTAAGCTAGGTATATAAATTTTCTATTGACGGTTTTTATTTATTTAATTTTTTATTAAGCTAGTATATAAATTTTTCTATTGACGGTTTTTATTTATTTAATTTTTTATTAAGCTAGGTATATAAATTTTTCTATTGACGGTTTTATTTATTTAATTTTTTATTAAGCTAGGTATATAAATTTTTCTATTGACGGTTTTTATTTATTTAATTTTTTATTAAGCTAGGTATATCAATTTTTCTATTGATAGTTTTTATTTATTTAATTTTTTTTATTTTGAATTTTGACATGGCAACAAACTTGGAACATTTGACCGGATGACAGACAATATTAGATACATTGTTCTCAATAAACATTTTTAAAAAAGAGAGAAATAAGAAATTACAGTTATTCGCCCATTTCATTCATAAAGGAGGAGAAGAAGAAAGGGAGAAAAAAAAAGGAGAGGAAAAGGAAATAAGAAAGAAATTATAACCACACAAAGAAAAACATAAGCACGTCCATTTCTGATACGAAAATCTGATGATGAAGTTCATGCTTCGAAATCGATAAAACAAAAATAACATCTTTTTGTTTTTATTTTTCATACGCATTGTATTGGCCTTCAAAATATTAATATATTCTAAATTATTTGTTTTAAGAATAGTGGAAAAAACTGACTTAAGATTATTATACTTTTTACATATTGAAATATATTGTAATAGCTCTTAGGGATACATATCAAACATTGTAATAGAAGAATTGACACATTGTTATATATCCACGTGTCTTAGTAGTCATGATTAATACTATTAAAATATTGAACTTTAAATTTTCGCTTTTATCTTTCTTGACAATGATCGAAAAGACTCTGAATTCATACACTTACTAGCGGCAGTACCCGATAATACCCGGGAAAGGTGAGGTCATTTGCAATTCCCTACTGGATTTTCAATAGCAACCCCTACTAGGTGAGTCATATGGCCCTAGTCATACACAGATAAATAGAAAATGCCTTTTGTGTAGTAGATTACGCTTAAATGGCTCAAATTGATAAAAACTCGAATTTTGCCTTTTTAATTGAATTAAAGCAAGTTATGTCATTTCTAAAGATATGTTTGTAATTTTAATGTAAGATTCCCTTAAATATCGCCCTTATATGTTATTTCACTACCATTGCTGCCTTAGACGTGTACTGGGAATCACCTGGAGGGACAGGATCACTAACACAGCAGTCCTAGAGAAAGCTCAACTCCCCAGCCTGTACTCTCTACTGAGACAACGTCGTCTCCGATTGTTGGGTCATGTACGTCGGATGGATAATGGACGAATCCCGAAAGACATCCTGTATGGAGAGCTAACATCTGGTAAAAGACAAATTGGTCGCCCCCTACTGAGATTCAAGGATGTCTGCAAAAATGATCTCAGGTGCTTTGGCATTGTCCCTTCCAGCTGGAAAAATTTGGCTCAAGACCGCCCTCGGTGGCGGCAGAATCTCCATAGAGGACTGTACATGTCAGAAGTCACCCTGATACAACATCATGAAGCTAAGAGGTCCATAAGAAAGCAACGGCAACAAAGCATCGGAACATCATCATCTACAGGGACAACCTACAAATTCAAAATCTGTGGTCGAGAATGTTTCTCAAATATAGGACTTCATAGTCACAGGAGGCGCTGCAACTTCAGGGGCACACAAAAACTTTTATCATAGTCTTTCGAGACTGAATTGCCAATAAATGGTATTTCACTAGAAAATTAATTTGATTTTAAAAATAATTTCTTTCTGTATTACTTGTATTCATCTTACTATTACTCCTCTTCTACCTCTGTCATTGAAATGTCTTCTCTTTCGACCTCCATTGTTTAGATGTCTCAAGGGGTTCCATTATAAATTCTTATTGAAATCCAATTGGATAGTCCTGTTTTTGAATATTAACCTAACGTGTATGTAAAGTGTCATATTGATCGGATCACTGGTATAGGCTCCAAGTGGTTATACCACTTGAATACCAAACAAGAATGAAGAAAACAAAAACGTCTTCAGCATAAAATAACTAAACATTTCCTCTGATCAATCGGCTGGTCACGTCAAGCCCTAGCCCCTATATGATTTTCCCAACCCTATTGCCCTTATGGCAATCCCCAACCCTTTTTATCATATGGGTGCTAGAAGGCGGTGGCTGTGGGTCTACATGTCCTGGGAATGACGTTAAACTCTATCTGATGGTGAGGTTCCAGTTTTGGAGGTTTGGGGAATGTGGAGCACCCCTTCATCTCCATTGCTCCCTGGTCCACTCTGACCCGGATGTGGTAGTATCTGTTCGGGTCCCATCTATGGGTTAAATAGAAAAATGTATTTATAAAAAAATTGTATTATCCATTAAGAATTGATTTATTTCAAAACTTTATCGGGATTAAATGACCCACTGAGGTTGATATGCCGTAAAACAAAACAAACCAAACCAAACTCAAGGGTCAACATGCCATGAAATCCAACCAACCAACCAGCCAACCAAATTACTTTTTAGTAAAACGTCTACCAGTCTGGTTTCCATGGCAATGCAGTTAAACTTTAAAAAAAAGTGTTTTGAGGCTTAATATAAATAACATTTTTCAAATTTACTTAATGTAAATCTGTTTTTAAAATAAACTCATTTTTTATCAGGATGGAGCCAGACCTCTGACGAAATATGCTAATTACTATTTTTCACATTTTCTTTTTCTGTTTATTCTATACTGTATCACACAGAAATAAGTTCACTCCTAACTGTTTATATATATATATATATATAATATATTATATATATATATAATATATATATATATAAAGTAATCCACAGACACGTGTTTCGAGGTATTACCTCTCATCAGTGTGGTTATACCGTTTAACAGCTACCTCTGGCCGGGTTCGAGACCCTAATGAACTTTCGTTCGCCAAACCTCTTACCCGTACGGCCACAAGCAGCTATCAAATATAGGAGACTATTTAATCGCTACATTTCTAAGCGGAAATGAAATTCACTAGAGGCCTCAAACTTTGTTTATGTAAACAGAGTGAGGTTTAGCTGTACGCCGAATACGGTTTTGCAATTAAATCCCTTCTAATTAAAGTACTTATATATATATATATATATATATATATATATATATATATATATATATATATATATATATAAACACGTTTGGTTGAATACCAGAAAACGAAGACATGGAGAACCTTCATAACCATTTGGATCCCGAAAGAAAAAAGAATTAGGGCTAGAACGTAAGTAATTAAGATCAAGAAGAAATATTCCGTGATATTCAACCAAAACTGTTTAGATAATTACTTGCTGTCATATATATATATATACATATATATATATATATATATATATATATATATATATATATATAGTTCAATGAAGTAACAAATAAAAGTTTTAGCTTTTATTTATTTATTTCGGAACGATATTAAATAAATAAATAAATAAATAAAAGCTAAAACGTTTATTTGTTACTTCATTGAACTATCAACGCTCTATCACAGATATTGAGCACTCTTCTAATAACACTGTACGTTGGATTACTATTACTTTTTCTAGTATACTAGTGCCATACATACACATTAGTATATATATATATATATATATATATATATATATATATATATATATAGAGAGAGAGAGAGAGAGAGAGAGAGAGACAGACAGACAGACAGACAGAGAGAAAATTTGTGCATGCGCGTGTGTGTGTATGTAATATTATTTTGGTTATACAGGTGTATCAATTTTATTTATTGTTGCTTTGAAAATGTCAATAATTTTAAGTTTGGTAATAGATAATACCTAATAATATTCGTTTTGATTCTTTAATGTACCACTAAGAATAATAAAATCCTGTTATCTTTAGTTTTGAAGAAAATTAATATTTTTTTTATTAAAAGGTTGGTTGGGTTGTGTTTTATTCATTATTCGTTTATCGATTTAATCTTTTTTCCTACTAAACCATTTAGAGTTTTGCAAATGATAAACAAAAGAATCTGTTCAGTGTTTAAATTCGTTTTCTACATGATTAACACAAATTGTATTATCAAGCCTTATGATTAAACGAGAAAAAGAAAACTTACGCGTTAATCAGATATCAATTTACAATTGCATCATTATTAAAACCAATAATGAAGTGGGGGTAATTTATGAGGAAGTACGTCCCGGTCTCCTGCCTCAGAAATTGCTACCTGGTGACTATTAAAATAACGTCCCCAGCTATGTCGTCTCGGTGGTGTTACTTGAAAGAAAACAACCAAGTTAGGGCGTTAAATGTATTTTTTGTCGTAATTCTTATTTATTTATCGTAATTTGTTTAGAAATTTATTTATAGAAATTTGTCGTAATTCTTGTTTATTTATAGACATTTGTCGTAATTGTTTTTAGATATGAAGATGGATATCTATCTATCTATCTATCTATCTATCTCAATTTGTTCATTTTTTACTTTGTTTATATATATCTATCCACCCATCTCCATTTGTTCATAAAGAGAAGCCCACCCCCTCAAAAATTCATTTAACGGCATAAGTTGGTTGTTTTCTTTCAAGTAAAACCGCCGAGACAACATAGCTGGGGACGTTATTTTAATAGTCACCGGGTAGCAATTTCTGAGGCAGGAGACCGGGACGCACTTCCTCATAAATTACCGAAGTGGGTTCTCCGTGGCGTAATTGTTAACATCCTGAGACATCCTGTGACATCGTAGAAAGTGAGTTCAAACCCCAGTCACCCTATTTTGTCCATTTTAGGACTATGTGTCAGTGCTGCTGTATGGCTGCACCACTTGGACCCTAACGCGGCGCCTGGAGAATAAGTTAGATGGGAGCAGCATAAGAATGTGGCGTGCAATCTTGACCAACTCATGGAAACACCACCCCGCAAAGAAGCAGCTGTATGGCCACTTGCCCACTATCTCGCAAACCACCCAAGGGAGACGAAAAATACATGCTGGACACTGCTAGAGAAGCAAGGACGAATTCATGAGCGACATTCTCCTGTGAAAACCAGCACATGGACATGCTAATGTGGGCCGCCCAGCAAGGACCTACATTGACCAACTCTTCGCGGATACTGGACGCTGTGCAGAGGACCTCCCAGGGACAATGAATGATAGAGAAGGTTGCTGAGAGATTGTCATCGATATTTGTGTTAATTGTGCGACATTATTATGATGATGATGAGGAGAACTAATATTCCTAGGGATAGGTATGAACCCCTTTATCACCACAGTTTTGGGTTGATTAGCTCAGTCGGTAGAATACTAGGCTAGATTCCTGGTTCGATACCTGCCCTCGCCAACTCAGCGTATGAGAAGCACGGTGTTCTGTGCGGTAAATTGTACAGCTGGTGGTAGGTGAGACGCTCCACTTAGACGCCAAAAAGCAATCTCCCTTGTCTAGCGCAAATGAAAGGGGGATATACTCCCTCGCTGTCTGGTTGATACGACGATTTTAATTTACTAGTACCACTGCTGTTCTTCTACATGGATGGCTTTGGCATTACATAACCCATGAAGGTTGCTATGCCAAAGAAATCAAAACAAAGAAAGAAAAAAGGAAATAGATAAAAAAAACAATGAATGAATGAATGAATTAGAAAAAATAATACTTAAAAAAAGAAAGAAAGAAAGAAAGAAAGAAAGAAAGAAGGAAAGAAAGAAACAATTGAATTAATAAAAAAAGAAGAAAAATAGAAAAAAGTTCTGCAAAAAAAAACAAACAACAATGCAAATAAAGAAAAAGGAAATAGATAGAAAAAACAATGAATTAATGAATGAATTAGAAAAAAATAATACTTAAAAAAAGAAAGAAGGAAAGAAAGAAAGAAGAAAGAAAGAAAGAAAAAAAGAAAGAAAGAATGAAACAATTGAATAATAAAAAAAAAAGAAAGAAAGAAAGAAAGAAAGAAAGAAAGAAAGAAGAAAGAAAGAAAGAAACAATTGAATTAATAAAAAAAGAAGAAAGAATAAGAAAAAAAGTTCTGCAAAAAACAAACAAACAAACAATGCAAATAAGAAAGAAAAAGGAAATAGATAGAAAAAAACAATGAATGAATGAATGAATTAGAAAAAAAAATAAAAAAAGAAAGAAGAAAGAAAGAAGAAAGAAAGAAAGAAAGAAAGAAAGAAGAAACAATTGAATTAATAAAAAAGAAGAAGAAAGAAAGAAAGAAAGAAAGAAGGAAAGAAAAAAAGAAACAATTGAATTAATAAAAAAAGAAGAAAGAATAAGAAAAAAAAGTTCTGCAAAAAACAAACAAACAAACAATGCAAATAAGAAAGAAAAATGGAAATAGATAGAAAAAAACAATGAATGAATGAATGAATTAGAAAAAAAAAATACTTAAAAAAGAAAGAAAGAAAGAAAGAAAGAAAGAAACAATTGAATCAGTGACCAGTGAGTGAATTAGGCACTGTACGTAATCTTAAGCACGGGATCCAAACTAAATAACCCACGAAGGTTTGCTTCATTGGTTTCTTTGTTTAATTGGATATCAACCATCGTGGGTTATTGTTGTAAGGTTTTAAGGGGTCAAATAAGAACAAAACGACGGGTAACAAATGTAGAAAAATATATTAACAGAAAGTAGACAAATACAATAGAGAGATGTGGAAATTACGTCCAACAATAAAGTATTGGCTTACTCGCATTGGCTTACTGCTAAGCCACAAATATCCCTGTTACTTATAGTAACCTGTCGGCGCATTCCATTAGTCTTATAGGGTGTATCACCTATAACAGTTATTTAATGCCTAATCCGTCCTTATAGAAGAACAGTAATGGTAATATTTAACCTTTAGCCGTGGGTTGAGTAGGCTCATATATTTCCCGAGGAAACTTGACCAATAAAGAACGTAATAGCTGGACTGGATTTCGAACTCGCTTACTCCGTTGTTACAGTCGAGCACGTTAGCCACTACGCCCCGGGGACTTTCCCCACCTACGAAGGTTAACATGACATGAAACAAAGAAACCCAAACCCACCAATGAAGATAACATCGCACGTCTAAAGTAATTATTTCAAATCACGGGTTTATTATCTAAGGTTAGAATTCGGCTGATTGTAAAATCCTTGAAGGGTCTATTGTGAAAAAGTCAGGTCTGATAGAAAACATAATTGATAGATTAACGTCTTATGCCTCCCTGGTGACCCTGCATCTTGCAGATGCTTTCATAGGGGCCACGGCAACAACCCGTGTTGGGATTGACCTTTCAATGGTAAGTAGATTTTATTGGGTAGAATTGCTAGGCCCACGCCCACCGGTTTTGGAAACCTTCTAAATCAGTTACCTTACAGTTAGTTCATCTTCGTGGCATAAGAAATAATCAGCTTCTTCTTTGAATGTTTGAGATGAGGCTAGATAATTAGTATTATCTGCGTTATTCGGACTATTGTCCTCATCTTTATTGTTATCTTGCAGCATTTCGGCCGATATGCCCTCCGGTCTTCTTCAGGTATTTCTTGTCGGACTCGGAACCTTCTCCTTCTTTTCAGACCCGAGAACTTACTTGTAGTCGGGAACCTTCTTGTCTCTTTGTTCAAAAAGGTTCTCGAGTCCGAAAAGAAATACCTGAAGAAGGCCGGAGGGCATATCGGCCGAAACGTTGTACAAATAACAATAAAGATGAGGACAATAGTCCGAATAACGCAGATAATACTAATCAGCTTCTTGTCTAAAAGGTATAGCAATCTGGTTTGGTTTGGTTTGGTTTATTTTGTTTTACGGCATATCAACCTCGGTGGGTCATTTAATGCCGAGAGTTTTTTTAAATAAATTCTTAATGGATTCTCAATTTTTAATAAACACTTTTCTATTTAACCCATAGATGGGACCCGAACAGGTACTACCACTCCGGGTCAGAGTGGACCTAGGAGCAATGGTGATGAAGGGGTGCGCGCATTCCCCAGACCTCCAAAACTAACATCAGATAGAGTTTAACGTATTCCCTAGAATGAAGACCCTCAACCACCGCCTTCTAGCACATATGATAAAAGTGGTTGGGGCTTACCATAAGAACCATAGGGTTGGGGCAATCATATAGGTGCTAGAACTTGACGTGACCAGCCGATTAATCGGAGGGGGTTTCTCCGACCGCCCGTCTAGCCTATGTAAGTATCTAACTGGAGTATTGCATGTTAGGGATTGCTTATCCACCAGGATTCCGTCCTTAATCATCATGGGTCACCACCTATGGCTAACAGGTGGCCCCATTTTGAGGGGGGATCTTAACCCTCTGCAAAGGTGCAGTCGGTGTGTTCCGACAAGGCTGTATAGTAATCTGACGTTGCTTCTGGGAAGATAAATCTTCTAATTACTATACTTTCTCGATCATCAGGTCAGTGTTCGTAATCATATGGTGGTAACCTGACTTATATCACCCTCCCCCATTACTAAAGGATATATATATATATATATATATATATATATGTGTGTGTGTATGTGTGTATATATAGATATGATTATATGCTCCCAAAACCCAGTAGAGCTCTCTAGGAGCAATTTTAATTGACTTTCACCGCCAGTGTAATAAAGCAATGATCGTCTGTTGTTTACAGATTTGACTCTCTGGTGATCATAAAATATATACACCGATGTATGTATTTATCAGTTAAAACTCCGCTCCTTAATGGCAGCTATCGACGGCTGAGAGGTTAAGGAACCGGGCTGATGAAAAGTCAGTCGGGTTTTGTTCCTGGTCAGAAGTAGTTGCTGTGTCTAGCCACACTGATGAGACGAGAAACATTGAAACACGGTGTCTGCGGATGACTTATATATGTATGTATGTATATATATATATATATATATATATATATATGTGTGTGTGTGTGTGTACTTACCAACCCCTCCACACATGTAGGATATGAGAGTTGGTCAATTTCTTAAGCGTAGTTTGAATTCAGAGTTTTCCTTCTCCAAATTTAAAGAGCCCATTCTGCCCTACGATTTACCCATATCTAAAGGGAAAACTAGTTGGATGCATACTTTCCAGAAGTTATTAGCGCTATTTGGACGAGGTTTATTGCCTATAAACCTCGTCCAGGATTTGAACTCGGGTCAACAAATCCATTTTCTACATATATATATATTAAATCATATATATATATATATAAAGCCATATATATATATATATATATATATATATATATATATATATACAGGGTCATCCACAGACACGTGTTTCGACTTATCAAGTCTCTTTAGTGTGGCTAGAACATTTTGTAAGCTACCTACAGCCGTAATTGAAATCCGATCGGTTGGGTGTCAGTCCGGCACCTTAACCATTAGGCTGTCTTCACTTACAGAATGGGAAGGGGATTTTAACTGTTTTAATACACACATCGCTTTGTGTGTAAAGGCCGTCACAAAGTGCTCCATTCCTTAGAAGAGCGTTGCGTTTACGCTTGAGTTGGCGGCCGTCAGCGAGATCCCCCCCCAAAGTGCTCAACCCTAGGGATGGGGAGCATATATATATATATATATATATATATATATATATAGAGAGAGAGAGAGAGAGAGAGATTATGGCAGCATAGACAAGTCAACGGTACTTGGGTACTGTCAGTCTCTAAATTTGCTCTGATTATCAAATAGGTGATGATTTGATTATTATACAAATCTTTAAAATTATACTTACCGAATCAATGAGTGGTCAAAGGTTAGGAACTGGACATACATAACGAAAGGAAAAACTGTGGTATTGTAAGAAAGTTCCTGGTACCTATTAATTAAGCATAGCATTTATTATGTAGATGTAGACATGAAAAACAATTCATTTATATATCTTATTATAATGGAGATCGTGTGTTTTTTGTCTGTAACCGAAACTATATTACTATTCAAGTCACAATTCCCTTAGTTATTTTCGTCACATTCTCTATGATTTTATTTTTATTTAAACCTCAATTATTAATAAAATTATTTGACATTATTAATACTGTTGACCATATCCACCTACTGATACCACACAATTTTATTTATATATATAACAAAATAGCGGTTTACAGTGTGAACGGGAAGGCTAATTTGCATATTGATATTAAAAATTGATTTTAATAAAGATATGCTTAGTAACATTGATTTCTAATTATTTGGTTTTGTTTTAATGAATATGAGCAAAAATCTCGGAGATAAATCTTAAAAGAAATTTATCCATAAAAGAAGAGTAAGTTTCAGTTGTTCTATTTTTCGATGATACCCCCCCTCTGTTTCAAATCTTTTTATCTCCATTCTTATTTAGTTTCGTTAGTCTTTCTAATTTAATATAATATTTTTATTACATTAAAACTTAAATATTTGCACCCGGAGGGTGCATATATTTGCTAGTCTTAATAATAAATTTAAAAAATTTATAATAAATTATTTCACTTATTTTCAAATGCATGTCATCATGCCTTTTTTTCTGTTGACTTTAACTTTTAACTTAACTCATCGAGTCATTTTAGATTTAGTAAAAATAGACAGTTCATTCAACTGCGTCAGATGGGCATCTGATTGATTGCAATTTTTTTATCAGAAAAATAATTAATTAGAATAATTTTATTCATTTTGTTATTGTCTAAAAGGTCTACAATGGTTGAATTACAAAAACATTAATAGTACCAGACACTCGCTTGGTTGTCTTATTTTAGTGATGATTCTACGTTAATTTACCTGGTACATTTTACAATATCACAAATTTAACTTTTCGGAATACATGTCTAGTACCTAAACTTTGACCCCACCTCCGATTGAATACATGTAGAAATACCTAAAGAAATTCTGCCAACCTTTACGTTAATCTTGTATAAAGCTACAATTGTGAGGCACCAAAGGAGGATCGAATCCGCGCGGCGGCAAGCGACTGTAAGATATATCTGGCAAGCATCACTATTGTCGGCAACCCATTTGTGAAGAGGATGATACTATTATGTTATCATATCTGTATACAATACTATCATATCACATGAAGCGATTCATTAAGTAGGCCTCACACTATGCGTATGATAGCACGGCTATCTGAAAGAAAATGTATTCCTTGTGATATACTATCATTTTGACATTAAATGCAGCACTATCATAACCGGTCCTCGTCATTCTCTCTCTCATACACTTTCTTTCTTTCTTTCTTTCATCTCTCTCTCTCTCTCTCTCTCTCTCTCTCTCTCGTTAGCTTCATCTTTTCTCTTGACTTCTTAAGTACGTTGGCAAGCGTTAGTGGTTACAAATATGGCCGCGAATTTCTCATCGGTCATTGCTTCATGAAAGCGGATCTCATTACCGCCACTTCTGTCGACTTTGCAGACGACACACGAAACAAAAAGTATATATATATATATATATATATATATATATATATATATATATATATATATATATATGCATAGAGAATGCATATATGTATGCATAAAGAATATGTATATATATATATATCCACGTAGAAATATATATATATATATCTATGCATAAAGAACATATATACATAAATAATTTACATATATATATATATATATATATATATATATATATATATATATAATATATATATATATATATATGCATATATATATGCATGCATAAAGAATACATACATATTTATTCATAAAGAACACACAATATTCTTATATATATATATATATTTATATATATATGAGTGTATACACACACACACACACACACACACACACACACACACACATATATATATATATATATATATGCATATATATATATATGTATATATATATTATTTTCTATTTTTGATGTAAAGGTACTTTAGGTGCCTGTTGCCTTGCTATCAAGTTATCACAGCAAACATAAATAAAGGCCGTATCATCATTATCATCCTCATCATCCCCTTCTTCATCATCATCATCATCAACAACAACAACACAATAGCAACATCATCATCATCAACAAGGTCTTCCTTCTCATCAAACAACAACAAAAATGGTAATAAATCTACACAAATGATGCAATTACCATGCTTGCTAAATACAATAAAATAAGATGCATACTTCATATCTTTCCACCCTATAGTTGGGGCTGTAGAATACGCCTACTTCTCTGCAAAGAGGTACGACTCCCCCGCACACCAATGGGGTTACCTGTTGACCCTGGGCGGTGACACGTGACACTCAAGGACGGAAACTTGGTCGCTGAGCGAACAATAACAACAACAACAACAATAACAACAACAATGGCAATAGATATAAACTAATTATGCAATTACCATGATTGCCCCCCCCCCAAAAAAAAAGTAAAGTCGTCGGGGTGCACTAATGTCAGTATCAGCCAGACAGCGAGGGAGTATATCCACTTCTCACTAACGCTAGATGAAGGAGATTGTTTTAACATCCGAGGTGGAGCGCCACGTCTACTATCAGTTCCTCCCTTTACCACACAGATCTCCGTGCTACTCATACGCTGAGTTGGCGAGGGCCAGTATTGAATCCGGAACCACTGTTTTTGGGGCTGTAGAATACACTCCCTGCACCACCAATTGGGTCACCTGTGGCGAAACGTGATACTTAAGGTGTGGCTGAGCAATAATGGCATTCAACACTCTACTTTGGTCCATACTCAGGCAAGACGGACAGTCAGAGAGGCTCCTCCGATCAATCGGCTGGTCACGTCACACCTATCACCTATATTTTCCCGATCCTTTTACTCGTATGGTAATCCCCTAACCCTTTGTATCATATATGTGCTAGAAGGTGGCTGCTGGGGTCTTAGCGTCCTGGGTATGAGGTTAAGTTGCATCTAATGGTGAGGCTCCAATTATGAAGTGTGGAGTACCCATTCATTGCCATTACTCCCAGGTCTACTCTGACATGGAAGGGTAATACCATTTAGGGCCCCATCTATAAATCAAATAGAAAATAATAAAAAACGAGTTGTAAAATATTTTTTTAAAGATGAGTTAAAAAAAGAATTGAATACCTAAAAAGAATGAATGAAACGTAAAAACGTCTTCGGTATAAAATAAGCCAAGTATTGACATGACGTAAAATCTAACCCATCAACCAATCTGGCAGGTAACATTGATTAACAAAATATGCGGTTAATTTGATATATGTACGTAATCAAACAACCCCCGCCACGCGCAGGATGTGATACAAGGTAGTTTTTTAAGAAAGTAAAACTAGTTTTAATTCGGAGTTTTCCTTTCCTAGATTGGTTACCTATCCAAGGCTAGACATCCCAGTATGCTCTACTACTTTCCAATAACTAGAGGGAGAACAGATATATTCCTTTCATTCCCAAGAGCACTAGCACGAGGGGAAATACAAACAGTCTCGTCCAGATTTTGAACGGATCTTGGGTATAGATTCCATTTCATGAGATGATAACCGTGACATGTCGGGCCTCGACCCTTCCCTTGATATATCTAGTTTCTTGTGATTCATTTTGAATCCATCGAATATATCTTCGTTTTATGTTCATTTATCCAGCAAGGTTCATGGCAGATCGTTGGCTACATTTGAAGGACCTACGAAAACCTTTCTCAATATGAACCATTGTCTCTAAATGCCTTTGTAGATTTGGCGTCTCTCTTGCTTTATAGTTTTTTCAAATCCTATCATTAAGGATTTAAAAATGTATTCTTTATAACCACACCGGACTATTTCTATATTTATAAATGAAGCGACGACTAACACGAGAAGAAATTTATCAAACTAATCCTAATAACTATTAATACTGTGAAAAGCGATATGCGACCTTTAGCAATTTCGATTTAGTTTTGTTCATATGAGTGTGGAAATTTTTTAAATCCCAGAAATAATATATATATATATATATATATATATATATATATATATATAATCATCAAAAAGTTACTACCACGTTCTCATTGTAGTAGCATAAGTTGTTAAGTCAAAAGGCACAATATATTTCATAAAATATAGAGCATCTATAATTGGAGAAAGAAATTTTCTCTCTCTCTCTATAAATATATTTTCTCTCTCTCTCTCTCTCTCTCTATATATATATATATATATTATATATATATATATATATATATATGTGTGTGTGTGTGTGTGTGTGTGTGTGTGTGTTGCTCAGTAGTGTTTTCTATCTCAAAATTAAAGGTTCAGTTTTGATACTTTTCATCAAACTGTGTATTGTTTCAGAAACAAATTAATATAAAATGAGTTTTAAAACACCGGAAACAGAGTTAACTTGACATACCAATACTCCAACTACTCACGAATTTTCTGCTTTTTTGTTGAGAACTAAAATGTTAGGGATGACGGAAATTTAGATACGCTTATTTTGATAAGTCCACTTAAAGCATTAACGCTACTGATAAAAAAAATAAAATCCAATTTGGCAAACGATCTTATATCTGAAAAAGGATGTCTCATCTTAGTGTAATAGTTTGCAATCTAGTCTTGCAGATCCAGATACTATTCAAAGAGAGTTCTATCCTCGCAGGAAGTCCCATACTTGCGACGTTGTGTCACATCCTACCTGTGGCGAACTGGTTGTGTAAATACCTATCCAAACTTTTAATTTTCAATAGTAAACAATAATGAAATACTATAACAAATGCTTTATTAAAATCCAGATATATTGTTATATAATTTATAAGCAACTTATAAATTATGAACGTACCTGTAGTTAGAATATTTAGATAAAGTTCGTTAGCTTTTAAATCGGAGGTGGGAAATTTTCCATACCCGTTGGGATTATGAGTGACATGAGGATGATCCAACTGACCTTCCGGTACAGGCGCGCGATTGGGTGCCGTGAGAATAAGTTTTAGGTTAGTTTAGATGCAGCGCAGATTTCAGAGTGTGTGGACCTAGGGGTCGTCGCTCTGATATCGTTTCTCACCGCGACGGATGATCACGGGCTGGGTTCTGGAAATTACGCTTTATTAAGAAACTACTAAGTCTTGTTTGTTAATTGATTATTAAAAACAATGACCAGCCCAGCACGAAGAAGGAATCAACAATTAAAATCAACCCTCAGCAGAAGACCACTAGATCGATAAAAAGAACATGGCGACCAGACGAGTTAGCAGGAACCAGTAGACGAAGGAAGCAGAAATTAAAAAGGAAGAACCACCATCTATCATCTATCATATCTATCTATTATCTGTCTCTCTCCCATTATATACACCCGAGTAGGGGAGTATACAACAATATGATATCCCTTTAAGAATCCTTGGTTTATTGGTTTCCAAGATTCCACAGGTGGGTGCTTTTTCTCATATGCCAACAAGTGAGTCAGTAAAGGAAGAACTGTTTGTGGTGAAAAAATCAAACTTGACATTGCATCCAATACAAAACCAAAGGATAACACAAATCCGCTCCAATACCATAGAAGATTCCACCATGGGACCAGTTGCAGAAGTCATAGCTAGTGGATATCCCGATGATAGAAAATAATTGCTAGTGTTACGTAATCGCCGCCTAGCACCTATATTTGTGGCCTTGTGTCAGACTTAGGAAAAAACCTTTAGAAAAATGTACTACCGATTATCTTATATTACTGGGTGGTCTTTGTGGAATCACCGAAAAAGTAGTTAGGAAAGATAACATCTTTTTAACGAGAGAAAGGAGACGATAAGTCTAGATTTAACAAAAAAATAAGATGAGTGACTCCAAGAAATCTTTGATCTTTAGGTTAGTGAACTCTGGTTGACCAGTGAGAATAGAACGAATCGAATATTCGATTTAGTCCAGAACGAGCTCGAAAGTTCTAGAGAAGGAAGCTTCTGGAAGATTATTTAGACACACTATATAAGGGATCAGTTGGAGTCTGCGAGGAGATCAGTGCGTGACAGTTGGCAGTTGATGAACTGATGTCGCTAAATACTAAACCTGAGATGTAATATTTTACACTGGACGAAGTTGAAAACATATTTTAAGTGTGAAGCCTGATAATTGGAACGAAGTTAAGAGCATCACTAAAAACATATTTAAGGAAGCCGACAATCTCTCTCTCTCAATAACTTTCATTGAGAAAATAAATTTTCGTAAAGCAAGAAATACTGTCCACATCTTTATTTACTACACGCCAAAGAAATCGTACTCATGAATGAAAGTCATTAAAGTGTATACTTGTCAACAAGTCAAATTGGCCGTAACGAAGGGCACGCGAAGGCGTGCGTAAAGTGATATCTTCCCTTGACCAAAAGAAGTGGGAGAAGGATTTTGGGGCTAAGAAGAGACTGACTGCGACTGCTAGATTCGTGCTTGTAAACAAACGACTGTACGTACGAAGATACGAATTGTAGTGCGAGAAGGAAAGGCACTACGTTAAATATTACGAACTGATCCCGCTACGTTACACTAGACTCACTGAAATCTTTGACTACAAGGATGAGCACACAAGATAGACTGAGTCTATGAGGTCAAATGGATAGGTATATCTATTTCTATGTGATCTTAAATGAAGCAGAAGACGAATGCAGGCAATCTTGACATCAACACCCGTCTTCTACAAGTGAGAGATTGAATCTTATGGCCAGGTATGTCCACAGAAATTTGACAATATCTTGAAGCTTGTGCCAGGTGCGAAATCTATGCAGATCACCATTCAGTAGAACACCAGATTGTGGCACCAATACATGAAGACCATGGCAACACAAGTGGTGTCTAATCTTCTTTTATTGGATGGAACATTGTTGATGAGTTTATTTCTCATTTGGATACCTCCTAATTATGACCTTGTGCCAAACTAAGCTAACTTTATTAAATGACAACTTATTTCACAGAAGACTGATAGTTAATTCCCTCTTACCCCAGAGTTAAGAGTTGACCAATGGATGTAGAAATTATTAAACAAAAAAAATGGAAGTGAGTAGCATACATAGATAAAAGGAAGGATAACAAGTAAGACAAAATATTTTGCAGAATGGTGCCCAAGAAATAACTAGCATAATAGGAAAAGAGCTGGCATAAAATAGAGGGATTAGATAGTCGAGCTTTCTGTAAGATATGGCGGAGGCTTGCACAATGAATTGTTACATAGCTGATAGGTGGCCTATCAATTATGTACGGCGGAGTAGAATTATAAAATTAACTCGTAATTTTCTTAGGAGAATAGTCAGGGAAATACTCGTAAAATCATAGACAAAGCTTCACCTTTAGATTACCTTTTCAAACTTTTCTTTGATTGGTTAGTCCGATCGCGAGAACGAGTAACAGAATTAGGATAGTTCCAGGCACCGTGGTAGAAGGGGTGCTAAATGGCTATTTCTTTCCACGCTTGTGGTTAACTTGGGTTTTGAAATAAAGACGTTTACAAAGTATACCATATGTTGAGTTTGTGTTGTTGACTAGCCTAGCGTACTAGCGTACCTTGCGTAGGGAGTGAATGCGCTGGTCCAGTACTATTTATACACGGCTGTCTGAGAATATAGAGGTGATTTTTTAGACTGCCTCGAGGTTTTAGCACTCTGTTGCGAATTACTATATGTCTGGCGCACATGTAGTTCGAATGAACTAGTATACTGAATACTGTATGATCCAGTATACATCAGTTTGTTAATAAGAACAAGAACGGACACAAAGATAAAGAAAGAGCCAGCAAAATCACAGATAGTGACGCCAATGCCAAGAAAAAAATGACAAGTGATGGCTAATCTTCTTTCATGTATATTGAAGTCAATCAGTCTGTATACTGTTGGTTTGGATAACAGCAACTGGCTAAGCACCACTGAACCTGCCAGTCAGTCAGTATACTGTTGGTTTGGATAGCAGCAACTGGCTAAGCACCACTGAACCTGCCAGTCAGTCAGTATACTGTTGGTTTGGGCAACAGCAACTGGCTAAGCACAACTGAACCTGCCAGTCAGTCAGTATACTGTTGGTTTGGGCAACAGCAACTGGCTAATCACAACTGAATCAGCCAGTCAGTCAGTATACTGTTGGTTTGGACAACAGCAACTGGCTAAGCACAACTGAACAAGACAGCTGGTATTTATGGAAATCCAGAATAGTTCATTCATGTATTTGGGTAATTTCATTCCTTGAGTCCTGATTGGCTGCTTGGTTTCTATGATGTTCTGAGGCTTCATAAATACTCTGGTATTTTGCAGTGGATTGCGACAAGGTTAGATCTGTATTGAGTTACAGCTACTTGTTGCATTGTCTTACCAATTCGACGGTAATTGTAACTTAGTAAGATTATTCAACAATGGAACGGAACATTGTCAGTAAGTTTATTTTTTATTGGGTGCCTCATAATTCCGACCTTGTGCCAAACTAAACGAAGCTTATTAAATAACAACTAATTTCACGGAAGACTGACGGTTGATCACCTCTTACCTCAGAATTAAGTAGTCAAATAAAATACAACTGACTCCACCGATTTATATGTTTAAGTGATATAGCGTTCTTTTGCATACCACAACTATTAAATTGATATTCCACATAACATAAACTCTCATCCAGGAAAATGGTACCAACCATACGAAGAATGACTTACAAAAGTACAAATTTAAAATGAAGTAACTCAGCTTTACTAAGCCTACGATAAAAGGTTTGTTTGTTTATTGATTTTAACGGCATATCAACCCGTCTGGGTTTATGTCATGCCTAACGGTTAGGAAGTTATACATATCGTGTATTTATATTTATACTTTTTAGTAATTGATTTTTATAATGTGTTATCATTATTGGGGATTATGTTGTATGGTATTGGTTTGTTTCATGTCTATATTCTATGGTATACTTTAATTTCCCTAAAAAAAGAGAGAATATCCTCCATGTTGACATTTTCAAACAGATCTTTCATATTGTTTGCTTCAAAATAACGGTTTCTGATGTGAGCAAAAAACCTGCATTCCATGAATAAGTGTTTACTTGTCAAAGGTGTTTGACATGTTCCACATTGTGGTTGTTGTTCTTTTTTGAGTATATAGGAGTGCGTTAGTCTTGTATGACCATGCGTAATCGAGATACAATGACTTGTTCCTTTCTAGACTCCCTTAATGTTGGTCCCCAGCCTCCCAAAGTGGGTTTGATTAGGAAGAGTTTAGTGTGGATGTTGTTATTCCAGTATTGTTGCCATTTTGTATGAAGGAATCTATTAATTTTAGGTTTCAAATCAGTACATGGTATCTTGAAATTGTCGTGGATCAAATCTAAAAGGTTTGTGGAGTGTGGTTAGAAGAACGTACGCAATTGACCTTTAGACCCCAAATATTTGGATGACAAAGAAACTAAACAAAGTAAGATCCACTGATGGAACAGTCTATCACATGATAAGGAAATACAACAAACTGGCACAAAAGGAATACAAGACTAGGCAGGACTGGTCGGAAAGGCGATCCACTGAGAATTGTGGAAGAGATTAAGATTTAGTATTATTTGGATTATTCGGATTATTGTCCTCATCTTTATTGTTATCTGTACAACGTTTCGGTCGATGTGCACCCCGGCCTTCTTCAGGTATTTATTGTCGGACTCGGGAAACTTCTCGAACTCGAGAACCTTCTTTTCGAATTCGGGAACCTTCTGGTCATAATCGGAAACCTTCTGGTCGTAATCGGGAGCTATCACAGAACTTTAAACCCAATCCTTTATTCAGTTCACAGGGTATCCTGTTCTCATTCCGCTAACCATAGCTGGCGTACAGGTATCAAGCTGTGTTAATTATTATTCTATGTTACTGTCGCCCTTGTCTAGTATACTAGTACATCCAAATAACACTAATTATCAAGCCTCATCTAAAAAATCAGAGAAATAGATTAATATTTGATCATACTAACAAACAATATGTGCACAAATCAGAATCCGTCCTGGAAAATGAGACGCATAAAATTATTTGTGACTTTGAGATAGAAACAGATCACCGAATCCCAGCCAGAAGACCAGACTTACTGTTAATTAACAAGAGAAAAGAACTAGTCATATAGTCGATTTTGCTGTCTCAGTGTTGACAGAGTGAAAATGAAAGAAAGCGAAATAGATCTTGGTTGAGTGCTGAAAAGTGGAAGTAATGCCAATTATAGTTGGAGCACTTGGAACGGTCCCCAAGGGCTTAGAAAGGGAACTGGAGGAATTGAAAATAAAGAAAGAATCGAGACCATACAGACCACAGCATTAATAAGACCGACAAAGATACTAAAAAAAAGAGTCCTGAAAGTTGAGGAGACATGTTGTCACTCAGAAATAAACGGAAGTTAAAACTTAAATACGAAAAATTTGCATAAAACGTGCCCGGTGCGATTAATGCAGAAGTATAAAATATGAAAAAATATAACAATTAGGAACATCCACATTCTGTTAGTTGAAGTTTCAAGTAGTGCAGATCCGTCTGATGATTGCGCACATCACATGAAACTTCAAGCAATGTTCATAACACACACACACACACACACACATATAATATATATATATATATATATTATATATATAGTGTGAACAAAAATTATTATTAAGACAATCAGGAATATTTCTTGTTTGTTGTTTAATCTCAACTAGTTTCGACCTTCGGTCATCTTCAGGAGAAAATTTATTATTTGAAGAAATTGTTGATACATTATTAGAAAGGGAGCATTATAGAAGAGTTATAAATGTTCAAGTGTTATAGTGGGTTTAACATGCTGTTAAAATCCGGGTAGGCGAGTGTGTTTGATAGTAGCATGTTCATTCGTTCTGTGAAGAACCTCTATGAGGTAGTTTGTTTTTTGGATGCTCTTATATATGTGAGGGAGGGGTTCATGGGCGTTGTGTGTATGACTGTATGTGTATACATGTATATGATTGTATGTGTATATATGTATATGTATGTGTGTGTTTACATATACTGTGTGGGTGTGGTGTATATATATATATATATATATATATATATATATATATATATATATATATATAGAGAGAGAGAGAGAGAGAGAGAGAGAATTTGAAAATTTGCTTTTTGGAGCATTGTTAAGTAAAGTATATTATAGTTTATATTTTTGAAGGCAATTACAATGCGTATATCAAATAAAATTCGATAATTATTGAAAATAATCAGGACAAGTAAATACGGCAAATAACGCGCGCGACGTGGAACACCGTACAGCTGTTTCAACTTTATTAAGTCTCATTAGCGGTGTATACCTACGATTTCCCTCCGACAGAAATGGAAACCGGGAACCCAGCACACAGAATCAGAGATTCTACCTCTGGGCCACCAGCCCGTGACACGCGAAACAAGCCGAATTAACCTTGTATCGGCCAAGCACTGAAACTTCATGTGTTCAGTATATATCAAATTTCATTAAACGAACAATATTTCTGTTATTATGCAAAAACGAAATTGGTTGCAAAAATTTGCTGAAAACAATTGGAGATGCAACATTTCAAGATTGCGGGTTGGCATTCGACCCGGAATGATTTTAATTTGCTCTCGAAGCCGGCCTGATTCCAAAAGAGTATGATATGTTGGGCTACGACATCAAGAAACAAATCTGAAAAATGTGATCCACTGACAAACTGACTCACTGACATTCACACGGACAGACAGACACACACACACACACACACATATATATATCTATTAATAATGGAGATTCGCTTCCGGTTTTTGTCTGTTACAACAATTACGTCACTGCTTACGTCACATTACCCAAAATCGTCATACACTCAAAATGTGAACATGCAACATTAGACAGTCCTCATTGTTTTTTAAAACAAGTTTTAATAAATACATGACTGGTATTATATATCTATATATAGTTTGTTTTATTTAATATTAATATTAATATTATGTTTTATTATAATATTTTTTAATCCTTTAATGAATTTGATGATTTTACTTAGATTACAAACTCGCTGACATTGAATTTTTTACTCCCACCCCTCAGGCAATATGTTTCAAAAATCTATTTTATTTTGTACTAGTTTATATAATGTGATTTATGTATATTGAAAGAGTGCTCAATGTCGTAGATGGACCATTTATATCTAAATTAGCATAGCGTAGACATAGAGTCATCAGGCGCTTAGTGACTTACGTATTGCATACGTAATAGTGAATAGGATTGATAGTTTTCTTTCTTGACGATTAAACATTCAATCAGTCTAGTTTAATTTATGTTTTCGTTGTCAACAGTTGATGGATTATTTTATATTGAAGTCTGTTTCATGGTTTCATAGAGCGAATGAGGTTGTTTTGGTGAAAGGGAGCTGCGCAAGGAGAGAATGCAAGAATTTTATTTTTTATTTTTGAATGAATCGGTCGGTGAGTGAGCCTAGCTAGATAGATCCGTGTAGTGATATGACCAGTTTTATCGCCTCTCCCCCAAAACCAAACTTCCGACTATATGCCGAGTTGTGTGCACATGCACTGTATCTCATTTCCAAATAAAGAAAAAGTTGTTTGGAGTGAGTGCACGTATGTGCTCACTTCAAATAATCTGTTTCATGGTTTAGTTTCTTTGTTTAATGGCCTATTAAACTTCGTGTGTTATTCAATGCTAAATCCATCCTTGTAGAAGAAAAATTGCGGTACTATTTAACCCATAGCTGGGAAGACGAAGGAGTTCTTACCTTTCCTAATGGTATTAGTCCGAAAGTGAACGTAATAGCACTATTGAGTTTAAACTTATTTACTTGTCAGTTACATTTCTGCACGTTTGCCACTACGCAACGGGAACTCGCCTTAATTATGGTAGAGGAACAGTTATAGTGAATGGACGGACCAAGCTCCATTGCAAATCCTTCTCTCGCTTCACATCACATATACGCTAGATGGCCGATCGCCCTACCGCGGGGGCATCCGTCCTTTAACAGGTCTTACGAGCCATCTAGCCACCATCGTGTAAGTTTCGTGGACGAGCTAGTTAAATCGGTCCCCACCCGGGCACGTGGCAATTACTACTTGGTTATAGACGGGTTCTTTTGCATCAGTAAGGCAATCAGTCTAGGAGAAGGAAAATTCTGAATTCAAATCAGTTGTACTCCGCTTGAAATTGACCTTGTATGGCGGAATAATTCATTATTACATACATGGTACATGGTATCGGCTACTGTTGGCATCCTTCCGTCTGCTAAAGACGATGGCCCAGTGTCCAATTTTTTTTTCTTTACTGCATCTGCGCGTGTGGCTAAACAGACCAATTTTTGAATGGTGATCTCTGGTGCAATGATGCAAACAAACAGTGAAGCATGTTGGAGTTGCTGTTGTCTCTCCTTCCTTCTGGCTCTTTTTCTGTGGCGGCTTCTTTCCTCTCTTTTTCACTCATTTTTGTACATTGTTTGACAAGGAGGCACCAGGCCACTTGGTTTTCTGTATCAACATCCCATGTGTTGGTGTTGATGTGGCATATCTTCATGTCCTTCTTGCAGATGTCTTTAAAGCGTAGGCGTGGTCTCCCTACCGGTCAGGAGCCTTCTACTAATTCGCCATACAATATATCTTTTGGGGATGCGGCCTTCGTCCATCCTTCTGACATGGCCAAGCCAGCACAAGCGCCTCTTGCAGATGATGGCGGACATGCTGTTCCTATTTGCTCGGTTACAACGGTGTCGCGATCCAGCACATTAGCCACTACGCTATGGGAACTCCCCCGAAGCCAGTTTAACTATTATGGTCTCCAATTATATACGGCACAACAAAATGTTTTCCTAATTATTTCAACCAGTTGAACACTTGCTAATTATTTGTAACATCGATGTTCTAAGAGCAAATGCAGTTCAAAATCATTTAGAACATTATCTCAAATAGATCTATTTGACCCAGAAGTAGAACCCTAATACGCACTACCACTCTAGGTCAACGCGACATGGGAATAATGGAAACGAAGAGATGAATTGACACTCCCGAGAACTGGAGTCTCACCATCAGATGCACTTTAGCGTCATATCCTGGAAACTATTTGTGTTTTGAAATAAGGTCTTCCCGGTTCACACATACACATAAATGAAACGAGAGTTGCGATATTTGTGTAATGTAATGGCTTACCCCACAAACATACCGAGTGTGTTGAACAATTTGGTAGGATTGATTCACAGATGGTGGGTTAGAGTTCAATCCCCGGCACCTCCAGCTATGAGAAATGAATGTCGTATGCAACAGGCAACAATAAACTGCACAAGTCATGGTTTATCGCTACACTTAGATATTGCATTCATATCTAAGCTTACCTTTTAAAAGTTCAACGATAATTCTTCTATAATCACTTAATTTAATGACAATTTGATGTAGGTAGGTCCTTACATACCGAATAAACAATTGTTTCTATGTCATGGGTGACTCTCGTTGGATTTCGCAATTAATTTCGATTATTTCTAAATTTAATTCCAACTTATAAAAATTATTTTTTTAAATCGTACACAAAAGTTCACCGCAAAAATTACGTAAAAGGTCGTCCGAAACAATTGCATTAATCAAAACTTGGGAATCCAAAATCTCAGGATTGCGGGTGCGGATTCGACCGGGAATGTTTTTAATTTGCTTGTGGAATCAGCCTGATACCGAAATTGTATATGTTGGGATGCAGTTTTGAGGACTAAAGTTGAAAAAATGGGATTCATTAACATTAGCATTTATTATAAGAGATTAAAAAAACTGACTTTAACATTTGAAATTGTAATTTTTACCAAGCTTCATACACCAACCAGTCGCGCAAGGAGGAAATCTACCACAACAAGCAGCCCTCTGAAGCAGCTCTCCTAAGCACGCATCACTAACTACATGATTATTCTTTCAGATATTAAGGTTTCCACATTCATATCAAACTCATTCATCATCATCATTGGCAACTCGAAATACTATGATAAAAGTTTTTGTGTGCCCCTGAAGTTGCAGTGCCTCCTGTGACTATGAAGTCCTATGTTTGAAAAACATTCTCGATCACAGATTTTGTATTTGTAGGTTGTCCCTGTAGATGATGATGTTCAATGCTTTCTTGTCGTTGATTTCTTATTGAACTCTTAGCTTCATGATGTTGTATCAGGGTGAATTCTGACTTGTTCAGTCCTCTATGGAGATTCTGCCGCCACCGAGGGCGGTCTTGAGCCAAATTTTCCCAGCTGGAAGGGACAATGCCAAAGCACCTGAGATCATTTTTGCAGATATCCTTGAATCTCAGTAGGGGGCGACCAATCTGTCTTTTACCAGATGTTAGCTCTCCATACAGGATATCTTTCGGGATTCGTCCATCATCCATCCGACGTATATGACCCAACCACGGAGACGACGTTGTCTCAGTAGAGAGTACAGGCTGGGGAGTTGAGCTCTCTCTAGGACTGCTGTGTTAGTGATCCTGTCCCTCCAGGTGATGCCCCAGATATTAAGGTTTCTACATTCATATCAATCTATACCTCCTTTATTCTTAGCCTCATTCTTTGAATAAAGAATACTCTCGATTTTCTTTTTTTATCATTTTACCCTCATTATCTTATTTCATATCTTCCCCCACCCTGTATAAGAAAGAAACACATTCTTTCCATCGTAACCTTTAAATTAGACTTCCTTTCTCTTTAGATGACAAAAATGTATGTGATAGAGATTTTTACGAAGCGTAGTTTAGTTTGGCCTCAAAACCGAACACCTACTTCATCACACTGGCAAATGATCTACGTGTCAAGCTTACTAAGCATCACTCTAGAACAGATACTTAAAATACTCACTCACCTTAGATTAGTCTGGGTCGTTGCCTCTCACTAATGGGACAACCAGAGATATTATTTACAAGGTTTAACTTTGTCTGGTACAGGCCAAAATAACGGAGTACCCAGAGAGAACCTATCTTATTAATCTCGCTCTGTGGTTCACAAAGAAATCTTACAAAGGAATTGTGTACAGTTGTCAGATAGAACATTTCCAGAGCTCAGGTTATATTTGGAGATCTGGGGAGTGTGCCATTACCCCCAGGTACTGACTCGGAAGGGTAGGCCCTGCTAGGGTCACATCTATCGTTAATATAAATCCGTTTCAAAATAATTGATAGTGCGTTTCGGTTTCTTTGTTTAAAATGAAATATAAACCTTCGAGGGGAAATTTATGTCAAGATATCCTTGTAGAAGAATAGTTAGTAGTACTATTTAATATAATCCGTTTCATTTTCCAAGTGTATTACTATACGATGGAATACTTAATGATAATAACTAAATTTTTATCAATAATAGTTATTTCTGTTGGGAGATATAAGGCATGGGCAAATGGTCACCTCTACAGCTCGCGACTACCAGACCAGTAGCCGATTCTCTAATCTTAGTGGATCATCTAGAACGTCGGACCTAAAGGACACTATCCCACAAGGACTTATTGATTTACTTTAAGACTGGCCAAGGATGGAGGGTTAACTTGGTGGGAATACGGAGCCCACATACCTAGTCTCATCCCAAGATAGCTATTTTTATCTGTCATATGGAATCTGATCTCACTTAAGGGTTACACCCTTTTATGTTGCAAGTCGTCATTGTATGGAATAGTAGACATAATGCTAATATATGGATAAACATTAGCTATAAAGATACTTATAAACCTTAAAACCTATAACTATTCGTATTCAGTAAGAATAAATGAAACCACACGACTGTGTGCAAATGATTTTTATTAGATAGGAATACCAGATATCATGAGGCTAGATGGACGGTCGGAGAGGGATCAATCGGTTGATCATGTCAACCTCTAACACCTATATGATTGACCCGAACCTATTGTCCTTATAGCAGACAACAACTTTTTTAAACATATATGTGCTAGAAGTCGGTGGCTGAGGGTCCTAGTATCTTGGATATGACGGTAAACTGCATTTAATGGTGGAGTTTCAGTTCTGGAGCTCTGAGGAGTGCGGAGAGCCACTTCATCGCTATTACTCTCAGATCCACCCTGACCGTAGTGATGGTACCTATTAGGTTCCCATCTATGGGTTAAATACAAAAAATGAGTTTAAAAAATGTTTAAAAAATTGAGTTTAAAAAAAGAATTTTGAATACCCATCAATGATGTATAAAACAACATATCTTCGGCATAGAATAATCCAACAAGAGTTAACATGCCGTAAAATCCAACCAACCAACCAACCAACCAACCAACCAGACTACCTGGTCTTTCCAAAAAGGTTATATTGTGACTGCATTTCAAAGTCAATTGCAGAGTGTGGAGGACTCATAATGGGGTCACCTGTTGGTCGTTGGTCGTGACCTGTAATGCACAAGAAAAGGTTCCTGGTGCTGGGCGGTCTGTGACCCGGGTACTAAGTGGTCCAACGACCTGAAACACTACAATCAGCCCTTACTTAATAGTTTAGTACCACGCAAAAAAACTTGCGAAGGAAAAATAATATTATTAAAAAAATTATCTATCACAGGAAATATAAAGCTACTTATTTCTTTTTTCTAATAATCAAGTTTGTTAGAATAAAAAGCGGAAAAGAATGAATTATTTTCGTGTTTTAAATCAGCTCAATAAACTTGAAATTCAAATGTAAACAACAAAACAAAAATTACCTCCTAAAACGAGGTCAAATTTGCTTAATGTTTGTAGTATCTTAAATTAAATATTTTTGTAGCTTTTGCTTTTTTTATTTAATCTACCAAGAACTGCATGATTTTGAATGAAATAACATTTTATTAAACCTATTTTTTTTTACATATTTTTCTTCAAAACTCGCGTTTAATCTGACCTACATATTTTTTGGTTAACACACCATGGACTTAGACATCTGAATAAAACCAAAACATTCGATATGTTGCTATTTAAATGCATTACACAATTGGTAAACTTTTACTGAAAAAACAATTTTGTATAATTATCTTTTTGTTAATTAGCAAGTTATGCTAAAATAATTACACACGATTAGAAAGAAAAACAGTTTGTACGTTTTTGTTTACGATTTTATTCGAGATATTACGGATTAAATATAGGTAATTCTAAAATCTTATTATAATGGAGATTGTGTGTTTGTCTGTAACAAAGCTATATCACTACTCAAGTCATAATTCCCTTTGTTATTTACGTCACATTTTCCATGATTTTATTTTTTATTTAAACCTCAATTATTCATAATATTGTTATACCTTATTCATATTGTTGGCCATATCTACACACTAATAACATGCAATTGTATTTATATATACAACAAATTAGTGGTTTATAGTGTGAATGGGAAGGCTAATTTGCATATTGCTATTAAAATCTGATTTTAATAGATATGTGCTTATCATTCTTGATTTCTAATTGTTTGGTTTGATCTTAATAAATATGAGCAAAGATCTCGGGGATAAATCTTACAAGAAATCAATTAACAAGAAGAATTAACTGTAATTGTATTCTTTACTTCCTATTTTAACTAAATAGTCAAATTAAGAAAATTTAGCAATGAAAGACGGGAGTGAATGAAGAGTAAGTTTCAGTTGTTTTATTTTTAGATTATACCCACTCTGTTTCAAATATTTTTATCTACATTCTTATTTAGTTTCGTTAGTCTTCTTTATTACATCAAAACTTAAATACTTGCACCCGGAGGTTGAATATAGTTAGTAGTGTTTATAATATTAGTTTCAGCTTTGTCTTTCCTCACATCAACTTTTTTCGTTTGTTTTTATGTATTCCTTTTTTTCTATATTTTCTTCTTTTTAATTCAAGTGTTTTTTTCTACTTTACGATTTTTAATGCTTTTTATTTGCTCTTTTTTCGCGTTTTTTAAATTTTCCCCTGACAACATCATCCTTTGTTTCATCATCCTTTTTTATCCTGTATGTTTCTTTTAATTCTTCTATTGTTTTCTTTCTGTTTGTTCTTTTTTATGTTAGTCTCTTTAAATTCTTTCATTATAATTTGTTTATTGATTTCTGTCATATTTTCTGATTTCAGTTGTATTGCTTGTTGCTGACTAAATAGTGACCTCTTTTTGGTTGATAGTAATTCATCCTTGCAATCTATTCTTCACGTTTTCTTTCTTTTTTTCTTTCTTTCTTTCTTTCTTTCTTTCATTCTTTCTTTTTCTTTCTTTCATTCTTTCTTTCCAGTTCACTTAGCTCAGTCGGTAGAGCGTTCGGCTAGAAACCACAAGGTTCCTAGTTCGATACCGGACCTCGCCAACTCAGCGTATGAGTAGCACATGGATCTGTGCGGTAAAGTAAGGAGCTGATGGTAGGTGTGGCGCTCCACCTCAGATGCTAAAAACAATCTCTTTGGTCTAGCGCTATTGAAAAGGGGATAGACTCCCTCGCTGACTGGCTGATACCGACTTTAGGCCACCCCGACGACTTTATTTTTACTCATATACATAAACATTTCTTTCTTTCTTTCTTTCTTTCTTTCTTTAAAGCCACCGTTTTTCTGCTTATACTCTCTTCTATCAAACACTTTTTGTTTGTTTGTTTGTTTGTTTGTCTGTTTCCAGATGATTTCTTTTCTGCTGATCTCAACAAACATAAAACATTTCTTTCTTTCTTTCTTTCTTTCTTTATTTATTTATTTCCAGCCCTTTCATTTTCTGTTTATACTTTCTTATATCAAACATTACATTTTTGTTTGTTTGTTTGTTTGTTTGTTTCTTTCTTTCTTTCCAGACGATTTCTTTTCTGTTGATCTCACCAAAAATAAAACATTTCTTTCTTTCTTGCTTGCCTTTTTCTTTTCTTTCTTTCTTTCTTTCTTTCTTTCTTTCTTTATCTTTCTTTCTCTATTTTTTCTTTCTTTCTTTCCAGCTCTTTCCTCTTCTGTTTATACTCTCTTCTATCAAACATTCCTTTTTTTCTTTTTTCTTTATTTGCTTGTTTCTTTTTTTTTCTATCCCTTTTATTTTCTGCTTATACTCTCGTCTATCAAATATTTTTGTTTCTTTCCAGCCCTTTTATTATTTTTCTTTTTTTCTTTCTTTCTTAATGTTTCGATATACTGTTTCTTTCTGTTTTAATTAAAACAAGAGTATTCGTTTAAATCACATTTCTTTTTCTTTTTCTTCTTCCGCCCTAGAATATTTTATTGCAGCGAGTGGTTCATATCATTTTAGATTTCTTTCGCATCGTAGATGATGCAACTCTCCTGCATAGAGTCTGTGGTTACAATCATCTATAAATTGATGACGTCACTAGTTCTTCCTTATCAATTACCCGTTGCCATTATTCGTGTGGTTCGTTGCAAAGAATGGACATCATATTAAGTGTCAATCTTGTCACTTAGCGAGAAATATGAACGGATCGAAATGTGCAATATACAATAATTATATATTGACATCTATTTGGCCTCTCTGCCATTTCACTTGGTCTGTTCCTTATGAAAATGAAAACTGTCGTGTTTTTGTATATCTTAGGGATGTTATATGGAATTCCCAGAAATAAGTGTGTTGCATAGCGCCTTCTTCACTGGCACTAAATCGTATATGTTATATACTGGCATCAAATTCTATATATGTTATATAGCGGCTTCTTCAAACTTACGCTGAATCGTATACGTTGCTGGTATACTGCGGGTGTCGTCTCTAACCCTAGACGATATATGTAGTGGTCGCTTAATGAAATCACAAGGCATCTAGTAGGAGATTGAACTTTTTATTTCTTTTTTATTCCCTCGTCGTGTGAGTGACGAGCGTTGACAATGGGAACTACTACTACTACTACTGTTGGGATCTGAGGCAAAGAGGGGTGGACGACCCTCACTGTCCGCTGGCTGCGATGGTGCGCGACCGCGCCGGTCACGCACGTTCTCGTCGGCTGTCTCTCCTCTGACTCTAACTGTCTGTCTTCTTACTGACTATGCTGACTCCCCTTTTATATTATACTCATTACGCCT
>CM042141.1:76007997-76018038 GCA_023376005.1 Doryteuthis pealeii | reverse complement strand
GAAGCATACGTGGACACCATAACAAGAGCAACATCATTATATATTATATATATATATATATATATAATATATAGAGAGAGAGAGAGAGAGAGGAGAGAGAGAGGCTCTTCACGGAACAAATGGACATGCTACTACTTAACACACTCGTCTATCCGGATTTTAATAGCATGTCAAACCCTCAAAAACACTTTTATTTTAAAACTTTTTTTTATAGTTCTTCTATAATGCCCCTTTCAAAAAACTTCTATAAACAATTTCTTCAAATAAGAAATTTCTCCTGACAATGACTAAGGTTCGAAACTAATTGTGAGAATAAATAACATATAGAGAAATATTCCTGCTTGTCCTATTACTTTTTTTCATGCTATATACGTATATATATATATATATATATTATATAAGTATATATATATATAAATGGGACTCTCTCGTCGATTTCGACGCATGAGTGTTCATCACTGAAAAACCAACCACCAGTATTTGTTTATAGGGTGAAGGCTTTGTTGGACCATTCCACACTTTTTGGCACAGTCGATAGGAAAGGATGGTGCCATCAAGGCAAGCCACGAACCCAATCAACGATTGACTCAGGAATTTTGAATTCAGAATTATCCCTCTCCTAGACTGGTTACGTACCAAAGGTTAAAGAGCCCAGTCTGCCCTACTATTTAACCCATAGCTGGAGGAAGAATATATGGATTCATACCTTTCCAAGGGTATTAGCGCTATGTGAAATGCCAACAGCTTGGTCTAGGAATTGAACTCGAACCGACGAGTCCATTTTCTACGACTCTAACCACGGCCTCCTCCACTATATGTATATATAATATATATATATAATATATAATATACTATTATATATATATATGATTATATATATGTGTTGTGTGTGTGTGTGTGTTTGTGGGTGTGTATGAAAAAGGTGGAATGAAGACTTGATCAATATCAGCTATGATTATGAATATAAATTGTTTTCTCTTTAACAGCATTGTGTGATGTTTTCATTCAATCTTTCATTTACTCATCTACTGTCGGATTCATTTCCTTCTTTAACTTATATATTTATATATATATATATATATATATATATATATATATATATATATATATACGAGGGTAATCCCAAAGTAAGATCTCCATAATATTTCAGAACTAACGAAAGGTTTTTTGTTTATTGTAACGATGTTTACATCATTTCAAATTTCAACATGTATCTATTATTTCTACATAATCACCCTTTCCGTTGATACAAGTTTTGTAGGTACTAAAAAGAATTGTTACCAGGCAGGAAGGTTTCAATGCCAAAATGGTGAGAAAGTCGTAATTTTGTATTGAATATTCACCTTAGATTTAACCAGTAATATGTATAAGAACATATATATGAGAGAGATATGTCATACTCGAACACGAAATTACATCACCACCCCTTATATAATATACTATATATATATATATATAATATATTATATATAAGAAAATAAAACAGAAATTAAGGTCATTGACAATGCAGCTTGTGAAAAGATAAGTGATTGAAATTGATGTTTATTTACCTGTTTCCTATATTTTCGGATAAAAATCCCATCTCAGAGGCTTCGGAGTTACGTGTGTTTTTAATGCATATCTTACGGCACTGTCGCGAGCGTTATAAAAGAAACGCTATAAAAGGAACGCTGAATGTTGTATTGACATTTGAAATTTGAAATTTATATATAATTATATATATTATATATTAAATATATATATAATATATACTATAATTATATAACATATATGCGCGGTCGTGGTTGTGTTGTGTGTGGGATTATGTATAAGAGAGAGATGAGATAGATAGCTTAACTATAGTTCCGATATATAAATCTATTAAATTTATTACGTGCTTTTGTTTCCTCTTTCACTCTGATTTATAATGATTTAAAGATTTCATATACTTATATGATTTTCCATATCACTGATTAGAATTCACACTTTCTCTTTTCACATTTGTTAAACATAACCAGCTCACGAGTACGCCCACACTAACAATTCAAAGAAATGTTATGTGTTGTGCGTGTTCATCTTTTTTTTTACATAGTAGTTATTTCATTATTATATATATATATATATATATAATATATATATATATTATAAATTATCATTTACACGCAAACTTTAGATGTACATTTTAGTTTTATATCGATTGAATCCATCCAAGAAAACACGTTGATACCATCCACCTATATATATATATATGTACACGTACCAAAACACACACACACACACACACATATAATATTATTATATATTATATATATATTGAGGTAGGTAAAAGGAAAAGTGAAAAACTAATGACTCAAACAAGTAGAAGTAGGAGAGAAATATTTCGTCCTTCTAATAAGAAGAACATCATCAGTCTGACTTTATTCAAAACAAAATACGTACATTTGTATTTTTATAGAAGAGAAAGTGAGTTTGTGGTGTAAATAGAGGTTAAAAGAGGAAATTTGATTGAACTACCCCTCCAACTTTATATGATGTTATTCTCTGTCCAATTAAATTCCTCTCTGAATAACCTCCCTAGCCCTCAATTTAACCACAAAACTCACTTTCTCTTCTATAAACACAAATGTACGTATTTTATTTTGAATAAAGTCAGACTGATGATGTTCTTCGCATATAGAAGGACGAAATATTTCTCTCCTACTTTCTACTTGTTTGCAGCATTTATTTTGTTCACTTTTCCTTTTACCTGCCTCACACTGTTCTGGATTTTACTCCAACCTCCTATCTTTAATATATTATAATATAATATATATATATACATATATATATACAATATATATGTATATAAGGATTCTGTTGACATAGGAGAAATGTTTTGCCTTCTCTACATTACCTTCAAATTGAAAAGGTGATATATAGATCTGTCTCTTCAGATAAATCATTCAGTCTCCTAATTTACTTCTCAGTACCAAAATTTAAAGCTCTAATAGACTGGTTTATCCGGACTTTTTTTTTGGGGGGAGGGGTGTCTGTAAGAGAAGAAAGAAAAATTTAATTTAACTCTCTTTAAAAAAAACACAAACGAGATATGCAGTATTATTGGTTTCTGAATGTCTAAGAAAATTTTTTGTTACTATTATGTATTGATTTATTCGGAAAAAAAACTTCTTCTTTGTATTATTAGATTTGTCGGACTGTTGTCCTCATCGTTATTGATATACACAACGTTTTAGGCTAATGTTCCTTCTTCCAGAGTTCTTCAGGCGTTTCTTATCGAAACCAGAAACGTTCTCGACAAATTTGGAAACTTTCAGAATAGTTGGACACAATATTGTGGATATAAAGGTTGAGTGAATACAGATCTAATTACAAATCATCTGTAGGTTGCAAAGTTCAAATCTGGCATGAAATACTTAAACAGCTTAACACTTGTACCCGTTCATGATTAACGAAATGAGGACGATCTACCCCTATGGATTAAATAAAGGATTTTCGTTTCGAAGATTCCGTGGAGGCTCTCTATTACGACATGAAGGTTTCCAGTTCGACAATGAGGTTCCGAATTCGACAAGGAACCACCCGAAGAAGGCCGGGGGTCCAACGGCCCAACTTTGTGTATATAACAATAAAGATAAAAACAACAGTCCGAAAAAATCTAAATAATACAAATTATCAAGCCACATCTAAAGAATTGAGACGAATAAGTTTTATTATCTATTGTGCCTTTATCCCAACGTCAGTCTACTAAATTTCTCATCTTTCAATGTACTTTTAGTGGAAATATATACTAAGATAAGCGGAATTAGTTTTTTGAATTATTAATGTCTAGCAAACCAATCTATAAACATTCGGCTGCTCTGACTGGTGCAAGGATGTGGCATACGTATTGTCTGTTAATATTTACACGCCATATGAAAGTTTTTTTTTATACATTTTAAATATTTACAACATAGAATATAAATATTTATAACAGTTAATATTTTATACGCCATATCAAAGTTTCAATTGCCATGTAAAAGTTTTTTTTAAATCCAGTATATTTTAAGTAAATTTAAATCGCGTCCATTCCTGTGCAGTTTGTTTATTTCAAATCTAATTCATCAATTTATTTTTGTGTAACGTGTACGACAAACTTCGATTTTCCTGTTTAGATCAATAATGGACGAAAAGTAATAATACAGGGTGATTGTAATTGAGAAGATAAACCATGGTCGGCTATTTACGTTCACTTTTGCACTAATACTCTTGGGAAAGGTATGACCTTCCTCATTTACCAGCTATGGGCTAAATAGTGCCAGAAATATTCTACGAAGTTAGCTTTGGCACTGGATAACCCACTATGGTTGATATTCCACAAAACAAAGAAACGAAACGAAACCAAAGACACATGAGAACTATCAAATTACAATCACCCTGTATTATTACTTTCGTCCATTATTGATCCTAAACAGGAAAATCGAGTTTGTCGTACACGTTACACAAAAATAAATTGATGAATTAGATTTGAAATAAAACAAACTGCACAGGAATGGACGCGATTTAAATTTACTTAAAATATACTGGATTTAAAAAAAAAACTTTTACATGGCAATTGAAACTTTGATATGGCGTATAAAATATTAAACTGTTATAAAATATTTATATTCTATGTTGTAAAATATTAAAATGTATAAAAAAAAACTTTCATATGGCGTGTAAAATATTACAGACAAATACGTATGCACATCCTTGCACCAGTCAGAGCAGCCGAATGTTTATAGATTGGTTTGCATAGACATTAATAATTCAAAACTAATTCCGCTTATCTTTAGTTATATTTCCAACTTAAAAGTACATTGAAAAGATGAGAAATTTTAGTAGACTGAAACGTTGGGATAAAGGCACAATAGATAATAAAACTTATTCGTCTCAATTCTTTAGATGTGGCTTGATAATTTGTATTATTTAGATTTTTCGGACTGTTGTTTTTATCTTTATTGTTATATACACAAAGTTTGGGCCGTTGGACCCCCGGCCTTCTTCGGGTGTTCCTTGTCGAATTCGGGAACCTCATTGTCGAACTTGGAAACCTTCATGTCGTAATAGAGAGCCTCCACGGAACTTCGAAACGAATCCTTTATTTAATCCATAGGGGTAGATCGTCCTCATTTCGTTAATCATGAACGGGTACAAGTGTTAAGCTGTGTTAAGTATTTCATGCCAGATTTGAACTTGCAACCTACAGATGATTGTTAATTAGATCTGTATTCACTCAACCTTTATATCCACAATATTGTGTCCAACTATTCCTGAAGTTTCCAAATTTGTCGAGAACGTTTCTGGTTTCGATAAGAAACGCCTGAAGAACTCTGGAGAGGAGAACATTAGCCTAAACGTTGTGTAAATATCAATAACGATGAGGACAACAGTCCGACAAATCTAAATAATACAAAGAAGAATTTTTTTTCCGAATAAATCAATACATAATAGTAACAAAACAATTTTCTTAGACATTCAGAAACCAATAATACTGCATCTCGTTTGTGTTTTTTTTAAAGAGAGTTAAATTAATTTTCTTTTCTTCCTTACAGACACCCCTCCCCCCCCAAAAAAAAAGTCCGGATAAACCAGTCTATTAGAGCTTTAAATTTGGTCTGAAGTAATTAGGAGACTGAATGATTTATCTGAAGAGACAGATCTATATCACCTTTTCAATTTGAAGGTAATGTAGAGAAGGCAACAACATTTCTCCTATGTCAACAGAATCCTTATAATATATATAATATATATATATATATAATATATATATATATATATGAAGATAGGAGAGTTGGAGTAAAATCCGACAGTGTGAGGCAGGTAAAAGGAAAAGTGAACAAAAAATAATGGCTCAAACAAGTAGAAGTAGGAGAGAAATATTTCGTCCTTCTAATGCGAAGAACATCATCAGTCTGACTTTATTCAAAATAAAATACGTACATTTGTGTTTATAGAAGAGAAAGTGAGTTTGTGGTTAAATTGAGGGCTAGGGAGGTTAGAGAGGAATTTAATTGGACAGAGAATAACATCATATAAAGTGGAGGGGGTAGTTCAATCAAATTCCTCTTTAACCTCTATTTCACCACAAACTCACTTTCTCTTCTATAAATACAAATGTACGTATTTTGTTTTGAATAAAGTCAGACTGATGATGTTCTTCTTATTAGAAGGACGAAATATTTCTCTCCTACTTCTACTTGTTTGAGTCATTATTTTTTTCACTTTTCCTTTTACCTACCTCATATATATATATATATATATATATATGTGTGTGTGTGTGTGTGTGTGTGTACGTGTACATATATATATATATAGGTGGATGGTATCACGTGTTTTCTTGATAGGATTCAATCGAAATATAAAACTAAAATGTACATCTAAAGATTTGCGTGTATATATATATATATATATTTATATATATATATATATATATAATAATATTAATGAAATAACTACTATGTAACAAAAAAGATGAACACGCACAACACATAACATTTCTTTGAATTGTTAGTGTGGGCGTACTCGTGAGCTGGTATGTTTAACAAATGTGAAAAAGAAAGTTGAATTCTAATCAGTGATATGGAAAATCATATAAGTATATGAAATCTTTAAATCATTATAAATCAGAGTGAAAGAGGAAACAAAAGCCGTAATAAATTTATAGATTTATATCGGAACTATAGTAACTATCTATCTATCTCTCTCTATATATATCCACACACACACACACACGCGCATATATATATATATAATATATATATATATATATATATAATATATATATATATATATAATTTCAAATTTCAAATTCAATACAACATTCAGCGTTCCTTTATAGCGTTCTTTTATAACGCTCGCGACAGTGCCGTAAGATATGCATTAAAAACACACGTAACTCCGAAGCCTCTGAAGATGGGATTTTATCCCGAAAATATAGGAAACAGGTAAATAAACATCAATTTCATCACTTATCTTTTTCAACTGCATTGTCAATGACCTTCTAATTTCTGTTTTATTTTCTTATATATATATATATATAATATATATATATATATATATATATATAAGGGGTGGTGATGTAATTTCGTGTTCGAGTATGACAATCTCTCTCATATATATGTTCTTATACATATTACTGTTAAATCTAAGGTGAATATTCAATACAAAATACGACTTTCTCACCATTTTGGCATTGAAACCTTCCTGCTGGTAACAATTCTTTTTAGTACCTACAAAACTGTATCAACGGAAAGGGTGATTATGTAGAAAAATAGATACATGTTGAAAATTTGAAATGATGTAAACATCGTTGACAATAAACAAAAAACCTTTCCGTTAGTTCTGAATATTATGGAGATCTTAACTTTGGGATTACCCTCGTATATATATATATATATATATATATATATATATATATATATATATAAGTTAAAAGAAAGGAAATGAATCCGACAGTATGAGTATGAAAAGATTGAATGAAAACATCACACAATGCTGTTAAAGAGAAAACAATTTATAAATATATCATAGCTGATATTGATCAATGTCTTCATTCCACCTTTTCATACACACACACACACACACACACACACACACACAACACACATATATATATATATATATATATATATATATATATATATATATATATATATATATATATGGAGGCGCGTGGTTAGAGTCGTAGAAAATGGACTCGTCGGTTCGAGTTCAATTCCTAGACCAAGCTGTTGGCATTTCACATAGCGCTAATACCCTTGGGAAAGGTATGAATCCATATATTCTTCCTCCAGCTATGGGTTAAATAGTAGGGCAGACTGGGCTCTTTAACCTTGGGTACGTAACCAGTCTAGGAGAGGGATAATTCTGAATTCAAAATTCCTGAGGTCAATCGTTGATTGGGTTCGTGGCATTCCTTGATGCACCAATTCTTTCCTATCGACTGTGCCAAAAAGTGTGGAATGGTCCAACACAAGCCTTCACCACTATAAACAAATCACTGTGTTGGTTTTTCAGTGGATGAACACTCATGCGTCGAAAATCGACGAGAGAGTCCATTTATATATATATATATATATATATATATATATATATATATATATATATAGCATGAAAAAAAGTAATAGGACAAGCAGGAATATTTCTTATATGTTATTTATTCTCAATTAGTTTCGACCTTAGGTCATTGTCAGGAGAAAATTTCTTATTTGAAGAAATTGTTTATAGATTTTTGAAAGGGGGCATTATAGAAGAACTATAAAAAAGTTTTAAAATAAAAGTGTTTTTGAGGGTTTGACATGCTATTAAAATCCGGATAGACGAGTGTGTTAGTAGTAGCATGTCCATTTGTTCCGTGAAGAGCCTCTCTCTCTCTCTCTCTCTCTCTCTCTCTATATATATATATATATAATATATATATATATATATATGATGTGCTCTTGTTATGGTGTCCACGTATGCTTCTCTGTAGGTATCTGCGATGAATGTTGTGAAGAAGCCAGATGTCTAGTATATAAACATCTAGTAGCAGACACCCCATTCACAATACCACCCCCCACCTCAGCTGCAAAAGCGCCAACCTCACTTACTACATTTTCTGCGCCAAATGCAATGAAATCTTTTATATCAAGTGGAATGACAAACTCGAAAGTCTAATCAATCCAGTTCTTCTTTCTTTTCTTTTCTTATTCTTTCGTTTACGGACATTCAGCTTATTGCACGTGACAGGACATTTAATATACTGAAAAATGAAGTCTACAACCCTGCATAACATTTGTAATCTTGTACTATATTTTACTTACATTAGTCACCACTAGTAAATATATGCACCCTCCGGGTGCAAGTATTTTAGTTAAGTTTTATAATAAAATATCATATTAAATTAGAAAGGCTAATGAAACTGAATAAGAATGTAGATAAAAAGATTTTGAACAGAGGGGGTATGATTGAAAAATAGAACAACTTTGAAACTAACTCTTCCATCATTTTCCGTTACTCCCGTCTTTCTCTGGTAAATTTTCCTAATTAAACTGTTTAGTTAAAATAGGAAGTAAAGAATAATATTACAGTTATTTCTTCTTGTTAAGGGATTTCTTTTAAGATTTATTGAAGAGATTTTTGCTCATATTCAATAAGATAAAACCAAACAATTAGAAATCAATATTACTAAGCATATATTTATTAAAATCAATTTTTTAAGATCAATATGCAAATTCCCATTCACACTGTAAACCTCTATTTTGTTGTATATATAAATACAATTGCATATTATTAGTATGTTGATATGGTCAACAGTGGTTTCGGCCTCTGGACCATTGATATAATTAACAGCGTCGATCCCAGGGGGCCATCCCCCCAGGCAACACCTGCCCCCTCGATTTAAAGGGGCAGGGCTGGGTTTATTGCCCAGTGCCTGAGGCGCCCCCCTTGAGGGGGAATGCCGACGGGATCGACGCAATTTTTTTCACCTGCCACTCCATGGGCTTCGGCTCGTGGGTGGTCCCACGTTAATAGGGACTTTGTGCCTGACCCGTACAAGTGGGGTACGCGGTAAAAATCATGTAGATATGGTCAACAGTCTTAATGATGTAAAACAATTTTATTAATAATTGAGGTTTAGATAAAAATAAAATCATGGAGAATATGATGTAAATAACGAAAGGAATTGTGACTTGTATAGTAATATAGTTTTGGTTACAGACAGACAAACCCACAATCTCCATTATTAATAAGATATATATATATATATTATATATATATATATATATATATATATATATATATATGAATTTGATATATTGAAAAAACAAATGATGTTTATAAATGCATGGGGTCATCAGGAGAGAAGGTGCAACCGTTTCGGGGCCTTCCTCTCAACTGATTTTTTTAAAAATAAAAAATAAAATTCATTTATTTTTAAATAAATTCATTTTAAAATTCATTTTATTTTTAATACAGACAGCGCATTTTTTGAAAAATTCCAACTTTTGACTAACAGCGTTCTGTTTGCGCATTCTTTCTTCTAACGGTCATTTCATCCCGTTT
>CM042141.1:75997997-76002997 GCA_023376005.1 Doryteuthis pealeii | reverse complement strand
AACTCTATCTGATGGTGAGGTTCCAGTTTTGGAGGTTTGGAGAATGTGGAGCTCCCCTTCATCATCATTGCTCCCTG
Organism: Doryteuthis pealeii; assembly: GCA_023376005.1. Taxonomy (NCBI): domain Eukaryota; kingdom Metazoa; phylum Mollusca; class Cephalopoda; order Myopsida; family Loliginidae; genus Doryteuthis; species Doryteuthis pealeii. The sequence goes on along the minus strand of CM042141.1, from coordinate 76,002,920 downwards.
GTCCACTCTGACCCGGAGTGGTAGTACCTGTTAGGGTCCCATCTATGGGTTCAATAGAAAAACATGTGTTGATAAACAAAATTGTATTATCCATTAAGAATTGATTTATTTCAAAACTTTATCAACATTAAATGACCCACTGAGGTTGATATATATATATATATATATATATATATATATATATATATATACAATTTCATAGAGGAATTATATATAATTGAATCATATTACCATGACCAGACAACTCGGCAAACACCATTTGCGATATCTGGAGCAGTGGACAGCTTTTTCGACCTCCTTTGGTCTCATCAGCAGTGCATACCAAAATCTCCGCCACTAGAGATTGAACCAGTGGACCACAGAGTGAAGAGCAGAGACTCTTCACACTGGGCCACCAGCCCATGCCACAAACGGAGAATGCCAAATCATCTAGTCAATGGTAATAATAATTCATATATATATATATATATATATATATATATATATATATATATATATATATCATTGAAGTTGAGCAGCAATGAGCATGTTCAATAGTTTTATGGGTGACCATTTAAGCAACAGTAGCTACTGTAAGCCACCTGATATCAACATGACTTCATTCGGCATTAAATTACCCGAAAAGGGTTGATGTGCCGTAAAATAACGCAACAATCTATCTAACTATCTATCTATCTATCTATCTATCTAAGCCTGTTCAGATAATGAGGATGATGATGATGAGGATGTTGATGATTTTCTCTTGTTCTCCCTAATTTATGACTACTTTGTTTCTCTTTGTTCTTCTCTTCATTCTCATTACTGTCTCTCTCTCTCTCTCTCTCTCTCTCTCTCTATATATATATATATATATATATATATGCTCCCCATTCCGTAGTGCGTTGAGCACTTTCGAGGGGTGTTTCAATGACGACCACCAACTAAGCTTAAAAAGGCAACGCTCTCCTACAAAATGGATAGAGAACTCTCTGGTGACCTTTACATATATATAGATATGTGTATTTATCGGCTAAACCCCCTTCCCAGTTTGTTGATGACGGTGGCCGAGTTGTTAAGGAGCCTGGCTGATGATAAATCGCACGGGTCTCAATTCCGGCTGAAGGCAGCCTGCATATTGAAGAGACGTGATACGTCGAAACCCGGTAGCTATGGACGAATATATATATTATATATATATATATATATATATATATATATATATATATATATATAAAGTGTTGTTATGGGTCCAACGGGAGATAATTAAATATCTTATAAAAAAGAAGTCCGCAAAGTGTATAATTTAAAAAAATATATCTTATTATTTTTACTTTACACACACACACACACACACACACACACACACACACACACACACGCATATATATATATATATATATATATATATATATGAGAGGATGATGAAAAGTTCTTGGCCCAGCCAAGAAGGGAATAAATTAGCGCCATGAAACGTACGTAATATTCTTCTACACATTCATCCCGCAGTTCGACACTACTTGACATTAAAATTTCTTCGACCTTTAAGAGGAAATCAATACGAAACTAATTCCATTCTTGGTTGGGCCGTGAACTTTTCAGAACTTCCTCGTATATTTATGAATTGAGATAAAGGTAGATTAAACTGACGAAAGATCTGAGCAATCTGACAATATAATGAATATTCCTTATCACATTGAGTAAAAGAAAAAAGAAACTGGTTTATAGTAAAACAATAAATAAATTTAAAAAAAAAACAACTTTCAAACTAACAATTCACATTATTTATATTCTTTTTTTTCTTATTTCATCTCTTTTTATTCTATTGCCACCGTTTTAGCCGATATGGTTTGGGCGTAATAAATCAATCTGTGTTGCAAATAAGTAGTGTCAGGCTCGAACCTGCAACCCATACTACGGCAACAATTTTACTGGCTAAATAACCTGCTAAAAACGCCAAAGTATTAATTACTAACATAGTCTCGTTCAAAGTTATTTCTTTGTAACGAGTTCCTGCAATTCTATCTGAAGACTCAAGTGCGTACGAGGCGTGTTCAAAAAGTATCGACACTGAAGCTGTATTTACTGAGGCAGAACTCAACGGTAAATGAAACGAGGCTTGATAATTTTTGTTATTTGGATTTATTCGGATTTTTGTCCTCATCTTTATTATTTATACACACAACTTTTCGGCCAATGTGCCCACGGTCTTTTTCTGTTGTTTCTTTTCGAACTCGATAACCTTCTTGTACATTTGGACACTTGGCGCAACAGATATAAGGGTTGAGTTAATACAGTTCTAACTGACAGTCACGTGGAGGCTGCAGGTTCAAACCTGACCACGAGACGAAAATAACATAGAATACTCAACATAGCTTAACACTTGTACTCGGTCATAGTTAACGGAATGAGAAAAATCTATCCCAATGGATTAAATAAAGGGTTCGATTTGGAGTTCCATAAAGGCTTCCGATTACGACATGAAGCCTACCGAGTTCGACAAATCTTATTATATTAGAGATTATGTAGCTGTCTATCTGTAACCGAAACTAAGTCACCACTGACTTTGTTATTCAAGTTATATTTTCAACTATTAAGAATATTCATTATCTAATTTTAATTTATCAACAATGATCTCTATTACACTCTGAGTTAGATTTGCCACAAAACTACCCATATTATTAATGTATTTGAAATTCTGAAATATGTGTTATATATCTCCAAGAAATAAAGATTTACATAGTAAATATATTCTCTATTGGTGGGAATAATTTGCATAATTATTTTAACAAAACTGGGTTTAATAAATAATTATTGATTGTTAGTGATTCTAATAATATCATGTTATTCTCAAACACATCAAACGCAATACTATATAGAAATCAATTAAACATTGAAATAACTATAATATTTCATATTCTTTTTTATTTAGTTACCTTAGTCTTTCTAATTTAATATAATATTTTATAGCATAAAATCTTGAATAACTGCGCCCCGGGGGCGCATACCTTTGCTAGTCTAAATAATACAAATGAATGAAACGTTGATTTTCTGTTAAATACTTCTTTGTCATTTAATATACATATTGTTACGATTTTTGTCGCCATTTTTAGGCTGCAGGTGAGAGCACTTGTGGAAATCCCTTGTGTCCCTTAATGAAGAATCCTTGTTTGTTCCTGACATACAATTGCAACAGCTGGACAGATCCGAAAAACAGCTATGGACAAGCTTGATGCCTACCACCACAAACATCTGAAAACCATACCTGGATACCGATGACCAAACAGCCTAATCTTCAACAAGGCTTTGTACAGTTATTTACTATACTTGGCTTAGATGTTGCACAAGACCAAAAGTATTGGGCACCCAGTGAGAATCGAACTCACTACCAATGGTCTGCTAATCTAGCTCTCTAACCATTACTACTGCCCCAGCCAACTGGGCGGACTTTTTTCGGACTCATATTCGTATTTCTAGTTATATTTAAAAGTAAGTAAAGTAGGTGGAGTGGTCTATTGTCGGTATCAGCTGGACTGCAAGATTGTTTTGCGTCTGAGGTGGGGGCGTCCACACCTACCGTCAGCACCACACATTGCCGCAGATATCTAAGCTTTACTACTCATGTGCTAAGTTGTACGTGATTTGTATTTATTTAATGAATAATACTTAATCATAGCAGTTATAATTATATTCCACTAGAAATGACACAATTATCTCCACATTGAATGGTAAGCCTCAGAAATTAGTTGACCAGTTCGCATACCTAGGTAGACATATCTCATCTACAAAAAAGCGATATCAATATACGCATTGGAAAGGCGTGAGCTGCTATTGACAGCTTATAAAACATATGGAAATATATCTATGATTAGATAAAACACGTATTTTTCTAAGCTGTAGCCGTATCGGAACTACTGTATGGTTGCATCACGTGGACTAACGAAACGCCTGGATTAAAAGCTACATGCGAACAACACAATGATGCGGCCGTGATGAACAAATCCTGGAAGTAGCACCTTACAAAACTGCAGATATACAAGTACTTACTTTGTATCATGCAAACCATCCAAGTAAGACGAAATATCAAATTTTAAAATTGTTCATGGCTCACGAGACACATGCTGCTCTTTGATCATGAAAGATTCTTGACCTCCAGCCAAGCCGGCTTAACACAAGATCTTTTTTATGTGGGGATTTTACGTGAGAATTCTTATGAAGCATCCAGCGAGGAGCTAACTCGCTGTTTACTAATAATGAATCGACGAGACTAGCTTGCTAACCATTACATCACGATTGGACGACCTGTGTGATATATTCCAGAGCAAAAAACGTGCCGCTTGTTGTAATAATAACTGGTAAAAATCATGTTGTGACGAAAGTTCGACTCACTATCAGGTGTCAAGGAGGCCGCGATGTTTGGCATGTTTTTGCCCGCCATATGAAATTAGAAAAACGATCACATGCGTGAACCGAACTTGTCTGGTATGAATGACATTGGGACACGCAAGCAAATTAAGAAGAGATAAAAAGCTGCAGATTTGCCAGTTGAGGGTGCGATTTGTGACTGAGGAACGTACGACCAGATTGAAAGAATAAACGGTATTGAGAGACAGAGGGAGAAGAGGGGAAAGAAAAGAATAGCTGAAAGATTATTTAACTCGTACCCCACTTGTACGGGTTAGGCACAAGGTCCTATTAACGTGGGACCCACACAAGCCGAAACTCATGGGTGGCAGATGGAAAAATTGCGTCGATCCCGTCGGCATTCCCCCTGAAGGGGGCGTCTCAGGCATTGGGCAATAAACCCAGCCCTGCCCCTTTAAGTCAAGGGGGCACGTATTGCCTGGGGGGATAGCCCCCTGCGATCGACGCTATTATTTTACTAAATCTGATCCAGTGGCCGAAGCTCACTGGACCTCCCCGGTGGGGAGTTACAAATCGAGAATA
>CM042141.1:75990497-75992997 GCA_023376005.1 Doryteuthis pealeii | reverse complement strand
GCCTCTTCAGTGTGGCTAGACGCCACTACCTCTGACCTGGAGCGCAAACCCACTGACTTTTCGTCCGTCCGATTCATTAACTTTCAGCAATTTGACAGCTACCGTAAAGAGGTGGTGTTTAAACCATTAAATACATACATTTGTTTATATATTTTACGATCACCCGAGATATCCAGTCTGTAAACAGACGATCATTGCTTTATATATGCTGGTGGTGAAAGTTAATTTAAGTCACCCTAGATAGCTCTACCGAGTTTTGGGAGCATATATATATATATATATATATATATATATATATATATTCAACGGTGAGTGAAAATGTAATGCCATTTTGTTTAGGAAATGTATAATTACCAACACAGGAACATCAAAATGAAGCTGGTCCTCTGTGGATCACATTCCTACTCCTCCACATAGTCATCGTTTCTCTCAATAGCAATGTTCCACCTTCGAAAGAAAGCCTGTATCCCTGCCCTGTCAAATTTTATTGACTGTTCTTTGAGCCACTTCTTCACTACAGATTTCACTTCCTCGCCACTGGAATAATGGTTTGCCTCTCAAACCCTATTTCATGGGGCCCATGAAAGAGGGTTTGATAGGCAAACCATTATAGTCGTCCGATTTTTAAATTTTTCTAGATAAGAATCTGAATAATAAATCAGAATTTTTTAGAAACGTTTTGGAGGTCCCTTCTGTCGTAAATTAAAAAAATCTCAGTGTACTGGAGTGAATATGATGCTTTTTATGTTATTACTTATTTGTTAAAGATATTCAATGTTTTATTTTATTTATCTAATTTCCCCCTTCAGACAATATAATTTAAAAAAATATTTTTACATCACCCGGAGGGTGTTTTTTTTTTTGCGAGTATTTCTAATTTTTAATTTTTCTCAATTAAAGCACAGAAAGTACCCTGAAAGACATTGGAATACTTGGTGCACCTGTAAACCCTAATAATAAACTTTAAGTGTTTATTCTACAAAACAATGTATCATGCAATCCAATATGTAAGTTTTTTTTTTTTGCATTCAAAAATATTCCGGGTAACTAAAGATTTCTTGTGCGACCGGAAGATATGTGCCCTGATTGTGATCTTGATTCCCATAAACCTGTGTTAACTTTTTAAACGTTTTCTCAAGCATTACCCTAAATGTTGACACAGAATTTTCACGACGCAATTAATACACTCGTAATAATTTCAGATCACTCATCTGAATGTGAACTGTGAGAGGCATACATAAACTGAACGAATGAACGATTTCTAGATTCAGAAGATTTACATTGGCCACTCATCAGCAAAACGTTACGATAATATGCGATAACTTATTTTTTGACACGAACGTTTATGCTTAGTTCCACTTTCGTTCGACAATTAACCAAAGCAGTAATCCAAGATTAAACAGCTGAATACGAACTCTGAAAGGCACAACACGAACTAAATACTTTCAGGCATGTTCAAGGGCAACAGTAATCAGCCGATGCTTCATCAGGGTTGCCTACCAGAAAAATAAATAAATAAATAAATAAATCTTGTCAATTTCTAGATCGGGTTTGTATCACGCACGTAAACCGACCTTATTTTAATCGCACATACACACACACAGAGACACACTCGCTGGTATACACGCACTCACGCACACACACCTACTTTGTAGCGTCTTGCATGTATTTATAAGTAAACATTTAGCTATTAAGCAACACTTATTTATATTCGTATTTTCGTTTTATCTATCTTTAGCTATTTCTATCATGCAGCTAGGATGTGCCATATATATGTTGACACTGCAATTCTCGTCATACACACACACACACACACACACACACACACACACACACATAATATATATATATATATATATATATATCATGCATCTAGGATGTGCCATATATATGATGACACTCAACTTTTCGTGACACACACACACCCATATATATATATAATATATATATATATATATGTGTGTGTGTGTGTGTGTATCGAATGATAGTCATGGAAAGTGTTGTCCGAGTATACAGACTAATTTATTTTGTCAGCACAAAATGTCACCCAAGGTGTGTTGGATTTTTTATATATAAGGCATGAGGCAAATGGTCACCTCTATTTATAGACTCGCCTATAAGCAAGTGACCTGAGAAAGATTCCCATTGTCCAATCACGGGCAGTGCTGCTGCTGCTGTTGCTGTATTTATAAGAGGCCTGATTCTAATCTTAACTCATTGACACTTGGATTCTCTTGGACGTCGGACTTACAAAGAATACTATAACACAGGATACTTATTGGCTTGCTTACTTATTCTCTACATCTCGAACTAAGGATGGCTGCCAGATACTTAACAAGGTGTTTATCAGCATTTACGTGTACGTTGAATTTGTTCATTTCTGGGTGTTCTCTGGATATAAAAGAAAAAAGTTCTCCTCATTCGGTAGAATTCATAGATTGAAGAAAAGACAAATAGATGACACCCAATGCAACATACAAATGATTCGATTGGTTATGTT
>CM042141.1:75965497-75985497 GCA_023376005.1 Doryteuthis pealeii | reverse complement strand
CAAGCGCATCTCCTTTTATAAATTGGTAGAGATCGGCAAAGATTAAATTTTAATAACATCCACACTCTATTTTTGTTCGAGAGGCGATTAAAATCTTTTACCCCTTATTTTCCAAAAGAAAAGCTAAATGAAAATATAATAAGGGCATAGATCAATGATATATCAAAATAATTTTTAAAAAAAGATAAAACAAATTAATAAAGGATAACACATAATAAAAAGCAAATAGAAAACAAATAAAATAAAAATACAAACAAAAAGAATAATAAACATAAACAATTTAAAAACCAGAATATATAAAGAATAAAAGATAATAAAACATGTAGAAAATATTTTCATCATTCTCCACATAGACATTGACAAACAGATTTATTTTTAAACTTTTAAATCCCTGTTAACGTCGGGTACCCCTGCTAGGTGTGTTTAAATACATACATAATTAGGAATAGAATAAAACGCTTATTTGCAATGTCTTTCAGACTTTTTATTTATTTATTACCAAATTCGGAAAAGACATAAGACAAAAAAAAATGTTACAGTTGTCAGTTGGATAAATAATCAGGACTTGTTTTATACAGGGTGGCTCACAAAATACTGAATCATTTCAAAGATTCATAATTCTTTTGTCTTTAATTCAATTTCTAAATAATCTTTCGAATATAAGTAACCTAAGCAAATTTAAAATATCGAGTTACAATGTAAAGAACAAATCAAAATAATAAAATTTTATTATTCAACTGAGCGCCACTGGGTAATTTACATATGTGGATTCCTTCAGTCATAAGCTGACAGAGTAAATAATAAGAAATAAATAAGAATAAATAAGACATTTATTTATCAATAGTAGGTACAATTTATAAAGAATAAGTAAAAGAAAAACTTTATTTTTGTTAAACTACTATTGAAGGGAGACCATGCCTAATAGCGTGAAGCTAAGCCCATGGACATGACCACCCTTAGACACTCACAGGAAACGATACAAGACACACCAGACAACACAAACATATAGATATATATCATGAGACAAATTAGCCGTGTGAGAATCTAAATGCAAATCTGTTGTTTATAAGAGGCAATAAAATGCTTTTTCAAAAGTTTTTTAAGGACAAAATAATTTACCGAAACAAGCTTCACCTTTTCCTCCTTTCTTCATCAAACAATACCGACTGAACAGTGTTCCAAGAATTAAGTGCATTAAAACGAATTAAAATAAAAAAAGGTGTCTCCCCTTTCCTTCTTTATTGTTCGATTTCCTCACGTGGTGTAATGGTTAGCAAGCTAGATTTGCAGACCATTGTTAGTGAATTCAATTCTCATTGGGCGCCCCATAATTCTGGCCGTGGACCACATCTAAGCTAAGCTTAGTAAATAATGGGCACCTCATGTGGTGTAATGGTTAGCAATCTAGATTAGCAGACCATTGTTTGTGAGTTCGATTCTCATTGGGTGCCCATATTTCTGACTTTGTGCCGCATCTAAGCTACGCTAAGTAAATAACTTTAGTTCCATTTCGCTAATACCAATAAGATCGTTTACATTCGGCTCGATACGGTTCTTAATTTTCGTTGGCGGGAAGGTTTATAATTTCAAAAAAGGAAGTTCTGGCGGCAGAATAATTTAAAGAAATTCAGAATAAAAATGGCCTCTCCATTCGCCTGCTTTCTCTGTCTAACTTTTTTTGTCGGGTTATTTAAAGGACTTTAAAAAAAAAATAATTAGGTTAATAATTAGGTTAATAATAATAATTAGGTTAGCCGGTAGATCGTTCGCCAGGGCACTACAAGGTACCTGGTTCGATACCAGCCCTCGCTAACTCAGCGTATGAGCAGCACCAGGATCTATGCGGTAAAGTGAGGAGCTGATGGTAGGCGTGGCGCTCCGTCTCAGATGCTAAAAAAATAACCTTAGTCTAGCGCTAGTGAAAAGGGATAGACTACCTCGCTGTCTGGCTAATACCGATTTTGGACCACCCCGAGGACATTATATTTTACCTTTATATATATATATATATATATTATATATATATATTAATATATATATATATATATTTGAATAAGCTTAAGATATTGCTACAGCTCAAGAATAATATTCGTGTAGAGATAAGAGGATTGACCCCAGAAACCTTGAGCAAAGTCACACAAAGTGCTCGAATTAAGGTGCAATGCTGTTTTAGAATATTGTGGGATGTCATTGGTAACTATACAAACCATTCACGATTGATACAAGGAAATTGAAATAACGGGTAAGTATTTATCCAACCCGTTCCGCACGGGTAGCATGTGACAGAAGGTTGCAAGTATGGGGCATCTGTGGTGGGGGAACGGTTGGTATTTGTAAGTAAACACCAGCAACCCTCACATATGCGATGAGAAAAAGAACACTAGTAAGGCACCACAACAATATTCAGGATCAGCTAACTATTTATTCATTTAATGCTTTCTGTCATTTGGGGTAAAGGGTTTTAGATTCACATTAACATCCTTACCCACTACATTTCGCTCATACTTGTTACCAGGGTAATAACTAGATGTTTAATTTTCTTTCTTTTTCTTTTCTCTTTTTTTGTTGTACGCGTTTTACCATTATTCTGCCTGTTCAGTAACGACTAGAGGAAATAACATCAAAATAAAGGTCGCCTATTTGCAAGCAAAGGCGTGTTTGTCGTTTTTGCGGCTGCTCTTTGAAAGAAGAAAGGCAGTCAGGGTGATTGTAGTGTGGGGAGAGGGGAGACGAAAATGAGATGGGGGGGGTGTTCAAAATGGAAAAGAACGATGCAAATGACTGGATGGAACGAGATCAAGTATGACAAGACTCCAAAGGGAAGAGAGGGGGAAACTGTTTATAAGATAGGTTGGTCGTCGTCATCGTCTTCAATATCGCAACTCATTTCGTCAGGACGTTGCTTCATTAAGCGGAGTGCTCATTGCCAGTCACAAGCTCGCACTGCCTCACACACACACACACACACACACACACACACACACACACATATATATATATATATATATATATATATATATATATTATATATATAATGTGGTGTATAAATGTATCGAGAGTGAAGCTGTATTTACCAAGATAGAAATGAACAATGAATGGAACGATGATTTTTCAGAATACATGGCGTGTCAAAAAGTACAAAAATCCCGATACTTTTTCACATCATATAATATATATATATAATATAATATATATATATATATATATATATATATATATATATATGTGTGTATATATGTGTGTGTGTGTGTGTGTGTGTGTGTATAAATATAACATATATAATATATATATATATTAATATTCATATATATATATATTCATATATATGTGCTTAATTGAAGTCATACCTAATTGAAAATTAATTAGTTGATAATTAATGAATTAGGCGAGCATATCTGTTTAAATGTAAAGGCGTAAACAAATCGAGAAAAGTCAATCTCTGTATGTCTTTAAACAGATATGCTAAACAGAGTGAAGCTAAAGGAAAATGAAAAAATTGGCAATTATCTGGACCTTGCCAGAGAACTGAAAAAGTTATGGAATATGAAAGTAAAATTGATACCAATTGTAGTTGGTGCACTTGGAACAGTCCCAAAAGATTAGAAAAGGGTCTGGAAAGTTTGGAAATCAGAGGAAGGATTGAAACCATCCAGAACACTGCACTGCCGCAATCTGCCAGAATACCCAGAATGGTCCTGGAGACCTGCCGTCACTCACTCCATTGAAAGACCATCAGCTAATGCTGATGTGAAAACTCAAAAGGAGTAAATAATAATAATAATAATAATAATAATAATAATAATAATAATAATAATAAACAATTGAAAAACAAGAATATATAAAGAATAAAAGATCATAAAATAAACATAAAGAAAAATACTTTCTATTAATCTATCTATGAATATAGATAAGAGATATATTTTTACCTTTTAAAATCCTGGGAAATGCCGAGTAGCTCTACTAGTATCAGATAAATGATTTTATTTGGTTTTAGATTAATATGTAGGGGCTATTTTTGATTTTACATTTACGACTTTAGAATTGCTAATCAAACTACTGCTATTAAACCCACACTTTTCAGCGAAGAATATTCCTTTACTAAGCTTAAACATGGTTGGTACAAGGCCAGTTGTATAGCCACTCAGAGAGAATTGAACCCACTAACAATGGTCTACAACCCCAACTTTTAACCATTACAGCATATCCTCCAACGAATAGACATTAGGTCAATTTGCTTACTGGGTTGGTTTTATAGCATATCAACCCGCGTTGGGTAATTTCATGCCGACATGAGTTGAAAACCTATTGCATCCAATCATGTACGAGGAGGAATAAACAACCATCTGCACTTTTGCCAAAGCATATCTTTATCGTTATCACATTGCATTATGCGCATGCGTGCTTATAGTTGGCTCTGATGTGGTCACGTGATCAAAGTTTGAATCTGATCCACCCATTTGGCTTGCTGCTTTTACAGTGTAAACACGGTTGCTCTACTAGCAGTATGCACCAGGAGAAAAAAGAGTAGTGATCGGAGGGAGTGTCAGGGTGTGAAATTCATCGGAGACTTTTAGGACAATACAGAGATAATGCACTACAGTGTAGAAGTAAATGGATATAGAAGTTTAAAAGTGGTCGGACAAAAGTGACGCATGAAGAGGGAGCTGGAAACCCGTCAACATCCACCACTGATGAGAAGATGGTATGGCGAACCGGAGTTATCATCGATGAAGTAACTTGTTCTCTGTAGATTAGCCACGGATCTGCCTATCAAATGATCCACGATGAGCTCGGTTTCCATAAAAAAAAGAGTATGGATAATTTTTGCATCTCCCTCGTAGTAATCTATCATAATCCAAAGATAAGAATTATGAAGGTAGGAAAATGGTAATATCATTCGAATTTCTTATATAAGCCTAATCGATTATTAATGTCTGTTCTATTATTTATTTATTTTATTTCTGTTACTTTTTTATCGCAGCATCGATCGCAAATAAGGAATAGGCCTATAGCGAAATTCGAATACATATCCTATATCTATGGGTCATCTCTCTGCCTAGGGCAACTACCTTATCGATTACGCTACGAAGATCAAACGATTACGTCATATTTTAGTGAATAGTCACTAAAGATAAAACTGGAATTCCTAAGAGACATCAAAAGCCGCGTTAGATCATATACTGCCTTCACTATCTCGTAGACCATGGAAAAAATATTATTTGCGTTTGATATGGTTCAAAGGGAATTATTTATTGCTATGAGGACCAGTAGCCGATTTTGCAAATATAGTTTACTGTAATAATAGAGAGGTGTGTCAAGGTTGCCTGTTGACAGCTGACACTATTTAAAAAAATGTTTATATTTAAAGATATTCAAAACTCAGAATTTGAAGGTGATGGCCGTAGAGTCATAAAATCAAGACAATGCTTTGACAGAAGGGTTGGATTGGATATGAATAAAACCAAGCAAATATCAAGAGAGAGAGAGAGAGAGAGAGAGAGAGAGACAGAGACAGAGACAGAGACAGAGACAGAGAGAGAGAGAGAGAGAGAGAGGAGAGAGAAGAGAGACGACTGGAAGGATGTAGAATACGATAAAACTGAGAAATATAGAGTAGATAATTTGAAATGAAAGTGACTAAATACTGAAGGAAAAAAGTACGGGAAATGGAATCGAGGCTTAAGGAAAGTAAAATATGAGATGGAAAGGGTGGGAGAGAGAGAAAGAGGACAGAGAGAGAGAGAGAAGAGAGAGAAGAGAGAAGAGAGAGGAAGAGAAGGAGAGAGAGAAAATTGACATATAGTAAAAAGAATTAACAAGTTTAGTCTGTTTTGACGATGTTTATAGATGAAAGTGGGAAGAAGGATGATGAAGTAAAAAGGTTTCAGGTCCAGCAGACTAAACTTACCTAGCATAGCCAGTTGGAGAGCGTAACAGTTGTGTTGGCGAATCGATTCTCTCATGGAAGGATGCGTGAGTTCAGAGTAACACCATTTTTGTGACATTTTTGCCTTCTTTTTTATTATTATTCTTGTTATTATTATTATTTACTCCTTTTGAGTTTTCACATCAGTGTTAGCTGATGGTCTTTCACTGGAGTCTGAGTGACAGCAAGTCTCCTCAGGTCTCCAGGACTCTTCTGAGTATTCTGGCAGATTGCGGCAGTGCAGTGTTCTGAATGGCTTCATCCTTCCTCTGATATCCAAACTTTCTAAACCCTTTTCCAATCCTTTTGGGACCTTTCCAAGTGCACCAACTACAATTGGTATCACTTTCACTTTTATATACCATAACCTTTTCAGTTCTCTGGCAAGGTCCATATATTTGTCCATTTTTTTTTCATTTTCCTTTAGCTTCACCCTGTGATCTGCTGGCACTGCAAAATCCACCAGTTAACAAGTTCTTTCTTTTTTGTTTATCAACACTAGGTCTGGTCTTCTTGCTTAGATAAGGTGATCCGTTTTTATTTCAAAGTCCCAGAGAATTTTATGCGTTTCGTTCTCAAGAACAGATTCTGGTTTATACATATACCATTTTGTTGTATGGTCAACATTTAATTTTTTGCATAATTCCCAGTGAATCACCTTCCCAACCCAGTCGTGTCTAGTTTTGTATTCTCGTTGTGCTAGTTTGCTACATTCGCAGAGTATATGGTTTACAATCTCATCTCTATTCCCGGAAAGTCTACATTTACTATTTTGTTGGGTCCTATCAATTTTCGATTTGATGTAGTTTGTCCTTATGACATTATTTTGTGCAGCAATCATAAGTGATTCAGTTTCTCTTTTGGGGTTTCCTTTTCTTAACCATGTCCAAGTCTTTTCATGTGCAACCTCTTCGATTTGTCGTTTGAAGTGACCATATAATTGTTTTTCTTCCCATTTTTGTTTTCTAGTCTTTGTTGTTTTTCTGTTTGTCCATCTGTCACTTCTACTATTGTTGCGCCATGCGCCTTAAGCAGAGAGAGAGAGAGAGAGAGAGAGAGAGAGAAGAGAGAGAGAGAGAGAGAGAGAGAGAGTATTCGGGATGGATTCAGAATCACCAAAGTTAAAGAAATAAAGCTGAGAAATCCAGAACGAGGAATTCCCCTTCATTACGCTCGCATCTCCTGTCATCAACAGTAAGCTAAAATTCCTACCTTCCATTGAACGACTTTTAAAAGAATAAATCGTCATGGGTCCTTTTTAAAGGACAGATTGGTGTTGGTGATTTGTTCTTCGTGTCTACCAGATAATCATTCCATCATCTCATAACCGGTTGTGAGCAACGCAACGTTATTACGAATAGCTGACACGTTATTACGAATTGCTAGCTGTCGCAAAATGCGACAGTAATCAACTGGCTCGTTTGAATGATGAATTATAATAGAAAAATATGCTAATTACAATGACCAAATAGAAAAAAAATTACTCAACTGTGTTTTCATATTTTGTTGTTGCTTCGATGAAAATAAGTAGACGTGAATTTCAGAACACTCATCGTATATACAATAGGTCCCCGAAAGAAATAGATACAAAATGTATATTAAAAAGAATCACAATGCACCGTTTTGTAGGAGTTCATCTCGCGTAACAGTTATCGAGTAGATGGAATCGGAGGACCCGTGTTCAGATCTTTTGACAGTAGTCCCTAGTAAAGGCAGAATTACCGAACCTATAGGAAGTAGTAGTAGCATAGATTATCACTTCACCTAATTCATCTAATTTCACACTAATTCCCTGGTTAAAGGCAGAATCTACCTATTCTTACAGCTATAGGTAAGTAGTAGCGTAGATTAGGTTCTATTACTTCACACTAATTCCCTTGTAAAGGCATGATCTACCTATTCTCCCTACAGCTAGTAGTAAGTAGTAGCGTAGCATGATTATAAGTAGTAGCGTAGATTAGGTTCTATCGCTATACAGCTATATAAGTAGTAGCGTAGATTATCACACTTCACACTAATTCCCTGTAAAGGCATGAATCTACCATTCTCGCCTACAGCTATAGGTAAGAGTAGCGTAGATTAGGTTCTATCACTTCACACTAATTCCCTTGGTAAAGGCATGAATCTACCTATTCTCCACAGCTAGGTAAGTATGAGGATTAGTATATTTAGGTCTATCCACTTCACACTAATTCCCTTGGTAAAGGCATGAATCTACCTATTCTCCCTACAGCTATAGGTAAGTAGTAGCGTAGATAGTTCTTCACACTAATTCCCTTTGTAAAGTGAATCTACTATTCTCCTACAGCTATAGTAAGTAGTAGCGTAGATTATTCTATCACTTCACACTAATTCCCTTGGTAAAGGCATGAAGCTACCTATTCTCCCTACAGCTATAGGTAAGTAGTAGCGTAGATTAGGTTCTATCACTTCACACTAATTCCCTTGGTAAAGCATGAATTACCTATTCTCCCTTACAGCTATAGGTAAGTAGTAGCGTAGATTAGTTCTATCACTTCACACTAATTCCCTTGGTAAAGGCATGAATCTACCTATTCTCCCTACAGCTATAGGTAAGTAGTAGCGTAGATTAGGTTCTATCACTTCACACTAATTCCCCTTGGTAAAGCATGAATCTACCTATTCTCCCTACAGCTATAGGTAAGTAGTAGCGTAGATTAGGTTCTATCACTTCACACTAATTCCCTTGGTAAAGGCATGAATCTACCTAATTCTCCCTACAGCTATAGGTAAGTAGTAGCGTAGATTATGGTTCTATTCACTTCACACTAATTCCCTTGGTAAAGCATGAATACCTATTCTCCCTACAGCTAAGTAAGTAGCGTAGAATTAGCTAATTCCTTTGGCAGCTATAGTAAGTAGTTAGGTTCTATCACTTCACACTAATTCCCTTGGTAAAGCATGAATCTAACTATTCTCCCTACAGCTATAGTAAGTAGTAGCGTAGATTAGGTCTATCACTTCACACTAATTCCCTTGGTAAAGGCATGAATCTACCTATTCTCCCTACAGCTATAGGTAAGTAGTAGCGTAGATTAGGTTCTATCACTTCACACTAATTCCCTTGGTAAAGCATGAATCTACCTATTCTCCCTACAGCTATAGGTAAGTAGTAGCGTAGATTAGTTCTATCACTTCACACTAATTCCCTTGGTAAAGGCATGAATCTACCTATTCTCCCTACAGCTATAGGTAAGTAGTAGCGTAGATTAGGTTCTATCACTTCACACTAATTCCCTTGGTAAAGGCATGAATCTACCTATCTCCCTACAGCTATAGGTAAGTAGTAGCGTAGATTAGGTTCTATAACTTCACATTAATTCCCTTGTAAGGCATGAATCTACCTATTCTCCCTACAGCTATAGGTAAGTAGTAGCGTAGATTAGGTTCTATCACTTCACACTAATTCCCTTGGTAAAGGCATGAATCTACCTATTCTCCCTACAGCTATAGGTAAGTAGTAGCGTAGATTAGGTTCTATCACTTCACACTAATTCCCTTGGTAAAGGCATGAATCTACCTATTCTCCCTACATATAGGTAAGTAGTAGCGTAGATTAGGTTCTATCACTTCACACTAATTCCCTTGGTAAAGGCATGAATCTACCTATTCTCCCTACAGCTATAGGTAAGTAGTAGCGTAGATTAGGTTCTATCACTTCACACTAATTCCCTTGGTAAAGGCATGAATCTACCTATTCTCCCTACAGCTATAGGTAAGTAGTAGCGTAGATTAGTTCTATCACTTCACACTAATTCCCTGGTAAAGGCATGAATCTACCTATTCTCCCTACAGCTATAGGTAAGTAGTAGCGTAGATTAGGTTCTATCACTTCACACTAATTCCCTTGGTAAAGGCATGAATCTACCTATTCTCCCTACAGCTATAGGTAAGTAGTAGCGTAGATTAGGTTTCTATCACTTCACACTAATTCCTTGGTAAAGGCATGAATCTACCTTCTCCTACAGCTATAGGTAAGTAGTAGCGTAGATTAGGTTCTATCACTTCACATAATTCCCTTGGTAAAGGCATGAATCTACCTATTCTCCCTACAGCTATAGGTAAGTAGTAGCGTAGATTAGGTCTATCACTTCACACTAATTCCCTTGGTAAAGGCATGAATCTACCTATTCTCCTACTAGCTATAGGTAAGTAGTAGCGTAGATTAGGTTCTATCACTTCACACTAATTCCTTGGTAAAGGCATGAATCTACCTATTCTCCCTACAGCTATAGGTAAGTAGTAGCGTAGATTAGGTTCTATCACTTCACACTAATTCCCTTGGTAAAGGCATGAATCTACCTATTCTCCCTACAGCTATAGGTAAGTAGTAGCGTAGATTAGGTTCTATCACTTCACACTAATTCCCTTGGTAAAGGCATGAATCTACCTATTCTCCCTACAGCTATAGGTAAGTAGTAGCGTAGATTAGGTTCTATCACTTCACACTAATTCCCCAGCAGCTTCTATCACTTCACACTATTCCCTTGTAAAGGCATGAATCTACCTATTCTCCCTACAGCTATAGGTAAGTAGTAGCGTAGATTAGGTTCTTCACTTCACACTAATTCCTTGGTAAAGGCATGAATCTACCTATTCTCCCTACAGCTATAGGAGTAGTAGCGTAGATTAGGTTCTATCACTTCACACTAATTCCCTTGGTAAAGGCATGAATCTACCTATTCTCCCTACAGCTATAGGTAAGTAGTAGCGTAGATTAGGTTCTATTACTTCACACTAATCCCTTGGTAAAGGCATGAATCTACCTATTCTCCCTACAGCTATAGGTAAGTAGTAGCGTAGATTAGGTTCTATCACTTCACACTAATTCCCTTGGTAAAGCATGAATCTACCTATTCTCCCTACAGCTATAGGTAAGTAGTAGCGTAGATTAGTTCTATCACTTCACACTAATTCCCTTAAAGCATGAATCTACTATTCTCCCTCTATAGGTAGTAGTAGCGAGATTAGGTTCTATCACTCACACTAATTCCCTTGGTAAAGCATGAATCTACCTATTCTCCCTACAGCTATAGGTAAGTAGTAGCGTAGATTAGTTCTATCACTTCACACTAATTCCCTTGGTAAAGGCATGAATCTACCTATTCTCCCACAGCTATAGGTAAGTAGTAGCGTAGTTTAGGTTCTATCACTTCACACTAATTCCCTTGGTAAAGGCATGAATCTACCTATTCTCCCTAAGCTATAGGTAAGTAGTAGCGTAGATTAAGTTTATCACTTCACAGTAATTCCCTTGTAAAGCATGAATTACCGATCCTCCCTACAGCTATAGGTAAGTAGTAGCGAGATTAGGTTCTCTCACTTCACACTAATTCCCTTGTAAAGGCATGAATCTACCTATTCTCCCTACAGCTATAGGTAAGTAGTAGCGTAGATTAGGTTCTATCACTTCACACTAATTCCCTTGGTAAAGGCATGAATCTACCTATTCTCCATACAGCAATAGGTAAGTAGTAGCGTAGATTAAGTTCTTTAACCCTGATAAGGCAACCAGTTCAGGAGAAAGAAAACTTTGAATTCAAACCAGCTGTACTTTACTTAAAAATGACCTTGTGTCGTATCCTGTCCGTGGAAGGGTTTTGATAAATCCAAATACCTTTTTGTAGAGAAACTTTTGATATTTATCATTAAATCTTCTGGAAACATCGACTCTTCATTGTCAGTCAGGCTATCAAAAACTATAGCTGTTAAGAAGTTATCTTATTATGTTACTGTCATTTTAGAATAGATTGTGGGAATTCATGCTAAGTATACCGCCCATCTACGATTGACAAAATGAAATTGAAAAAACATGGTAGATATTTACTCAACCTGTTCACCACAGGTAGGATGTGACAGAAGGTTGCAAGTATGGGGCATCCAGCGAGCATAGAACTCACGATTCAATAGTAATGGATATGTGAAAAAATTGAAACAACGGGGTATCTGTGCAAGAGTATTCAACCAATCCGTTCACCATGGGTAGGACGTAACGGTAGGTTGCACGTATGGGGCATCCAGCGAGGATCGAACTCGCCATTTAGTAGTAAACGATCTTCGAGGTTAGCTTGCTAACTATTACACCACAACTAGACGCCGTTTTTGCTCAATCTGTTCGCCATGGATCGGATGTGGCACAAGGTTGCAAGTATAGGGTATCCAACAAGGATAGAATTCGCTATTCAGTAGTAACGCATCTGGGGGGACTAGCTTGGTAACCATTACACCACGATAAGGTGAACTTTCCCCCAAACCGGTCGCCATGGGTAGGTTGTGACTCAAGGTCGCAGGTATGGGGTATCCAATGAGGATCGGACTCGCTATTTACTAGTACTGTATCTGCGAAATTAGCTTACAAACCAGTACACCACTGTAGGACGTAGTTTTTACGCACTCCGTTCTCGATGGGTAGGATGTGACAGAAGGTCGCAGGTATGGGGTATCCACCGAGTATCAAATATTGAAACAAAAGGTATCTGTTTAAATTTAAATTCTAAAAAATTGACTTAAAACAAAAATTGAAAACCCAACAAGAATGAATAAAAATGTCATCGGCATAAAATTTCAACGAGGGTTAACATGCCGTAAAATCCAACCAGCCAACCCAGTTAGGCGTAAATAGTAGGGTAGACTGAACGCTGACACTGGTAAGGTAACCATTATAGGAGAAGTTAAACTCGTTGTACTCAGGAGAAAAGTTTAACTTCTGTCAAATTCTTCTCGTGGCGGAAAGGTTGAGTAAACAATAGGGCAGACAGGGTTCTTTAGCCTTGGTTAGACAACCCATCTATGAGAAGGCAGACTTAATTCAAACCAGATGTATCCCAATTAAGAAATAATTGACCTTGTGTCATATCCTGCTCTTGGTGGAATTGTTGAGTAACTACATACATAAATCTTAGTAAGACAACTAATTAGTCTCGTTGACGTTAGCAACATTAAATGCTAGACTCACATCATACCCCCCACCCACAAAAAAAGACGCAATCATCTACCACATATATCAAAAATAAGAAAAATATTTTGTAAATATCTGTTTATTATGTCCCCTTCCTAGTTCTCTGTTGATTAGTCAGACTTTCGTAATATTTCCCCATCTGTCCCAGGGACAAACATATGGGCTGATATAATGCCAAGTAGACAGACAGTTACAAATAAAGATGCTGAAAGATTGTCATAGCCAAACAGCTGTTGAATATCATCGTCTGCCTAGAAGAAAATATTATTTTTTGAAAAGTGATTGCGTGAGAGAGAGAGAGTCAAGCAGGAAGGACAACGGGTTTCTTAACAAGCCGGGAGTCCTTGACCTTCGCTGACATTCACGTTTCTCTTACAACAAGGAAAACAACTAAAAAAAAAAGGGTGAATTAAACAGGTTTTCAAGAGGGGTTGACGAAAATATCGACACGGAAATGTAAATATTCTTATATAGTTTTCCAGTAATTCGATTAGGAAAACATCACTATTTAATGTTAAATAGGGAAGCAACCTTTTTACGTAAACAGAATCTGACAAATGATTTATGCTTGAGAAAGGACAAAAAAAAAAAAATAAAAAAAAAATTAATAAGAATTTAAAAAACAAAGAAAATCAATCCTTTTGATAAACAAAGGACTCAGGTTGCTTACAATACCTGCTTAAGTAGTCAAGTAGTCCCCCAATTAAGTATTGAACTGGCTTATATCTTCTTAACTTTGGTGATCTAGTGGGAACCGGTGCTTTCGAGTAGAATGAAAACTCTGAATCAAAAGCTGTTAAACTCTGCTGTCGCATCCTACTCCTGTGGAGGGTTGGTATATATATATATATATATATATATATATATATATATATATATATATAACCAGGTTAGTTGGTGTTGGGGATTATTCTAAGCTGGGCCTTTTTAACAACGGAACCTTAAAATTGTTAAAGTCACATTGCAGAATGGTAAGCTTCCATCTAGCTGGTTGTTTGTTTCAGAGTTTCATTTAATGCCGAATCAAGGCATTCTGATAAACAAAGGACTCAGATTACTACCCAGATCCATTGAAGATAAGTATACAAGATACGTATATTTGAAAGAGTATGCCATAAAATAAACCAAGGGCTGACATGCCGTAAAATCCACCCAACCGACCAACATGATCAAAAAATTATCTTGAATTTTTTTTAGATAAACCTTGCCTCATGTAACCCGGAGTCCCTAAGGTAGTGTGATGCCGAAGACCAGTGCTACCAGCAACTCCTGCGACACTTACCGCTGAAACTGCATTGGCTTTACAGCTCATCCTCCACACGAACCCGCCCAGGCTACGTTCCATTAAAAAATTTTTAACGCTATTCTATCGTCTCTCGTAGGGTGAAGGATGCCACCAACAACAATAACATGTAACCCGCTTTTTGAAAAAGAAAACGGTTGCACATGCTTGAGCAAGACGTATATTGTTATTTACTTTGCTTGTTCTAGTACACAGGCTTTAGTTTGGTTATAATACTTTCTGTTCCAAAGTGGTCACCCATCTAAACACTGAGTGGTTTCATGGTTACTTAACTTTCATCATTATCAAGTCAGGCACATTGCACAGATTCCATTGACTCCGTCTCACTATCCGTCTCTATCGGTAATCGCTCCAGGAAAGTGCTTATCACAACATCCAGTGTTCTTACATAGCTGTTGTTGTTGTATGTAAGTCGGTGCTGGTTAGCTAACACTGCCATGTCCATGTGTATGAGTCTACAGTAGAATGATACCAATGAGTTCGTCCTTACTTTACCAGCAATGTCCATCGTGTATTGATCGTCTTACTTGGATGGCTTTGTTATTTACCACTAACATGATTTAGGTATATAATGGAGGAGAGAGTTCTCGTATAAGAGAGAGAGAGAGAGAGAGAGAGAGAGAGAGAGAGAGAGGAGAGAAAGAGAGAGAGAGAGAGAGAGAGAGAGTTTAGAGATGGTAGAGATGATAGTTCTTACATTTTACACTGTGTCTTACTTGGGTGGTTTTGTTATTTACCCCTAACATGATTTGGATATATAATGGAGGAGAGAGTTCACGTATGAGAGAGAGAGAGAGAGAGAGAGAGAGAGAGAGAGAGAGAGAGATGATGATGATGATGATGATGATGATAGTTCTTACATTTTACACTGCTGCATCTGCTAGTTCTATTTCTTCGTCTAACTTGTCTTGCCGCCATCTTGTCTGGGCTGATCTAGGGTCTTTTGGCTGAGTTGATTTTCTTTCTTAATTCTTATTATAGGCTGGGCTGGACATTGCTTGTTTAATAATTCAATTAACAAACACAACTTGTTTGTTTCTTGATCAAGTTTTATTTCTTAGCCCATGATTCCGCTGCGGGGGAGACTGACCCCGGAAGCTGACAATACATCTACGCTCCCTAAAAGCCGGGTCACATCTCATCTAAACTAGAAACTATTCCCACGCGTCAAATCGCGCGCATTTTAAGGGGTCAAAGTTTATTAACCGTCACCGATAATTTTCCCTGGACCCCGTTATTTTTATAATTTAACGACCCTAATTCAAATCCTAACTACATAAATTATGACTGCTCATAAATTATGTAACAGTTTGTGTGATACTTAAATGGTCGTATTTTGTGGGGTACTGCTTCTAGGATTTGTTCAAGACAACACACAATATAATTTTGTTGTTCCCATCTAGCTTCTTCTCCAAGCGCCTCTTTAAATTCTTAGTGATGTAGTCATACAGTAGTACTGACACGGTTGAATCTTTCAAGAATTCCCGTTTTATTTCATCAGAGATATCAGATTTCCATATGATTGCTAACTTGCCAATATCAGTCTATGCACTTCCTTTGTTTATCTTGACATCGCTTTCTGTAGATGAGATATAGCTACCTAGGTATGTGAAATGGTTTGATAATTTGAGAGGTTTACGAGCCAATTTAGATATTACTCTATAAGGAAAACTCTGAATTCAAGCCATCTTTATTTTACATACAAGTGTCCTTGTATCACATCATACCAGGAGGTAGGGGGTTAATACATTGGCTCTTTAAACATTGATTTTGCAACTAAGTATAAAGCTTTACCTATTTAAAATGATTGCGGAGATACATTTTAGTAGCCTATATAATTGGAAACCATAATTGTTTAACAGACTTCAACATAAAATAACTATGTTAATACATTGGCTCTTAAAACATTCATATTACAATAAATTATGAATTTCTAACTATTTGAAATGATTGTAAAGATACATTTTGTAGCCTATATAATTGGAGACCATAATTTCTAAACAGACTTTAACATATAAGAATTATATTAATACATTGACTCTTAAAACATTGATATTGCAACTAAGAACAATTCACATACCTAGGTAGTAATATCTCATCCACAGAAAGCGATATTAATACACGAATAGGAAAGGCATGGTCGGCCATAAAAAAATTATCAGTCATATGGAAATCCGATCTCACTGACAAGTTAAAATGACAATTATTCCAGTCTGTGGTTATATCAGAACTACTGTATGGCGGCACTACTTGGACCCTATCAAAGCGCCTTGAGAATAAGCTAGATGGGAGCTGCACAAGAATGATGTGTGCAGTCTTGAATAAGTCGTGGAAACAGCACCCCACAAGGAAGCAGCTGTATGGCCACCTGCCCCCAATCTCACAAACCATCCGAGTGAGACGGACTAGGCATGCAGAACACTGCTGGAGAAGCAAGGACGAGCTTATAAGCGACGTTCTCCTGTGGAAGCCAACACTTGGACATGCTAATGTGGACCGGCCACCAAGGACCTACATTGACCAACTATGCGAGGATGCTGGTTGTTGCGCGGAAGACCTCCCAGGGGCAATGAATGATAGGGAAGGTTGGAGAGAGATTGTCATGGATATCCGTGCTACTTGCGTGACATGATGATGATGATGATGATGATGATGATAGAGTATTCACCAATTTACCATGATTTCCATTGTAGTGGAGGCTTGGGTAAATATATACACACCTGTCTTTGCGCAGGAATAGAATCAACTAAAATATGAATTGATATTCTAACTCATATGTGGCAGCAATTGCATATATATATATATATATATATATATATATATATGTATAAACTCCTTCCCAAAAGTAACATGTGACATGTGACACAAGGTCAATTTCATAAGCGGATTTTACCCGGTTTGAATTTAGAGTTTTCCTTCACTTAGACTAGTTGCCTAACCAGGATTAAAGAGCCCAGATTACCCTTAGCTCGAGGAAGAATACTTGGATATAGTCCATTTCCCAGTGTATTAGAGCTATGTGAAATGAAAACAGCCACGTCCAGTATTTAGAATAGTCTCGTCGTGTCCATTTCCTACGATGGTAACAATTACACCACTTGGCTCCACACATGCATACACACACACACACACACACACACACACACACACATGTATATATATATACACACACTCACACACACAAATGCTCACAATAAGACACACAACACACATACAAACCGACAGATAGGCATACACACACACACATATATATGTATATATATATATATGTGTGTGTGTGTGTGTGTGTGTGTGTATTCTGTCGGTTTGTATGTGTGTGAGTGTGTGTCTTCTTGAGAGCATGTTGTGTGTGTGAGTGTGTGTGTCTTCTTGTGAGCATGTGTGTGTGTGAGTGTGTGTCTTCTTGTGAGCTGTGTGTGAGTGTGTGTCTTCTTGTGAGCATTTGTGTGTGTGAGTGTGTGTCTTCTTGTGAGCATTTGTGTGTGTGAGTGTGTGTCTTCTTGTGAGCATGTGTGTGCGCGCGCGCGTGTGTGTGTGTGTGTGTGTGAGAGAGAGAGAGAGAGAGAGAGAGAGAGAGAGAGAGAGAGAGAGAGAGAGAGAGTGAAAGAGAGTCTGTTAGTTTTCTTTTCTTTTATTCTAAGAAATTGTTTCTGTTTTGAGGGTTGGCTGGGCTTGATATAAATAGTCTACCCGGGGTGCAAGCTGGGTGGTTGTCACTGGATTATTTGGCTCGGTTGGGTAACAGATTGACGTTTTTACACACCACCTGCCGAGACAGCTAAGGAAGGACGAGTCTTAAAACACCAAAAATAAATAAGCTTTTGTTTTATCACGTCACATTTCTTTCTAGCGCTTGAATATTGCTTTGGTTTATAACGACCAACTCATATTCGGGTTTAATGTGTGATATACTTTTATTTTCATCCAGGCCATGACGTTCTAAATCGAGAAAAAAAATCTATACCTGCAAGACAATAGATAATTAGTATCCATTCTTATATCAACCAACTAAAAAAATATTAATGCATTGATTTCTTATTTATTGTTGGATTTTACGGCATGTAGACTTTTGAGTTATTTTATGATGAATTCATTCCTGTTGGGTATTCAGTTTTTTTTCTAAATCATTTTTTATACATTTCTTAATCTATGGAACCCATACATGGGACCCTAACAGGTTCTACTACTCCGGGTGAGAAATGATCTGAGAACAATGACAATGAAGGTGTGCTCCACACTCCCCAGACCTTCAGAATTGGTTGTGGTTTGGTTTGTTTTGTTTTACAGCATATCAACCTCAGTGGGTCATTTAATGCCGATAAAGTTTTGAAATAAATTAATTCTTAATGGATAATACAATTTTTTTATAAATACATTTTTCTATTTAACTCATAGATGGGACCCTAACAGGTACTACCACTCCAGGTCAGAGTGGACCAGGGAGCAATTGTGATGAAGGGGTGCTCCACATTCCCCAAACCTCCAAAACTGGAACCTCACCATCAGATAAAGTTTAACGTCATTCCCAGGACATGTAGACCCGCAGCCACTGCCTTCTAGCACCCATATGATAAAAAGGGGTTGGGGCTTGCCATAAGGGCAATAGGGTTGGGAAAATCATATAGGTGCTAGGGCTTGACGTGACCAGCCGATTGATCGGAGGGGGCCTCTCCGACTGTCCGTCTAGCCCAAGATAGGGCCAAAGTGGAGTATTGCATGTCATGAACTGCTCATCCGCACGGGCTCTATCCTTAAGCATCACGGGTCGCCACCCACGGCCAACAGGTGGCCATTGGGGGAGTCTTACCCCTCTGCAGAGGTGCAGTCGGTGCATTCTAACGCCCCAGACGACAGGGCGGTCCAGAATTGGAATCTCACCATCATACCAAGGACGCTAAGACCCTCAGCCATCGCCTTCTTGCACATATATGATAAAAGGGGGTGAGGGTTTCCATAAGAGCAATCAAGGAATGCGTTCGGGGGATATAGGAGCTAGGGATTGAAGGGATCTGCAGATTGGTCGGTGTGGGCCTCTCCGACTGCCCGTTTAGCCCAAGTTAGGGCCAAGATGGAGGGCTGCATGCTATGGGCTGCTCTGCCACCAAGATTCCATCCTTAAGAATCACGGGTTGTCACCCACGGTCAAAAATTGGCTCCATTGAAGGAGGGGTATTATCCCTCTGTACAGGTGCATTCGGCGCATTCTTCAGCCACAAATAGATTTCAGCTCTTTTAGGTAATACTGTCCATGTTTTATCATCGTCTCATGCTTTTTTTTGTACACTCTCTCAGCAGGGCTTAGAATATGGAACTTCCCATAGGATGTAGATTAGTGTCATATCCAGGACGTCCACTTTAGTGGAATTAGGGACTTACTCGTCTGCAGTGGATACAGCTAGCTTATTCTTAGCCCCAACTACAGAGTAATAAATTGTGAGAATATAATATTTACATTTTTTAAGAGATAATTTATTGTATGCATAGGGTTTGTTTACTTTAAAAAATATAAGATAGTGCTTCTTTCTCAACAGAAGCCTTAGAACAAGGAGGCTTTAAAGATGGTAACATTAATGTAAATATTTATCTTTCCAAGGCAATTTTCACATTTTTTATATGCTTACCCGAAATGTGTTCAGTAATATATATAATATATAATATGTGTGTGTGTCAATAATATATATATATATATATATATATATATATATATTATATATGTGTGTGTGTGTGTGTGTTTTGTGTGTGTGTGTTCAGTAATATATATATATATATATATATGTGTGTGTCACACACAC
>CM042141.1:75945497-75962997 GCA_023376005.1 Doryteuthis pealeii | reverse complement strand
GGAGAACCCCTTCATCACCATTGCTCCCGGGTCCACTGTGACCCGGAGTGTTAGTACCTGTTAGGGTCCCATCTATTGTCTAAATAGAAAAAAAAATGAGTTTATAAACAAAATTTGATTATCCATTAAGAAAAATTTATTTAAGAACTTTGTCGGCATTAAATGACCCACCGAGGTTGATATGCCGTAAAACAAACCAGACCTCCCCCTGCTATCTTCCTTCTACCTCCTTCTGTTTTCCTTTTGTCTATTCCTCCTGTTTTCCGTTCGCCTTCCCCCTTTTCCATTCGCCTCTTCCCCCTATTTTCCTTTTTCTTCCTTCGTTCTTTCTTTTATTTTCACTTGTTCTTTTTTCTCTCTGGTTTCTTCCTTCTCTCATTGACGTCTGTTTACTGAATGACCAGTTTGTCACCTCTTCAGGTAGGTGGGTGTTTTTTAACCCCATCTACTTATCCACAATGCATTGCATTCTTCTATAAGAAGGCATCTCACCTTCCTTCTGGCTTCTCTTTAGTTACAGCACGCCAGCAAGCACTCCTCGGCCAAACATCCAATTCCAACACATCAGTAAGTACTTTTAGACCACAAAAGGAAAAAAAATGATTAGATTACAAGTTGTATCACATTAATGATATAACGTGGAGATACAAGTCGCTTAACATCAATGAATGACATCAGTGAATGATTGTTTTGAATTAGACTTGTACCTTGAAATATTGTAAAACCTTTGACTCACCCTAGTATATATATGTCCTGGGAATGACGTTAAACTCCCTGATGGTGAGGTTTCAGTTCTGGAAGTTTGGGGAATGAGGAGAACCCCTTCATCACCATTGCTCCCTGGTCCACTCTGACCCGGAGTGGTAGTAGCTGTTAGGGTCCCATCTATGGGTTAAATAGAAAAACATGAGTTGATAAACAAAATTGTATTATCCATTAAGAATTGATTTATTTCAAAACTTTATCGGCATTAAATAACCCACTGAGCTTGATATGCCGTAAAACAAACCAAACCAAACCAAACTATATATATATATATATATATATATATATATATATATATATATATATATATATATGTCGCGTCTGATTACATTTTAAAAATGTAAAAACAAAAAAATTATAACTATTATGTAAACTTCTTTATTATATATATATATATATATATATATATATATTATATATATAATAAATAAGTTTACATAATAGTTATAATTTTTTGTTTTTACATTTTTAAAATTTAATCAGACGCGACACGTTTCTTAACGTTTTTTCTCAAACTAGAGAAAGATTTCAAAAATAAAAAAGTAAAGTCGGTATCAGCCAATCAGCGAGGGAGTCTATGCCCTTTTCAGTAGCGCTAGACAAAGGAGATTGTCTTGTGTCTGAGGTGGAGCGCCACACTTACCATCAGCTCCTTACTTTACCGCACAGATCCCAGTGCTACTCATGCGCTGAGTTGCTGACGGCCGGTATTGAACTAGGAACCTTGTGGTTTCTAGCCGAACGCTCTACCGACTGAGCTAACCCGAGCGTATGTATGCGTGTATGTGTGTGTGTGTTTGTGCGTGTGTGTGGAAAAACTAATAAGTTAATTGGAATCCACCTACTAAAATCCATAACGGCTCTTGCAATCTTAGGGAATAAAAAACGATTTTGATCCTATACCAGAATAATAAATGTAGCAAAATTATTAACAAAAGTTTCCAAAGATCTTGCTGAAGATCTATAAAATTTAAACAGATTGTCGTTAATGATAATAATAATAATAATAATAATAATAATAATAATAATAATAATAATAATGCAAAGAAGAAGAAGAAGAAGAAGAAGATGAAAAAGAAGAAGAAGAAAATATGTTAAGAGTAATAAAGAATACTACTTTTATTAGTACTAATGATAATAACTATAATAATTATAATAAGTAGAGGATTAATAAGTAGAAGAGTAATAATAGGAGTAATAATGATAAGAATATGCATAATAATATATGAAGAGAAGTGATAAATACTGCTACTACTACTACTACTACTACTACTACTAATAATAATAATAATAATAATAATAATAATAATAATAAATAGAAGCTGAAGATAAGCAATAAAGAGATAGCAGAGGAGTAGCAAATAGGAAAGCAATGTGTACGATCACGACGAATACTCTTATTACAAAAGAAATTACTGTCTGAAAAGCGTCGTAAGCGCAATAAGGAGAACATAAAATGAAGCATTATGAACAATGAAAGATTTAGTAGAGGACGTAAAAGTGTTGAGGCTTTTATTTTTAATCGTGGAAAGAGAGAAAATTGTAGAAAAAGAATGAAAATGGACAGTAAAAGACGAAACTAATAATTAACAAAACGAAACAGTAGAATAGGAAAAAACAGAATTTAGAGAGAGGTAAAACAAAACTAATAGAAATCCAGTAACGATAAACTTGAAGGTAAAAAAAAAGCAAAGGTAAGTGGAGATTGATAAGGAGAGAGTCGAATATCAAAGGTATATAAACAAAACTCAAAGGAAAAGGATAGAATATTGATAAAGTGAAAGTTATAGGCAGAGAAAAATTATAAGATGAACGTGGAAGATGGAATAGGTATATAGAGAAACTAATTGGTTGAGGGGGATAATAACATGAATCTGGAACGTAGGAGATTGACTTCCTGTGCCGACGTTGTTTTGTTTGACCCACAAGAAAGTTAAAGAGGGGCTGTTTCGGACTTTCTCACTTCTGGCTGGGTCTGAAGATGACCAAATTTACTAATGCTGTCAACTGGCCAACCACTGCAATCACTGCGAAATGCTTATTAACAAGTTTATATAACAATACCTTTATTCAATACACATTGACCAAAATTATGTACAACAAAAACGGGCTGCAATGTCAAAGTTGGAGTTTGTGAGTTGACTGTTGATATACAGCTAATTACTTCTGGATGAAATGGTCCAGTTCAAGTTGGGTGGCAAGTCAGCGGCAATTAGCGGCGAAGTGGCGAAGGCCCTAAGTCTTGTAGTTATGAAACCAGCTTTAGATCTGCAAAGTAAAATAAAGATTCGTGCAATATTTTGACGTTCGCATTTCAACAAAACCATTCCCTTTAACTAACAAAAGTAAAATCTACACTTTTCCTATTTCACCCGCCATCCCATGAACTTCGGTTTGTGGGTGGATCTCACGTTAATAGGGCCTTTGTGCCTGACCTGGTACGAGTGGGGTACTAGGAAAATAAAATCTACACTTTTCCTATTTCACTAAAGAAATTAGTTGACTCAACAAAAGAACTCATTGTGTTATAGTTCGATTTCAGAGTTTTCCTTCTCGTAGACCGGTTGCTATACCAAAGTTAAAGAGCCAAGACTGCCTTACTATTTAACCATTACTGAAGGAAAATAATTGGATTCATACTAATCCCAAGGCTATTAGCACTAAGGGAGAGGCAAAGAGCTTTGTCCTGGATTTGAACTCGTATCACCGTATCCATTTCCAACAAATGGTTACTATAACATACGAAAGGGAGAGTATATGTAAAGACAGACTCTAAGGTAAAAGAGGATAGATAGAGTGAACTCAAAATAAGAAAATGCGTAGATTAGCCAAGGACACGCGCAAAATACTGGAGCAGCCGTTGCGAACGGAAATTAATATATCTGTTAAAATTTGCCCGAGTAAAGAGAAGTTAGAGAAAGCTGTATTTGAAAATAAAAGTAAAATGTAAAGTCGATGTCTTGGCCTAATGCCGGTATCAGCCAGACAGCGAGGGAATCTATCCCTCTTTCACTAGCGATTGCTCAAGAAGATTATTTTTGCATATGAGGTGGAACGCCACACCTACCATCAGCCCCCTCATTTTACCACAGATTCCTGTACTACTCTTACGCTGAGTATGCGAGGGACGGTATCGAACCAGACACCTTTCGATTCCTATTAAAAAGAGGTGAAAGAAAACAAAGCTGATGAAATGATTTAAAGAGGATGATTATCAAGGAATGTCTGGTACAAGGCTAGAGTAACAGAGTTCCTTAATGAAAAAGGCGAGTGATTTGTGTGATTTGGTTTCCGTCCATTGCTTTACGAAAAGAAAGAAAGAAATGAGACGGATATGTAGATTGATCAAGGAACAGAAGAAGCGGAACAGATCGAAAAATAGCATAACAAAATTCTTATCTGTGAGGAGTTATAGCCTTAAGGTGAGACGTGACAATACGAGCAACGTGGTAGGTCCGCCGTCATTTTTCTATATAAAAGAAAACATACAAAAAAGAAAAAGAAAGTTCGGATGAGTTCCCTGGTGTTACAACTTCTGTTATTTACTTGATATTTAAAGAAGTCATATCGGGTCGTGTGCAATGGATCCTGACTAAAAGCATTTTCCCTTATCAAGTCGACTGTAAAAGTTAGCACACAGGATATTAAAATGGCTCGTTTCCTCTGGAAAGAACTGAGAAAATTCCGAATGCACTTATCTATGACATTACTCTCCTTATTTCCCTTCTACTTTTCTGCAAGTGTAAGAATGTTACCTTTCAGATAAGAAAAACATCGTGCATTTTTTGTTGGTTTGTTTCTTGCTTTGTTTCTTTTCACGGAAGCAGATGACGTCATTATTAAAGTATATTTGTATTAACATTAAATCAGAAGCTTGCGCAATATTGAGGACAGAACAGGTTGTTTCTAGTGATGAGTATTTAAATACGTAAAGTCAGATACTAATTTGGTTTTTGATTATTTTTTTATTTTTTTCCCAGAAGTAGTTGACAGCACTGTTGGGGCATATTTGTATTAACATGTAACCAGAAGCGTTCGCTATTTTGAGGACAGAACAGGTTGTTTTTAGTGATAAATCTCTAAATATACAAAATCATATACCTTACATTTATTAACTCCTCTCTCTCTCTCTCTCTCTCTCTCTCTCTCTCTATATATATATATATATATATATATATATATATATATATATATATATATAAGGCAAAATAAAGGAAATGAATCCGACGGTATGAGTATAGGTAAGAGGATATGAAAACACCACAAAATGCTGTTAAAGTGAAAACATTTTATAACATATTCATTGCTGATATTGAACAATATTCGATTTTATAAAAATCATCTTAAGAGCTTGTTTATACTCCGTGTTGTTAAGAGCGGAGACAAAAGTCATATGAGTTCAAAACAAAAACCTTGATGTTGCAAAAAAGAAAAAAAGAAAAAAATTATACAATAGTTTCGAATGTGAGCACTTCCGCCGAAAGACATATAATGGGATATATATATATATATATAATATATATATATATATATATATATCCCATTCTCTGTCTTTGTCTCCTGTCTGTTGTCTATCTGTCTGTCTCTCCCCCTCTCTCTGTATTTTTCTTTCTCTCTCTGTCTTTCAGAATATGTATTTCTTTGTATGTTCGTTGCTTTCTTTCTCGACATTGTTTTTATTCTTACTACCTTCACTTTCTTCTCTCTCTCTCTCTCTCTCTCTATCTCTCTCATCTCTCTATCTCTCTATCCTTTTCTCTCTTTCCTTCACAGGTATTAGATAGAGATACGTGATATCATATAACTGTGTGCAAATAAACTATTTTCTATTGCTAAATAAAAGTGCAATTTAAAAAAAAAGATTTCTAAGTCAGGATGTTTAATCACATCTAAAAATACATCTACCCTGTCCTGAAAAAAAAAGACCGGAGAATGTCATCGATTCCAAAAATGACTTTTCCATATTTTGCCACCAAAATCTAGTGAGTCTGTGAATGGGTAAACCATGCTAGATAACAAAGAGAACATGTTTTCCTGCTATCCAAACCGCTGAATCAAAATATCAGTTCCGAATTTCACAATGATAACAAAATTTGGTAATTTATGAGGAAGTGCGTCCCGGTTCCTGCCTCAAAAATTGCTACCCGGTGACTATTAAAATAACGACCCAGCTCAGTCTATTCAAAACTATCCATCTTCATATCTATCATATCTATGTATCTCAATTTGTTCATATTATCTATATTACTTTAAATACTAAGATTTTTTTATTCATGTTTGTTTAATGTCTTGTTTTAGTTTAAATAAACAAGAATTACAACAAAAAAAGAGCGACCCCCCCCCAAATACATTTACTTGTCGAAAATATCTATCTATCTCTATTTGTTCGTATCTATCTATATTATTTTGTTTGTTTATCTATCTATCTCAGTCTATTCAAAACTATATATCCATCTTCATATCTAAACAAGAATTACGACAAATTACGATAAATAAACAAGAATTACGACGAGCTGGGGTTGTTATTTTGATAGTCACCGGGTAGCAATTTTTGAGGCAGGAGACCGGGACGCACTTCCTCATGAATTACCCAAAATTTCATCTTCAAAAGAATTCGGGGGGGAGACACGCTAGTAAGCAATGATGAAAGAGAGAGAGAGAGAGAGAGAGAGAGAGAGAGAGAGAGAGAGAGAGAGAGAGAGAGAGGATATTAAGCATTTATGTGCATCGTGCACTTAAAAAAATTAATACACAGACGTAAACATATTTGTAGATTATTGCTTATTAGCATAAAAAAACATATTTAAGGTAGGTGGTTGGTGTCCTTGGTCTATGAGCTTCTCTTTGAATCAACCAATCACAGGCCTGCAAACTTTAGCGGCAAAATTGAAAATTTATTCCTCTTTGGTCACCAGCATCTCCAGAAGTCGGACGAGAAAAAATAGTCGTCCCTTATATTCAGTAGAAAGAAACAGAGAGCCATAATTGGTACTCCGATAACTCACCTACCTCAAGGACTTCAGTTAAGTGGACTGTATTATCATATTTATATAATTATCATTCATTATAGAAAACCTTTGTTTGCAAGTATCTTAAGCGTAATTTCTTGTTTGTGTACATATTAATACAAGTTATTTGAAATTCCGTGTCGAGTTCATGTGTTTTCTGTTTTTAAATCCTGTCTACTTACACTCGCTGCGTGAATCACAACATTAGCAAATATATAAGATGCATTAAAAAAAAACATCTGTTCAATTCAATCACCTGTTATTTGTTTTCAGTTAGTGTATTTTAATTATAATTTACTAGCAAAAAATTAAATTTGGTGTGAAAATTAAATTTGGAAAGATATTGTCTGAGCGGGGAGGGAGTTAAACATTCAATGTCAGAAAATGTGTATCAAAAGTAAGTAAAATCATCAAAGTAAAAAAATAAAACAATTTGAAATGGAAACCTAGTTCTGTCCTCCTAAAAGAAAATCTTGCGTGCATCTATTAATTATTAATTAATTTTGAATATTTTACACATAAATTTTACACACAATCGTTGGTATTTATTTATTTGTAAACTTTTTAGTTAACCTCTTGATACTGAAAAAATTACTATTTCTTGTTTGTAAATAATTTTTTCGTAAAACTCTATACGTTTGATAACTTTAAATATATATTAAAATAAAACAAACAATATATAAATATATAATACCGGGCATGTATTTATTAAAGTTTTAAAAAATAATAAGGACTGTCTAAGTTGGCATATTCAAATTTTGAG
This sequence comes from Doryteuthis pealeii, assembly GCA_023376005.1. Classification (NCBI taxonomy): domain Eukaryota; kingdom Metazoa; phylum Mollusca; class Cephalopoda; order Myopsida; family Loliginidae; genus Doryteuthis; species Doryteuthis pealeii. The sequence continues at coordinate 75,955,461 of CM042141.1, read as the reverse complement.
TATATATAATACAAGTTTGTTCTTTATGTATGTATAGAAGAGGGGGAAATATATGGGGCGAAATAGACCTTCGAATCAACAAGCTCCCGCCGAGGGGGAACCAAAAACAAGCGAGTTCTCCGTCTTCTCACAGACCCTCTGTTGGTCAACACATTCTTCGTCTAGCAGCTGGAAAATCCGTCGTCGTAGTCGAAATAATCTTTTGCAGTTCAAAATCACATTTCCTATTTAGTTTTTTTTCTGTTCGACTAAAATCCATTTCTATACTGAAAAACGCTTCGTCGTCGACTGCTTCTGCTGCTGCTGACTGCCCAGCGCTCGACTCACTTGTTATTTTATGGGCATATTAGCCAAACATCCGTGCACATCAGTCGAACCTCGCGTCTGTCCAGTGCCCAAAATGCATTTTTTTTGCATGCGGGAGGACGCGGTTCGATCCCGGCAGGCAAGACAATGTCTTTTCTCTTTCCTTTCTCGTTCTCCGTCACAGTATGTATTGACGATTTTGGGTAATGTGACGTAAGCAGTGATGAAGTTTCGGTTACAGAAAGAGAGACCGAATCTCCATTATTAATAGATTTCAGCATTAACCTTTTATCTCAGTTATTCGTACGACTTCTTAGGCATCACATCCTGGTGTGACGGTTAACAAATTAGTCTCGCAAATCAATTACTACTGAATAAAAATTCTATCCTCGCTGGATATCTTATATTTTGATCTTGTATCACATCCTGTACGTGGCGAACAGGTTAGGTAATAAGGCTTCCCATCATCGTGTAATGGTTAGCAAACTAGACTTGCAGATCTATTACTGCTGAATAACGAGTTCCATCCTCGCTGGATACCCCATACTTGCGACTTTGGTTTTCATTTTATCCATGGCGAAGAGGTTGGCTATATACCTACTCCTAAGACTTCTGAAAGCGCGCTTCGTGTAACAGTTATCGTTGTACAAAATAAAATCGGTGATCCAAGTTGAAAACCTCTGCCCTATTTACCCATAGCTGGGGTGGGATAAGGATAGATGGATTCACATTTTTCCTAATGGTATTAGCTCTGTGTGAAATGCAAACAGCTTCGTCCAGGATAGGAATTCGATTCGCCGAACTGTCACGCTAAGCTAAACCCGTAGTTATCACGTTTTACTCTTGTATCAGCAAAGTAGATACGTATATTTAATGATCTTAACCTGCCAAGTGTCGGTAGTTGAAGATTTGATATCTGACACGTGGAACAGTTGAAGATTTGCTTGCAATTCTCATTCAAGGGCATTGTTTTGATACTGGTATTGTTACATAATTATTAGATCCCTAATACTTATATAAGGTAGCATAGAAACATAATGGCGATTAGTGCAGCTGATGGCCTTGAGAGTGAGTGACGGCGCTTGACCTCACTCTCACCTTGTCTTCCGGGGATAAATCGTGAGAACCGGAAGGCATAGAAGACCCTGTCTTCCGGTTTAAGGATAGTAAGTAAGTCTCAGTCAGTTAGCAGGTAGGAGCCGAGCCCGATAGGATGTAAGTCGATCTGCGCAGATGTCTGGTGGGGATTTAACAATAAATTAGCTCAAAAGTAAAACGAAGTCTTGTGTTTATTATCTAAAAATTAACAATGACACAGGGCTTCTGTTAAAGAGAAATCCCTAACAGAAAACCAGACGCTAGGCCTTAGAAGATATCCAAGATGAAGATATACCAAAGACGATCAGAATAGCAGCCGGCCAGAATAGAAAATACGACAAGAAGTAAGTGAAATGAAGAAGGGTATGCAACAGTATTTATTAAAATGAGATTGTTCAGTAATGAGTCATATTTCCGTGTCAAGGCAGTAGATTCAGTCGATTGTCTAACATTAAGTAAATTAAACACAATATATATATATATATATATATATATATATATATATATATATATAATGTCTATGTATGATTATATGTGTATATGCGTATATATGGATTATATGTATTTATATATTGTTTTAATCTTCTTATTTTTCTAACATGAATATTCCATATGAAATACGTCATATCTTTGTTAACTTTTCGTTCTCCGCCTATTCACGTTCACGCATGCGTCTTCCTATGATCTTCAACTTCCATTTTTGCACATGCATTGATCACGTCATTGGCTTTCGTAAACAAACCCGCATATAAAAATTAACGATTAATAACATCATATTCACACATTCACTATACACTTAACATCTTTCATTTTGTCCCTCACATATACATTACTTAACAGTGTCCTGAAGATGGTACAATATACCGAAATGCCTAAGTATTGACACATAAAATTGTTTCCCCTGATCATAACATCCTGTGTTTGTTATATTTTTAAAATATTTTCTTCTCATATATATATATATATATATATATATATATATATATAGGGGTCTCTCGTCGATTTCGACGCGTGAGGGTTCATAAGATAGCATGCGCTGATCCAATGAACCCACATAGAGTTTCTGTTTATAGTGGTGTTTATGTGTTGGCCTATCTGCACTTGTTGGAATAGTCAATATGAAAGAATTCGTGCAAGAAATACCACCAACCCAATGAACGACTGTCTTTGAAAGATTCTTAGCTATAGTTTGGCAGAAAACATTTTAAACTAATTTTGTTATAAACATATTTACTATTCAAACCATAGGTGGGCCCCTAACAGGTACCACCACTCCGGGTCAGAGTGGACCTGGGAGTAATGGTGATGAAGAGGTTGGGACCATTACCAAGTAGGAATTATAATTTAAAATATATTTGATAGCCACCCGAGTGAAAGACATTTATTAAGTTACTGAATGAATTTAGGCTAGTAAGAAGATATCGGTGGCATATCTGACCACCTGTTCAATCCATCACTTTTTCAAATGAGGTTTCCTTTGATTCTGGGTGGATTAAAAGAGATTTAAATTACTTTTTGGGATTTAGAATAGCCAATAAATAAAGATAAAGATAAAAAAATTACGATTGCTATCGAAGTGGGTGGGGCAAAACCACCCACAGAACCGGGGCACCGGAACAAGTAAATAAAATATAAGAATATTCTAGATTCAATGTTTTAAAAGTAAGTTGTAGAAATATTTCCCTATCTAGGAATGGAAGTGGAAATATTTGAGCCTAGCATCCTAGCTAGGCAAGTCGTACCTTTCTGTCTCTGACTCCCATCCACCTCGAGTTTGTAGTTCGACATTGGTTCAGGGGAATTACAATTATACATAAAATATATAATCGTATTCTTCCTGAAAGTAACGGAGCAGGGAGTAACCAAGACAATCCGCAAGTGAAAAGGGGATAGACTCCCTCGCTGTCTGACTTTAGGTCACACCGACGACTTCCCTTACTTTTATAGAAAGTAAAGATAAGAAATAAAAGATGGAAAATTGATAGAAATTAGAAGAAATAAAGAAAAAGAAGAGAGAGAGAGAGAGAGAGAGAGAGAGAGAGAGAGAGAGAGAGAGGGTGGGGAAAAGAAGAAGAAGAGGAAGGAGTGTAAATAGAGAGGAATAGAGTTAAAACATATAATATGGAAATAATTAAAGAGAAAGAGAAAGATAAGTAGCGAAAAAGAAAGAAACTTGGATGAAATAAAAAATAAAAAGCCCAAAAAGAAACAAGAAACCTACAGAGAGAGAGAGAGAGAGACAGACAGACAGAAACAGAGACAGACAGACAGACAGACAGACATAGAGATCAGTCAGTGGAGAGACGATACGACCCGATACGAAGAACAGAAACCCTATAAAAGCAGATATCAGATGAGAATAGAGACCCGACACATAACAAGATGACTACATTACACAGAGAGAGACCCAGAGCCAGATTTAGACTTTGGGATCCCAGGACACATCTAGTTAAGTGGGCCCCTCAAGTTGCCTCAACATAGAAACTAAATTAGTTACACGAGAATTATAAAGAATTAAGTAAAATTAATTTATTAAGAGGAAAATATATAAATTAGAAGAAAATATTGGATTTGATGTTTCTTAATTATATTGACTATAAGAATGACCTTTACTACATTTTACAGTTTCTATTAGACGACTAAAGGATATACTAATTTGCTACTTGCAGCAATTCATAACTTTCTAAATAACAAAACTAATCTATATATTGATACTCATGTTCGTACAACCGCTTTCATCTTGCAACAGCCTCTGGTTAAAAATGAGACTGTACAAATCATCCAAAATGGGAAAAAAATGGAAATCCTGATTATCTGGTGTTGCTTATCCGCCGAATTCTTATTTTTTATGAATTTCGTCACCTTTTTTTATTATAAAGAAAGAAAGGAAAAAAAAGGACATACTACACAGAAAGAATATAATAAGGAACAAAGAAAGAAAGAGAGTAGGGGAAAGATAGAGAGAGGGTGAGCACGCGGAAGTGATAACGCTAATCTGTTTAAATTGAATATATAGAAAGGAGGAAAAGTAAGAAAGAAAGAAAAAAAATTGATTGAGAGACAGAGAGCGAGAGATAGACAGACGGACAGACAGACAGAAACAGAGTTAAATCAAGATTATTATACCTTTTATATATTGAACTATTGCAATAGTTCTTAAGTAAGCATATCAATCGTTGCAATGATCAAATCATCATACTGTGGTATATACACAGGTCAACCTAATTTAATAATTACTCTTCCATCATGGCTTGGTTTTGTAAACGATGATTAAGAGAATGGTCCACGTTGACTGCAGGTATGTTCGTGCCTGATAACGCCTATGCGAAATAAGCGTGCACGGTCGCCACGGCTGCAGCTGAAGGTCTGCTCAGGGTTTGATAACATTGTGGTATGAATATTCCTCCTATGTCTTTTGTCCTTGAGGGTGACAGCGTGGTTAGTGGTGAGACGTCAGGTGTCACGATTCTCCTGTTGTATATTGATAAACCATTGTTTTTGGACGGTTAGTGTAGTTAGATTTTGAATTGAAAGTCGTTGGAATTTAAAATCCGCAGAGTTAGATAATTGACACTCGATGACACCGAGTTGATCCCAACTTCCTGCCACTGGGAAATGGTGGGAACGGAAGTTGAGTAGCTTAGTCAGTTAAGCGAAGGATGCCATGAAGTAAGCATCGTCTCCGCTTCGACTCTACCGCGGTTGAGAAGTCTGGTTCAAAATGAAAAAAAAAATGTAATCACATAGAATATGTTGTCTCTACTAATGTCAGCCATTACGAACCAGCTTTTACAGAACCAGAAAAATTAGAAGAAATGAAAATAACAGAATTAAGAAAGGCCGTTTAGAAGAAATAAAGAAACTGAAGAAATAAGATACCAGCCGAGCTAAGTAAGAAAATAGTTTAATATGCAGGAGACATATAAGAATGCCTCTCATCTCCTCATAAGATGAATAGAACTCTTTGCAATGTATATACCCAAATGATTATATAACATTTAGTTAGTGTGCACCAGTAGTGAGGGTTGATGTGATAGGCACTAAGGGTTTTTTTTTCAACCAGTCCTTGTGTCGCTTCTCTGTTGCATCCCTCTCACGATGGCCACGAGCGAGTTTGCCGTATTGTGTGATTTTGAGCAGGCAATGATTCCCCATCTTGGAGACGTGTCCTACCTTATGAAGCTCGTATTTTAGTATTATGATATTTTTATAATTGTTACAGCTTTTGTAAATGAGATCTAGGGAGCTCCTCCCATAGGGCCCTCCCCGGGGCAACTTCCTCCTTATAAACCCGGCTCTGTAGAGACCATCAGTTGAAGCTGGTGTGAATGAACTCTGAAGGTGTGAAATACATCTAATTTATGTTTAGAAGAGAAATGGTGAAAAAATATCAGATTAGAATTTCACTGTATGGATTAATGACATTTTATTTACAGCGGAAAGAATTTCTTTCTTGGGAGAGTGAAGGTATTAAGAACTTCTCGGTTTGGAATTACATTTTTCCCGTATCAAGTGTTACGATAAAGATGTTATCAAATGGCAAAATGACCTACTAACACGACTATTTGGTGTCGACTAATTCCAGTTGATTTCTTTGCCCGTGTAATTTCTAAGGAACTATGTATATCAATATAGAATTACTCTTCTTCCATGAAGATTATATTGAAGATATGGAATTACTCAAGGATAATGTTTTCACCTTTGCATATTTTCACATGTTTTGCATATTTGAAATCAAGACAATTGTGCTGTTATCAATGAACGAGGTCAATTTTGAAATGAAGGTCTTTGTCACGTGGTAATGATGTCATACGCTAAAGATTGAAAAAGGTGTGTCAAATTTAATGTTGTAAATGTTTGTTTTCGGATTTTGTACATACCACAGGATCGAATGTACACCAACTACCGCTAAAACGGAAGGTTTGAATTATTTTTTATACAATATTAGTTTAAATTTAAGGACACGCCCACAATATGTATATATATATATATATATATATATATATATATATATATATATTAAATTTTTAAATTGAAGGCATTTACAATGCATGTATCGCATAAAATTCGATACTTTTTCTTATATATAATGTAGTTTGCTATATCTATAGTTAAAGAGTGCTCAATATCGATGATAGATTTATCACCCATAGATTCTATGCTATCCTAATGTACATAATTATAATATATATATATATATATATATATATATATATATATATATGTGTGTGTGTGTGTGTGTGTGTGTGTGTATGTGTGTGTGTTTATAAGTAAATTAGGATAGCGTAGCCTATTTATATACATATATATATGTATATACATGATTATACATACTAAGAACTATGTGTAAATATGTGTGAAAGTTGAGGTTATATATATATATATATATATATATATATATATTAGTAATCCACAGACATAGTGTTTTGACGTTTACGTCTCATCAGTGCGGCTTGACTTTAACAGCTACTTCTAGCCGGGAGCGAAACCAGACTGAATTTTCGTTTTTCAAGGTCCTTGCCCTCTTGGTCGTCGGCAACTTTCAGAAAGACGCGAACAATTAATTGATACATACTTACGTAGATGTATGTTTATAATCACCATAGAACTCAAGTCTGTAAACAACAGACGAGTTATGTCTTACATTAAACGGTGAAAGTTCAGTTAACGTCTCCTCTAGAGAGCTCTACCAAGTATTGGTAGCATATATATTAGTCATCCACAGACATAGTGTTTCGACGTTTATATCTCATCAGTGCGGCTCGACTTTAACATTTACTTCTAGCCGGGAGCGAAACCCGACTGAAATTTCGTCTGTCAACCTCCTTAGCCTCTCGACTGTCGGCAATAGTAAGAGGCGAACAATTAATTGATACATACTTACGTAGATATATGTTTACAATCACCAGAGAACTCAAGTCAGCAAACAGACGGGTAATGTTTTACGCTAAACTGTGAAAGTTCAGTTAATGTCTCCTCTAGAGAGCTCTACCGGGTATTGGGAACATATACATTACTCATCCACAGACACAATGTTTCGACTATATATATATATGTGTGTGTGTGTGTGTGTGTGTGTGTGTGTGTGTGCGACTTATTAGCAGAATTTCATCTGCAATTTTCAATTCACTAAATTAACACTCATCACTTAATTAAATGCATTCGCAAGAAATAATGTTACTTTGAAAATAAATATATGTGTAAAATAAACACATTATCATCATTTTTGGCTGCACTCTTACTGATGTGCCTGTATATATATATATATATATTATACGCTTACACATGATATGCGTGATGTTAATCTGAATGTCCATAACTATGGATTACTATTAAATGTTTGAACGCCATCCTTGGCCAGTTGAAAAGGACTTAAAGTAAGTAAGTCCTGAGCTATAGAATCCTTTGGTAAGTGAATGAATCCTATCCTACATATAAGTCCTATCCAGTGTATTGTTAAAGGTCCAGTGATTTACTCCTATGATCCATCATCCACAAAGGTTCAGAGTAGTTGTGAGTAGTTAAGATCAGAACAGCCTGTATAAATATTATAACAGCAGCAGAGTACTGCCAGTGATTGGCCAAGAGGTTGATCACATGTCTCTCGGTGAGTCTATAAGTAGACGTGGGCATTTGACACACGCCTTATAACACAAAAAATTTCAACCCCCCTTTTTTATATAAGGTGGGTGATTCCATTCAGAAATATTAAATCATTTCATTCGGGAATATTAAAATTACAATCATTTCATTCAGAAATATTAACATTTATAGTAATAGTATTTTTGTTCTATTACCTCTAATCCTATTTTTATTAATCCTATTTTGTTAATATTTTTTATTATTGTTATTATTTTGCTATTTTACATCTCTATTTTATTGCTTGTCACAAAATTGCCTTTCGATTCAGTTTTTAGTAATGATTATTTAGATATTAGTCAATTTACGACCTATGTGACTTAAGACGATCAACGTATACAACTGCAACAAAAAGGCATAACTTAAAAATTACAGAGATCAATTTCGTATACCTCTTACCGAAAACGGTATTGCACGCGTTTACTTACTGTTTAATACGTTTTCTGCAACAAACGTGGAGGCATTAGTCTGTAATGGTTATCGTTGTAGAAAATGAACACTGCAACTCAATTTCGAATCTTGGCATTTTGCATTTTCCATAGCGCTAATACTCTTTAGAAAGGCATGAATCCAACTATTCCCAATCCAGCTACGAGTAATCAATAAGGCAGACACGGTTCTTTACCTTACTAGGGAAATTAGTATAGAAAGAAAACTCTGAATTCAAACCAAATCGTGTAACGTATTGCCTTTTCGCGACACTACCAATCGTATAGTATACGTGACGTTGTGGATTGGGGCCCACCGCGTCTTCAAAACACCCGGTACTATTAGGACTCAGTCGTGTATCAGGGGTTGGCACGTTGTCTTGTTTATCTAGTAGTCGCCGTTTCTATTTAGCAAATTCTTCCACACTTTATCGAGTGGTCAGGGAAAGGTATCAACTTACAAGTCAAGGGGTTCTTCGTTGCGGTCAATTAACTTTATCTCCACTGGTATCTGTTTCATTCATAACATTCGTAGTATTTCTTGTAGTAGAGTTAAGTTGACAACAAACTTTTCGTTTCTTTTTTAATGACTTGATTTATTCAATTTCGGCTTCTTAACTCAGAGAGAGAGAGAGAGAGAGAGAGAGAGAGAGAGAGAGAGAGAGAGAGAGAGAGAGAGAGAGAGAGAGATTCGGTTTCATTAACGCATATGTTTTTTAGTAATGTCCTTAACTTTGTTCCAACGGTCAGTACCAATTATCAGGCTTCACACATCAGCGACACCAGGACCTCAGTCACTCGCCTATGACTAACCTCAGCAAAACCCTAAGCCCACTGTCAAGCCAACTCCACGGCCCCAGACCAACTGTCGCAAAATCTAAGGTTCCCTCATTATATAGAAATGGCTGAGGAACTTTCTAGAATGTCGTGGAATCTTTCGAAGGTTCTAACTGTTCAACCAAATTGCACGTGTCAATTAAGAGAACAACGGGTCAACCATCCTTTCTTCTGACAAACCGATTAAAATTAATTTTAATCGCAAAATCCTAGACTTCCTGGCTACGAATCGACTCAAGGTGATAATTAGAATTACATTACCCTCTTGCTTGCCCACTCCCGTAAGGTCTGAGAATCATGCTACATCCTATTAAGGTTTCTCTGTGTCTGGCACAAGGCCACAAATATGGTGTTCCCGGGTGGGTGCGCCATTATGCTACAATCGGCTCTTTTCTCGTTAGCAAAACTATGAGGGTGAGTAAAAAAGTAACGCCATTTTCTTTATTTCATGTTAGTTTATTTTATAAAACTAGGGCCTACACTGAGACCCTAACGAGGCTCAGAGTAAGAATCCAACGAGTAAGACCCAACTTGCCAATCCACAATGTTCTCCTTCTGGATGACAATGCTTGACCAGACACAAGCATCAGGACAAGAGAGAACATCACCTCATTCGGATCCACAATTTTACCGCATGAACCATACTAGATTTAGCA
>CM042141.1:75937997-75940497 GCA_023376005.1 Doryteuthis pealeii | reverse complement strand
GAAATACGTATCACTAGGTTGTGGCTTTTTGAGGACGTTACAATTACACTTCCACTACACACGTATATATATATATAATTATATATATATATATATATATATATATATATATATATATATAAGATTTTTGGATGTTTGTTTATTTTAGAAGCTTTTTCTATAATTATCGAATTTTATGCGATATACGCATTGTAATTGCCTTCAAGCAAAAATATAAATAATATATATATATATATATATATATATGTGTGTGTGTGTGTGTGTGTGTGTGTGTGTGTGTGTGTGTGTGTGTAAGGGGAAATGTGCCCAGTTCTGATTTTTTAGTATCACGTTATTTTTTCTAAACCAGCATTACCAGTATTTTAAGCATTTCCAGTGGAGTATTAACAAGTCAAAATCGACATTATTGGACACTATTTATTACCAGACTGTACAGCAATGAAACACTGTAACGAAAAATAGAATAATATATATATATATATATATTAATGATTTGAAGGCAATTACAATGCGTATAAAAATAAAACAAAAAGATGTTATTTTTGTCTTACCGATTTCAAAGTAGAACTTTATCTTCAGAGATGAATATCAGAAAATATATATTTCTGATATTCATCTCTGAAGATAAAGTTCTACTTTGAAATCGACATGACAAAATAACATCTTTTTGCTTTTATTTTTTTATACGCATTGTAATTGCCTTCAAATCATTAATATATTATACATACTTAACAATGCTTCAGAAAATTACCAATACTTATATATATATATATATATATATATATATATATATATATATATATATATATATATATATATATATACACTTATTTTGGTGGCTGCTCTTATATTTTTTAGATAATCTGACACGGTATGACACTAAGTTTAATATTGAGATTTGAATAGCAACTTTGTTTTTTGTTCCATTGTCATTTCAATATAAAAACAGAAGTCCCAAGATCTAAAATAAACCAACCAACTTTCTCAAAGATATTAGTCCGAAATTGAGCGTAATAGTGTGGCTGGAGTTCAGAATCGCTTACAACGATGTCACAGTCCAGCACGTTAGCCACTACACAACGGGGAATTCCTTTACATTATTGTATATAACCGGAGACCATAATTGTTAAACCGACTTCAACATATAAATGAACGTTACATGTTCTGAAACTAACCAACCAAAAAACTCCAAAACTAACTAGCTAATCACCCGCCCTGCCGTCTGGGGCGTTAGAATGCACCGACTGCACCTATGCAGATGGGTAAGACTCCCCCAATGGGCAACCTGATGGCTGTGGGTGGCGACTCGAGATGCTTAAGGATAGAACCCAGGTGGCTGAGCAGTTCATGACTTGCAATATTCCACTTTAGGCTTTTCTTGGGATTGATGGGCGGTCGAGAGAGGCCCCATTCGATCAATCGGCTGGCCACGTCAAGTCCTAGCACCTATATGATTGCCCCAAACCTATTGCCCTTATGGCAACCCCTAATCCTTATCATATGGGTGCTAGAAGGCGGTGGCCGAGGGTCTACATGTCCTGGGAATGACGTTAAACTCTATCTGATGGTGAGGTTCCAGTTTTGGAGGTTTGGGGAATGTGGAGCACCCCTTCATCCCCATTGCTCCCTGGTCCACTCTGTCCCGGAGTGGTAGTACCTGTTAGGGTCCTATCTCTGGGTTGAATGGAAAAACTTGAGTTTATAAAAAAATTGTATTATGTATTAAGAATTGGTTTATTTCACAACTTTGTCGGCATTAAATGACCCACCGAGGTTGATATGCCGTAAAACAAAACCTAGGTAATCAAATGGCCCTTAGTCTGCCCCAGTCAAACACGAAGTTTATGTATTGAGATATTCGAGTTATTTTCTTGTTTTTCATTGTCCTTAATATTTTGTGCATCAGAATATATTCGTGTTTTGTTTGCCAATGTACAATCTGTCCTGTCGTGTGCAGAGTAAACCAAAAACATCTGTTTACAAAACATTTTGTTTTTGTTGTAGAATAATATGTAAGCGGGGAAAAGCCAGATGAACATGGCTTCTTGTTGGTATGTGCTTTCTCTCCATCAACATATACACTTATTGCCAAAGGTTAAGCAGGAGAAAATATAAAGAATTTTCATTTCATTCTAGACGATCCGCAAACCTCTGGGGTTTCTGTTTCGCCTTTTTATTTAGTAAGGAATGAAAGATTCTAATCAATATTTCATGTTTATTAGCTTTATATCGGGATTTCTGATGATTAGAAAAGAACGTTCAATGTGAGGCAGACCAAAGATAATTATCATTGAATTTCAGATTGGACTGGAAATTGCTTTATTCTCTAGATTAGAACATATGTGCCTGGTTCTAATATGCAGATCCCAATGATGTGGCTTTTTGAGGGGTTAAAATATCACACACACGCACATGTACACACATACACACACCACACACACACACAACACACACATATATATATATATGTATATATATATATATGTGTACAGATAGAGGG
>CM042141.1:75920497-75935497 GCA_023376005.1 Doryteuthis pealeii | reverse complement strand
TCCTTCTCAGAATGTCATATATCAGTCAACTTGCTGGGGCCTTACCAAAACCGATTAGTGTGATAGATAGATATGAACTGAATAAGATAGATAGATAGATTGGAGAGACTGATATTATATATATATATATATATATATATATATATATATATATATATATATATATATATATATATATATATATGAGAGAGAGAGAGAGAGAGAGAGAGAGAGAGAGAGAGATTGGAGAGATTGAGATTAGAGATATATTAGATAGATATAAATAGATAGAGATAGATAGTGGGATAGTGAGAGAGAGAGAGAGAGAGAGAGGGGGCGCGAGAGAGATGGATAGATGGAGATATAGATAGATAGATATGAACTGAATAAGATAGATAGATAGATAGGAGAGACTGAGATTAGAGAGAGAGAGAGAGAGAGAGAGAGAGAGAGAGAGAAGAGAGAGAGAGAGAGAAAGATGGAAGATAGATAAGATAGATATGAACTGAATAAGATAGATAGATAGATAGATATGTTAACGGCATGTCAACCCGTCTAGAGTTATTTTATGCCGAAATGTTAGGTAATCGCGTTCATTGTAAAGGGTGGCCCGAAAGTCATGTCAATCCTGCATATTGTTTTAACTTTCATTAGTTTTTGATTTTGTTTAAATAACATAATATACAAGTCAAGTAATTATTTGACATCTAAGATAATCTTGAGTTATTTTCTAGAATTTTGGGTTTCATGATGTAATATTTTTTACCTCAAAAACGGACCATCCTGTACAATTATATTTACATTATTTCCGAGGTGTTTTCTCAAATAATTTTTGCACGGAGATATATGAGATCAAGTACTATCTAATACAAACATTTCACAAGCAATTACATGGTTTCAAGTAATTATTTCTATCTAATAATAGTAATTTGTTTGCTCAAGTTATATGTTTCAAGTAACTGTTGGACTATCTAAAGGTATAAGATATACGCAAAATAGTCACTTCTATTTATGAACCTTCCAAACAACAACAGCCACTTCCAGTAAAAGTTAGCCAATGAGAGATGTGGACAGAAAGCATGTAAGATCGTTTGCAATTGTCCCCGAATCAATTGCTTATTGAACTTTCTGCCAGCAAGACCTATTTTTTAAACTGGTACATATTAAAGGAATCTACCGACTTGTACTTATATATATTGCATGACTAACTATAGATTTTAACTTATATATATTACAGAGGATTACTGACTCACTACAGAGCAGGATTACCAACTGGATTCTGTGAACAACAGAATAACTGGACCCCTACTATTGTTGTATACCCTTTTCTTACTTCTTCTTCTCTTCTTCTTCTATTCTTCTAGTCATCTTCTTTCATCTGGTCTAGCGTCTTTTCTAACATCTCTTCGTCTTGGTGGTCGGTCGCACTTAACTCATTTCTTCTTCTAGATCAGTCTTGTTACCAAGACATTCACCAACCACAAAACTGTGTTTATTTTCTTAAGCTTTTATTTACTTAGCTAAAAATTTCATGTAACTAACATCTGACTAACATAGGGCGCGTATGCAGTGAGTTCCTGTTAAGGCAGGACATCTTCACTGCCTGACGTCCAACTGAAAACTGAGGACCCAACCAGGTCCCACGTGACTTCACCTGTTTCGTGGGCTTTCTGTACTATTCCATGGAAAGTCCCGCCCATGATATGAAAAGGGCCATCCCTTTAGAAATACAGAAGATTGATAATGATCTTATGCAACCGTATAGAATATGTAACACTATGGCGACAAAGATTCTTAACAGTAACCGCAATAATACTTAGTAAACAATTATTACTTCAAGTAACAATTCTTGATAAACATAACTTACAGTAATATAGCATCAAATATTGAATACGAATAGTTTTTAAACATATCTATTTGAGCCATAGATTGGACACAAACAGGTATTACCACTCCAGAATTGTCCTGAGTTTAATGGCATTAAAGGAGTACTATGTATTCTTCAGTTATCCAAAAACTGGAGCCTCGCCGTCAGATAAATTTTAGTGACATACTCAGGACACCCACTTTTCTTTAGGGGAAGGGGTTCTACTTCCGCTGCAGGAGATACAGTCGGCGTATTCTAAACCTCACTGACAGGTTGACTGTTTAGTGTTGTTCAGAACCAGGTTGTCAAGCTGTTTTAGAAATGGTGCCAAACTAATTTGACCGCTTCTGCCAGACAACTATGCGATTCTTGGGTTGAGATAGGTTAGGTACAAGGCCCTATTAACGGGCGACCACCTACAAGCCGAGGACTCATTGGTGGCGGGGTTTAAAATTGCGTCTATCCCCTCGGCATTCCCCTCAGGGGGCGCCTCAGGCACTGGGCAATAAACCCAGCCCTACCCCTTTAAATCGAGAGGGCAGGTGTTGCCTGAGGGGATGCCCCCCTGGGATCGACGCTCGTGATTTTGACCCATGGTGATTGGGAACAGGGGTATATGAGTGATTAAGCATTAAAACCAAAAGATGGTTCTGATCTTCTGACTAAGGTGAAAGATCGAACTAGAAGACATAATTAAGGGGCATAATCGTTATATATATTTACAACCCCTCCGCACGAGCAGGATGTGACACAAGGTTAATTTCTAAAGCGGAATTCAACAGGTTTGAATTCAGAGTTTTCCTTCTCCTAGACCGGTTGCCTAACCAAGGTTAAAGAGCCCAGTCTGCCATACTATTTATTCATTGCTGGAAGGAGAGTATGATTCATACCTTCCCCAAGGGTATTAGCGCTAAGTGAAATGCAATTACCACATGCAGGATTTGAACTCGGGGGACGAGTCCATTTCCTATGACTTTAACCATTACACCACGCGTTTCCATGAGGCATAATGTTATAGATTGGTCTAGGCAACACACTGTCAATCGTGGAACAACGATGATTGGAAAAGTGTTCAGTGAATTAATGACCCAAGAGTAATTTGATATGAAGTAACAACCATACAGATTTTAAACACCCCTCTATCCTCAGTCTGTTCCTGTCTTTCTTTCCCACTACCCCCTCTCCCTCCCCCTCTCTCTCTCTCTCTATATATATATATATATTTGGGAGAATATGTGCTTAATTGAAGCCGTACCTAATTTTGGAAGTTAATTAATTAATAATTAATTAATTAGGCGGGCATGTCCAAAATCAGTTACGACTTCAATTAAGCACATATTCTCCCAAAAATTGTCGGCTAAAAAAAGCCATATCAAAAATACATCGTTTGTGTATTTAATTCTCATATATATATATATATATATATATATATATATATATATATATATATCGTAGATGGGTTACCAGTTAAATTGGTATTAGGAAGAATCGAAGTTGGTCCTTTCTTCCAACGGTGGAATGTTAGAGTAGTTTAGGTTCAAATTGAGAGCTCGATGTTCCATATAATTGAACAGAGCAATATAATTGTTATTGAATAAGGCTTAAGAACCGACCATTTTACTGTTATATATCTATTTCCGCCCAGGAGTCACGAGAAAAAGTAAATATAAATGAATTATCTGAGTAGCATTTTCAATAGAGTTAGCGGTCTGATGAAATTCATAGATATACACAGATACCTGTAGACAGAAATAGATCTATACCGCAAAATGGCCGATTCTTAAGCCTTTTCATTAACATATATATATATATATATATATATATATATATAATATTAATATATATATATATATATGAGGTTAAGTAACAAACAAATGTGTTTATTTTTATATGGCTTTAAGCCGACAATTTTTGGAGGCCGTCACAGAGTGCTCCATTCCTTAGAATTGCGTTTACGCTTGAGTTGGCGGCAGTCAGCGAGATCTCCCCTAGAGTGCTCAACCCTAGGGAATGGGGAGCATATATAGGGTCATCCACAGACACGTGTTTCGACTTATAAAGTCTCTTCAGTGTGGCTAGACATTTTGTAAGATACCTACAGCCGGAATTGAAATCCGATCGGTTGGGTGTCAGTCCGGCACCTTAACCATTATGCTGTCTTCACTTACAGAATGGGAAGGGGATTTTAACTGTTTTAATACACACATCGCTTTGTGTGTAAAGGTCGTCACAGAGTACTCCATTCCTTAGAAGAGCGTTGCTATATATATATATATATATATATATATATATATATATAATACTGTATACGTTAATGAAGTTGATTTTCCACTGATTGCTTCGTAATTGTCATCAGACCCCATTATTTGAGATATTGTCTTAAAACAATAGTTATCAGATGAATCAGAACATAATTGGTTTCTTCACTCTTATGGTTCTTCAAAACAAGGCTAAATTTTAGTAGATATCATTGTTCATCATAATAATTCTTTCGAGATATTCACAATCACGTATCCGTATATGGGAATTAAACATTTTTTTACAGCTGACCAATATTTGGTATGTAAGTAATGTAATGGGTGACGTAGAGTAAATTAAAATTGAAAAAGAATAAGAATATAATTTCTGGGGAAACAGAAAGAGAAAAAAAGAAACAAAATAATGAGTCGTGAT
Organism: Doryteuthis pealeii; assembly: GCA_023376005.1. Classification (NCBI taxonomy): domain Eukaryota; kingdom Metazoa; phylum Mollusca; class Cephalopoda; order Myopsida; family Loliginidae; genus Doryteuthis; species Doryteuthis pealeii. The sequence goes on along the minus strand of CM042141.1, from coordinate 75,930,978 downwards.
AGCTTTTTGAAAATTGGAGGAACTGAGTTTTTGAAGTCGGCAGAAGAGAAGTGACCCGCGAAAATAGTATGGCAACGACTTTAACTCGCTTATCAATGATATCAAGTTTCCATATGATGGATTATTTTCTTTTAGAAGATGCTTATTGCACTTTTAAAAAAACCCGGAAGTCTGTATTGATCGAAACTTCATGTGAACAATAAAAAGGAGTTAAAATGATAGCGATGCCTTCCAAGAGTATAGAGAGTAATTATTCATAACTAACAGAAGCTGTATATATATATATATATAATATATAATATATATATATATATATATATATATATCTTTCTCTCTCTCACATTTGTCCTTCTTTCCTTCTTTTCATTGTTTGATTGAAACAGATTAGCGTTATTGCCCCATCTCCAATCTTTCTTGTACTTTCTTTCTTTCTTTCTTTCTTTCTTTCTTTCTTTCTTATCATATTTTCCTAAGTGCTATAGTATAATACTTAACTCCTCTCTCTCTCTCTCCTCTTCTCTCTCTCTCTCTCTCTCTCTCTCTCTTTCTTTCTTTCTTCCCTTTTTTCCTCTTTTTATTATATCCGATTGAAAAATATTAGCATTATCACTTCGCGCACTTATCCCTACTCTCTATCTATATATATATATCACAGTCTGATAATTCAATAATTACAACGTTTGATATGTTTACTTAAGAACTATTGCAAATAGCTCAATATGTAAAAAGTATAATAATCTTGATGTTACTCTCTTTCACTCTCTTTTTTTCTTTCCTTCTTTTCATCTTTTCATTATGTTCGATCGAAACATATTAGCATTATCGCTTCCGCGCGCTAAACTCTTCTCCATCTTTCCCCTACTCTCTTTCTTTCTTTCTTTCTTTCTTTCATATTATATTTTTTCTGAGTAGCATGTCCCTTTTCATCCCTTTCTTTCTTTATAATAAAAACGTAATGGTTCAATATTTAGCTGAGGTGACCTCACTCATAGGAAATAAGAATTCAGCGGATAAGCAACACCAATTAATCAGAATTCACATTTTTGCATCTCATCTTGAACGATTTAACCAAAGGATGTTGCAAGATGATACCGGTCGGAAGATTAAGGAACACCAGTATTGATATATAAATCGGGATAGCAGTTCTTACCGACTGAGCCATGTAAGAAAATGTTGACAATCATGAAGAAAGATAAAACAAAGACAATTATAATTAAGATAAATTGTCTGTCGATTAACTCATGTATACGAGGTTCTATCATTAAGTACAATATTACGTATGGTCGTACAATTAAGGAACACGGCTCTTGATATATTCATAATAGCTATAATGTGTTATCTTGTGGTTACTTTGGCTAGTTATTATAACTATTAGTTCCGATTCATGATAATTTTCGCCAGTGTAGCTTTGCTTATCAGTGAATTATGACAAGAATATTTGACATTTTGGTTGTCAGAGCACAGATCATTGCAAAAAGCGGCAATGGTTAGAATCTTGTTAGATATCACGTTCAAAGTTCACTTCGTGACAAAGTAGAGGTGACGTTACGCCTCGGTGCTTAGTGACGTCAGCACAGATTCCTCAGCTCAAGAACAGTGAGTCACGGAAGAAAAGAAGAAGTAAACAAAAAAGATGAGGAAGGAAATAGAGAGAAAGATACGGAAACTGAGAGAGCAGGAAGAAATCGTGAATGATTCGCTTGAAGGGCTTTACACAAATGTCACAATTCCCTCAAAAGAAGAATTTAGTATAAACTGCATCATTTTACACCTCCTTCGTTAATATTCTTAGTTGATTGATCGATTTTAACGGCACGTCAACCTGTCTAGGGTCATTTTATGCCTAGCAATTATGGAATGATGTATATTGCACGTTCATATTTACATTTTCGTCTAAAGCAGTGGTTCTCAAAGAAAATAAATAAGAAATAAGAAATGTATCTATCAATAGTAGGTACAAGTTATAAAGAATAAGTAAAAGAAAAACTTTATTTTTGTTTAACTACTATTGAAGGGAGGCCATGCCTAATAGCGTGAAGCTAAGCCCATGGACATGACCACCCTTGGACACTCACAGGAAACGATACAAGACACACCAGACAACACAAACATATAGATATATATCATGAGACAAATTAGCCGTGTGAGAATCTAAATGCAAATCTGCTGTTTATAAGAGGCAATAAAATGCTTTTTCAAAAGTTTTTTAAGGACAAAATAATTTACCGAAACAGCTTCACCTTTTCCTCCTTTTCTTCATCAAACAATACCGACTGAACAGTGTTCCAAGAATTAAGTGCATTAAAACGAATCGAATTCAAACAGTGCGCCCGGGCAAGAAAAATCTATCCAGATATGAAAAGCGAATGTAAACTAAGTTACTATATTATACCGTTTCTTTACGAACACTCTGCTTCTTTAGTTGCGACATTATTATGATAGTTATAAGTTACTTTTCTTGAAGCTTTTTGGATTTCTATCAAAAAACATGTGTCGATATCTAAAAAAGCGCTGGACATTTTATTGCAATTTTCCACCTTATATTTATGTGAACTGGGATTTTCAACCCTCGCAACAATTAAGTGTAAGAAGAGAGGAACTCTTTAATGCATTGATGAGGAAATGAGAGTTTGTCTCTCAAACATGAGACCAAACATTGAAGAAATCGCAAGAAGAATGTTTTATATATTTAACAGTTAACTTAATAACAGTTCTTTGTGCCCCCACCCCCTCAAATTATGATAGCCCCCAAGAAGGACATATGACCCCTTTGAAAAATCCTGATTTAAAGAATGAATTAGAAATATTTACTATTTCTCTGAATGTTTGAGATGAGGCTTGAAGATTAATATTATCTGCGTTATTCGGACTATTGTCCCCATCTTCATTGTTATTTGTACAACGTTTCGGCCGATATGCCCTCCGGCCTTCTTCGGGTATTTCTTGTCGGACCATGGAACCTTCTCGGACTCGGGAACCTTCTTTTCGAACTCGGGAACTTTCTTGTCGTAATTGGGAGCCATCACGGAACTTTGAACCTAACCCTTTATTTAGTCCACGGGGGTATCCTGTTCTCATTCAGCTAACCATAGCTGGGGTAGGAGTTGTGTTAATTATTTTTTTAACTGCCTCTACTCAGGATTGAACTCGGGATCCAGAGATAACTGTCACTTAGAACTGTCTTAAACTAACTACCTTATCCACTAGGCCATATTTAATTTCAAGAAATGAAAACTAAAAACGTCTACTTTGCATAGATCAGATTAAAAAAATACAATAAATGAATATTTGTGTTGATAAAATGCCTTATATTTACTTAACATTTTAACTAAATAATAAGTTTAATATTATGTTTTAAATAATAATTATCAATTAGAAAATACACCATGTATATATTTAGTGAGTCAAAAATTTTCTGTGGCTCCCTCTTACCTCTCTCTGCCCCCCCACCATTTTTTCAAATTTGACCTTGTGCCCCCAAACACGTGGCCCCCGTTTAAAAATCTGATATCTTATTATAATGGAGATTATGGATTCTGTCTGTAACCGAAACTATATCACTATACAAGTCACAATTCCCTTAGTTATTTACATCATATTCTCTATGATTTTATTTTTATTTAAACCTCAATTATTAATAAAATTGTTTTACATCATTAAGACTGTTGACCATATCTACATCCTGATAACATGCAATTGTATTTATATATACAACAAAATAGCGGTTTACAGTGTGAATGGGAAGGCTAATTTGCATATTGATCTTAAAAAAATAATTTTAATAGATATATGCTTAGTATTATTGACTTCAAATTCTTTGGTTTTATCTTAATGAATATGAGCAAAATTCTCGGTGATAAATCTTAAAAGAAATCCATTAACAAGAAGAAATAACTGTGATATTATCCTTTACTTCCTATTTTAACTAAATAGTTAAATTACGAAAATTTACCAATGAAAGACGGGAGTAATGGAAAATGATAGAAGAGTTAGTTTCCAAGTTGTTCTATTTTTCAATCGTACCCCCTCTGTTTCAAATCTTTTTATCTGCATTCTTATTCAGTTTCATTAGCCTTTCTAATTTAACATGATATTTTATTATATTAAAACTTAAATACTTGCACCCGGAGGGTGCATATATTTGCTAGTAAGTAATAATGGATGATTCATACAATTTCTTAAAAAGGATATTTATGTTCAAATCTTGTCTTATTTCAATGGTCATTTTTTTGTGTTAAGTTTTGGTTAAAAGCTGAAAAAGGACTGAACATTGAAGTAAAGTAAAAGTAAAGTTGTCGGGGCGGCCTAATATCGGTATCAGCCTGAGAGCGAGGGAGTCTATCCCCCTTTCACTAGCGCTAGACCAAGGAGATTATTTTTTTAGCGTCTGAGCCGGAGCGCCACACCTACCGCCAGCTCCGCACTTTAACGCTTAGATCCCTGTGCTACTCATACACTGAGATGGCGAGGGCCGGTATCGAACCAGGAACCATGTGAATCCTAGCCGAACGCTCTACCGACTGAGCTAGACCGGCCCTATGTACATTTAAGTAAGTAAAAAGTAAAGTCGTCGGGGCGGCCTAAAGTCGGTATCAGCCAGTCAACGAGGGAGTCTATCCCTTTTCAAAGCGCTAGACCAAGGAGATTGTTTTGGCGTCTGGGTGGAGAGCCACACCTACCATCAGCTCCTTATTTTAACGCACAGATCCCTGTGCTACTCATAACGCTGAGTTGGCGAGGACCGGTATTGAACTAGGCACCTTGTGATTTCTAGCTGAACGCTCTACCGACTGAGCTACTCAGTGATAATTAACGCAATAACATTAATACATTATACTCAATCAAGAGCGCTCATGGGGTAATGGTTATCATTGTTTACAAGGGTGATTGGTTGGTTTGATTTTACGGCATGTCAACCCTTATGGGTCATTTTATGCCGAAGACATTTTGTTCTATTCATGCTTGATGGGTATTCATTTTTTTACTCAATTTTTAACACATTTGTTAAAACTCATTTTTTTCTATTTAACCCATAGATGTGGTGGAGGTTGACGGGCGTCCTGTTCCTCTTCGTTCGTCATGTTTAAACTTCTCTATCCACTCATACAGAATTCTACCTGGTATTGCGTTGTCCCCGTATTGTACTGAGAAAAAAAAAGCCCCAGACGCTCCTTTAAACCAGATAAATACTTCCTTTGTGTATACTGCTAATGGAGCAACCATGTTTACACTACGAAGACAGCAAGCAAAATGGTGCTTCCAGGATCAAACTTTGATCAGTAACAGTGCCAATTATACGTACACAGTGTAACAATAATAATGATATGTTATGTTGAAAGTGTGGATTTTAATGCATTTCCTTTACTAAACAAATTGGTAAAGTGCTTATTTTCAAACAGTCATGAGGTCCGCCTTATCTCCGCCCCTAAACACAAACAGACGAACATTTAGCTGTAAAAGATTTTATCATGATAACTGGTGCCAGAAATTTTCATTCATATCAGTAGATATTAACTAAGCACATATTAACTTTGCTAAGTACTTATATTTAAGCATTCCTAATTAGACATATCTCCTATATATATATATATATAAAAGTAATTGGTAATTTGCTTGAAGCATTGTTAAGTATGTTATAATATATTAGTAATTTGAAGGCAAATACAATGCGTGTGAAAAATAAAAACAAAAAGATGTTATTTATTAATAATAATAAAATAACATCTTTTTGTTTTTGTTTTTTTCTTTTTCTTTTTCTTTTTTCTTTTTGTCTTCATTTTGTTTTTGTTTTTTGTTTTTGTTTTTATTTCTTTTTTTTTTTCACACGCATTGTATTTGCCTTCAATTACTAATATATTATAACATACTTAACAATGCTTCAAGGAAATTACCAATTACTTTTATATATATATATATATTATATTATATATATATATATATATATATATATATATATATATATATATATATATTACTTATTGTAGTGTACAATACATTTAACGTGAAATTGTTACCATTGGTTTCCAAGCAGGCACGTTTTCTTGAAGAAAGTGGCTGACATGTTGCTTGGAAACCAATTGTAACAATTGCACCTTAAATGTATTTTACACTATAATAAATAAATACAACGCTTACACAAGTAATTGAACACTTTATTTTTAATTCTCCAATACTAAAAAAAGACTATATATATTATATATCTATCTGTCTATCTATCTTTATATTATGGACTCTCTCGTCGATTTTCGACGCATGAGGGTTCACACACACAATAAACACCCACACAGTGATTTGTTTATAGTGGTGAAGGCTTGTGTTGGACCATCCACACTTTTTGGCACTGTCGATAGGAAAGAATTGGTGCATCAAGGGTTGCCACAAACCCAATCAACGACCAACCTCAGGAATTTTGTATTCAGAGCTATCCCTCTCCTAGACTGGTTACCTACCCAAGGATGAAGGACCCAGTCTGCCCTACTATTTAACCCATAGCTGTAGGGAGAATATATGGATTCATACCTTTACCAAGGGTATTAGCGCTATGTGAAATGCCAAAAGCTTCGTCTAGGAATTGAACTCGAATCGACGAGTCCATTTTTCACGACTCTAACCATTAGCCCACGCGCCTCCACATATCTTTATCTTTATATTTATATATAGAGATATCTTTTATATATATATACATATATATGAAGATACTATTAAACAGGCCATACATCTCATGTCTGACTAGTTTCTTTTCTATCCGTTCAGGTTGCCGGGCCAATTTTATAAAATTGGGCTGGAATTAATGAGTGCACCAAAATTTTCCCGAGTACTTTCAGCACTACAAAGGGTTGGATATAATTTATCCATTTTGTTCCGAGTTCTATTTAAACAAATAAATGTGGTTGAAATAACAAGTAGTAATGGGAATTAATAGGTGGGGGAACTCACAAAACTATGTAAATAGGTGTGATGATATGCAGAAGAATTGGCGGGAGAATTGGCAGGAGAATTGGCGGTAAATGAGTTACAAACCTTTGCGAATATCGCTGCTAAATTAGAAAGGTATTTTTTTAAAGAAAATTAAACAAAAGATGCAGCCCATATATATATATATATATGGGCTGCATCTTTTGTTTATTTTCTATAATTATCGAATTTTATTTTCTATAATTATCGAATTTTATTTTCTATAATTATCGAATTTTATACGATACATGCATTTATAATTGCCTTCAAGCAAAAATATAAATAATAATTTATTCAACATTGCTTCTAAAAACAAACATCCAAAAATCTTATATATATATATATATATATATATATATATATATATATATATGAAGAAAGAAGATATTTAAAAAATATAACAAACACAGGATGTTATGATTAGGGGAAACAATTTTATGTGTCAATACTTAAGCATTTCGGTATATTGTACCATCTTCAGAACACTGTTAAGTAATGTTTATGTGAAGGACAAAATGAAAGATGTTAAGTGTATAGTGAATGTGTGAATATGATGTTATTAACCGTTAATTTTTATATGCACGTTTGTTTACCAAAGCCAATGACGTGATCATTGCATGTGCAATTCACACATTCACTATACACTTATTTTGTCCCTTTCATAAACATTACTTAACAGTGTCCTGAACATGGTACAATATACCGAAATGCTTAAGTATTGACACATAAAATTGTATCCCCTAATCATAACATCCTGTGTTTGTTATATTTTTTAAAATATTTCTTCTCATATTGTCGGATTAATTTCCTCACCGTATTTCCAATATATATATATATATATATATATATATATTATATATATATATATATATATATAACCGATCGGATTTCAATTCCGGCTGTAGGTAGCTTACAAAATGTCTAGCCACACTGAAGAGACTTGATAAGTCGAAACACGTGTCTGTGGATATATACCTAAGACTACCACACGAGCACAATGCGACAGAAGTTCAATTTTTCATGAGTTCAACAAGTTTGAATTCAGGGGTTTCCTTCTCCTAGATTAGTTTCCATACCAAGAGCACAGTTTCCCCTCCTATTTCACCCATAGTTGGACGAAGACTAGTTGGATTCATACTTTCGCCAAGCGTATTAGCACTAGGAAACCCTCGTCCATGATTTGAATTTGGTTCATCGAGTCCATTTCTCACGATGATAACCATTATGCAACGAGCACACACACACACACACACACATATATATATATATATATATACATATGTATACATATATATATATATATATATATATATATATATATATATAAGTAAGTAAGTAAAGTCGTCGGGGCGGCCTAAAGTTGGTATCAGCCAGTCATCGAGGGAGTCTATCCCCTTTTCAATAGCACTAGACCAAGGAGATTGTTTTGGTGTCTGGGGTGGAGCGCCACACCTACCATCAGCCCCTTACTTTACCGCACAGATCCCTATGCTACTCATACGCTGAGTTGGCGAGGACCGGTATCGAACTAGGAACCTTGTGGTTTCTAGCCGAACGCTCTACCGACTGAGCTAACCCGACCCACACGAGGGTCATTCAAACAATTCCAGAACGTAGATTACAATTAAAATTAATATTTACTACTGAGAGCGTTTTAAATGGATAAAATACAGTGCTCTATGCACAAAAAGCAGAGCAATATCCCTTTCAGATTGGTTCCTTTTGCCTTGGTTAGGCAACTCATCTAGAAGGAAAACTTCGATTTCAAATCAACTTTAATCTTTTTAAAAATTGATCGTGTGTCTCATCCTGTCCGTGGCGATTGGATAAATACATTCAGTGAAAAGTTGTAACACCCATTGCCATCTATGACAAAGGCCAGTCATGTCAATCCGTCGGCAGGTCATGTCAAGCCCAAGCAATTATATGAATGTCCTAAATATATTCTTCAATTTCTTCTTATGGCAAAGACACAAACCTTTAATCATGTATGTGCTATAAGGCGGTGGAGGAGGGTCAACCACCAGTATTAATGAATACACATGAAGTTAATGAAAATTATTTCTACTAATTTATTAATAGATATGTAGTTAATAAAAACAAATTATTTATATATATATATATATATATATATATATATATATATATATATAAATGTTGTTATGTAATCCAAGTATGCTTCTTTTTCAGTATATCTGATGAGTCTATATTGATATATATCTACATTATATATATATATTCCCAAATATATAACGTATATATATATATATATATATATATATATATATATATATATAATATATATATATATATTATATATGCCATCTATGACAAAGGCCAGATATAAAGTTTTGGTGGTAAATTCTTTATTTGCAAACTCAAGTTTGCATCAGTTTTGATTTAGGTTGATTTTCTTACGGCATATCAACCCTTTTCGGGTCATTTAATGCCGTATCAAGTCATTTTTGATAAACAAAGGACTGTTGCTTAAGTGGTCACCCAATTAAGTATTGAAGAGGCTCATTGCTGCTAAACCTCGGTAATCAAGCGGGAACCAATGTTTTCAGCGGTTTGTGTGTGTGAGATTGTGTATGTGTGTGTGTGTGTGAGAGAGAGAGAGAGAGAGAGAGAGAGAGAGAGAGAGAGAGAGAGAGCGAGAAGAGAGAGAGAGAGTGTGTGTGAGAGAGAGAGAAAGAGAGAGAGAGAGCGAGAGAGAGAGTGTGTGTGTGTGAGAGAGAGAAAGAGAGAGAGAGAGGCGAGAGAGAGAGAGAGTGTGTTGTGTGTGAGAGAGAGAGAGAGAGAGAGAGAGAGTGAGGTGTGTGTGTGTGTGTGTGGTGAGAGAGAGAGAGAGAGGAGAGAGAGAGAGCGAGAAAGAGAGAGAGAGTGTGTGTGAGAGAGAGAGAAAGAGAGGAGAGAGTGAGAGAGAGAGTGTGTGTGGTGTGAGAGAGAGAGAGAGAGAGAGAGAGAGAGAGAGAGTGTGTGTGTGTGTGAGAGAGAGAGAGAGTAAGCGAGAGAAGAGAGAGAGTGTGTTGTGTGTGTGTGTGTGAGAGAGAGAGTGAGAGAGAGAGAGAGAGTGGTGTGTGTGTGTGTGTGTGAGAGAGAGAGGAGAGAGAGGAGAGAGTGTGTGTGTGTGTGTGTGTGAGAGAGAGAGAAAAGAGAGAGAGTGAGAGAGAGAGAGTGTGTGTGTGTGAGAGAGTGGAAGAGAGAGAGAAGAGAGAGAGAGCGAGAGAGAGAGAGCGAGAGAGAGAAAAGAAGACAAAGAAGAGAGAGAGAGAGAGAGAGAGAGAAAGAGAAAGAGAGAGAGAATATGTATGTGGGCTTGGCTGGTTGGCTGTTTTGTTTTACGGCACATCAACCGTTTTCGGGTCATTTAATGCCGAATCAAGTCATTTTTTATAAACAAAGGACTCAGGTTGCTAACAGGCACATTGCTGCTTAATTTCAATGATCTAGCACACAAACCGGTGTTTTCAGCATGACTTGACCGTAATGTTTGCATTGGGAGAATATTTCAAATAGCAAAAGTA
>CM042141.1:75882997-75915497 GCA_023376005.1 Doryteuthis pealeii | reverse complement strand
TGTGCAAGATTTCGAATCTGAGTGACGTCTCTTTTTAGAGTTATAGGCCGACACGTACATACCAAGCTTTCTTTTATATATATAGATGTGTGTGTGTGTGTGTGTGTGTGTGTGTGTGTGTGTGTGTGTGTGTGTGTGTGTGTGTGTGTGTGTGTGTGTCTTTGTGTGAACTTTAAGCCTGGTTTTTCTTCAAGTTTATTTTGCACTAGTTTTGCACCAATTCTCTAAAGATTGAATTTCCTATCTAAGACCGTTGTCATATCGACAGATAAGTAGATAAAATGTTTCCTTACTGGTTGACGGAGCGGGGAATTCTTGATCAGCAGCACTCGGATAATTCCTGCTTCTACAGCAACCAAATCCCTGATAATTTCACTTGAAATCATTAATCCTTAATGTTTTCATCGAATTTTGACATTTGATAGTAAGCTTTTAGGATAAGATTTAACGGTGAAAAATTTAGTTGAAGTCTTTCAGTGCAAAGCTATCATATTACTAATTTGATCTTTTCTTAATCTAATTCTGAAAAGCTAATTTAATTTTCTTGCTTAAAGTGAGTAATATAATGATGAAGCGTTGCGTGTACGCTAAAGTATCCAACAGTTATCTTTTTTGATAAAAAAATAAGGTTATCTGTATTTCAAATCACTATTTCTTTTTTCAAAAAGAGAAACGAAAACATTTTCACACACTTGAAGTATAAATTTGACCATCGTTACTAATTACGGCTTAGCTTAAAATAACCCTGTGTCCCGAAGTGTCTGTTTATTTTCAAACCCTTCGTCAAGTCGTGTAATCTTAAGTGATTAGGCAATTGACTCTCCAAGGAAAAAAATATTTCAGGGGAAAAACATAGAATGTTTTCTTTCAAGAATAAATTTAAAAAAATATTAATCAATAAGACAATTTATGAGTGATTAATAATTATTTTATTTTATAAAAAAATAATTATTATTTACTTTTTTTTAATTTTTAAACAGACGGGTGCAAAATACATAAAGTTCATAAACAGTCCAAAAATACCTTCTTTTTTTTTGTTTTGTTAAAACATAAGTTCCTCTTTTTTTATTATTTCTTTTCTCTCTTTTTTTTTTCATTAAATATAAGTTCATCCTTTTTCTCTTCTTTTACAACAATCACTCTTTTGTTTATTTCCCTTTCAAATCAATTCGGTTTTTCTTCAAATAATAACCTCTTTTCCAGTTTCTTTAACTTTTTTTTAACCTTTTTGTTGATAAATAAATAATAAATCACTTACTGGCAATAATTCTTGTTCTTTTCAACTAATCTTCTGATTCAACCGTCACTTCAACTCTCTCTAATTCTGTCGTCTGTCTTGTTACCGATTCAACTCCATTCTTTCTAACCGTCTCCCTTCTCGTGTCCCGTCCGTCTCTGTCTCGTCTGCTTCAGTCAAATTTTTTCCCGGTCATTTTTTTAAAATCAAAACAAACCTAAAGGAATTAACCCCTTTTTTCTGGCCAAGGGCAGCAACTCTTACCTTTACATTTATTTATTTAACTTTTATGCTTTTTTTTCTTTTCTTTTTTCAACAAATAGTCAACCCCCTTGCTATTATTATATGATATTTTGAGAAATCTCAGAATATCACGACACCCTGGATGGATTGATATGCCGTTAAAATCAATCATTTAATCAATCAATCAATCTGAAGAACTTGGACTTTAACGAATGTTGCATAGCTCTTATTCTTCTTATTTATTTATAGAGCTGCTTTAGCTCAGTCGGTAGAGTGTTCGACTAGGAACTGCAATGTTCCTGGTTCGATACCGAACTTCGCCAACTCAGCAGATGATTAGCACAGGGATCTGCATGGTAAAGTAAGGAGCTGATGGTAGGCGTGGTGCTCCACCTCTGATGCAAAAACAACCTCCTTGGTCTAGCGCTAGTAGAAGGGGATATATTCCCTCGCTGTCTGGCTGGTACCGGCATTAGCCCGCCCCGCTGACTTTACTACCTTATATGATATACAAACGATACAGAGAGAGTATCCGTGACGTAGTGTCTAACGTGCTGGAATGCTTTATCATAGTAAGCAAGTTCGAACGCCAATCTCGTTACTTCGTTCACTTTCGGACAATCATCCTTATGAAAAGTATGATACCCTTCATCTCCCAGCTATGGATTGAATAGTACAACTACTCCTCTTCTACAAGGATGTTTTTGGTAGTAAATAAATCATGAAGGCTAATATATCATTAAAGAATTTTGGAAATTTTCATCCGATCCTCGTAATCTAGGTTTCAATTAAAATCAATTTGGATCCCTAATTTAAGGAATTCTAAAATTGAATTAGATATTTTAACTTGCCATATATCTTAATATTTCACTATAATCATCATCATGTTACGCTATTAGCACAGATATCTATTACAACCGTCTCTATCACTCATTGTTCTCGGGAGGTCCTCTATCCAGCATCCAGTATCCGCGCAGAGCTGGGCAATGTACGTCTTTGCTGGACGACCCACACTGGCGTGCCCATGTGCTAGCTTCCACAGAAGGACGTCACTTATGAGTTCGTCCTTCCATCTCCAGCAGTGTCCTGTGCGTCTTGTTCGTCTTACTCGGATGGTTTGGGTGATATAGGACAGGTGACCGTACAGCTGTGGGGTGTTGTTTCCACGTTTTGTTTAGGATCGCAAACAGCATTCTTGTGCAGCTCCCATCTCTAAGCGCTTCGTTAGGGTCCAAGTGGTGCTGCCGTACAGCAGCATTGATGCGACAACGGCTTGGAAGAATTATATTAGCCTCTGGAATTAGTAAACATCCCGGTAGTAATATCTCTTCTAGAGAAAGCAATGTCAATATAGGCATGTGAAAGGTATAGACTGCTAAAGACATTAGATAAAGTAAAGCAAACATTATTCTTAGCTGCTAATGATGGCTGTATCACTTGGACTTTAATGAAATGCTTTGAGAAAAAGCTACAAGGGAACTACGCAAGGACACTGCATAAATCCTGGAAGTAGCAGTCCACAAAAAATATCAACTTTACAGCCAGTAAAAGGAACAAGTGAGAGGAACAAGCCATACTGGATACTGCTCTACAAGCAAAGAAGATGGACACACGTGACGTTCTTCTGTGGACACGTACAACAACCAGCGAAAACATACATTGATCAGTTCTGTGCTAATACTGGATGTCGTGGGGAAGACTTTCCAGGAGCTATAACCGATAGGGCCGAGTGGCGAGAGAGAGAGAGGAGAGAGAGAGAGAGAGAGAGAGAGAGAGAGGAGAGAGAGTTATGGAAATCCGTGCCGTCAGCATGACATGATGCTGTTGCTGATGGTGATGATGATACTAGACGACAAATAAACATATTGAGTTTCCTGTTGTAAAAAGCAATCCATGACGATATTGATGCTTCTAGTTAGATTGTGCTGACAGCACGGACTCTCTCTCTCTCTCTCTCTCTCTCTTCTCTCTCTCTGTCTGTCTGTCTGTCTCTCTCTCTCCAACTATCACTGGTCCAGACAGCAAAAACATACATTGATCAGCTCTGTATGGATATTAGATGCCGTGTGGAAGACCAGTCAGGAACCATGAAAGGAAAGCGTGGTGAGAGAGCGATACTTATATATGCTCCCGTAACCCGGTACAGCTCTTTAGGAGCGACTTTAATGAACTTTCACCGCCATCATAACGCAATGATCATCTGTTTTACAGATTTGATCTTCTGGTGATCGTAAAGTATATACACAGATGTATGTATTCAAAACAGTTAAAACGCCGCTCCTTAATGCCAGCTGGCGATGGCCTAGAGCTTAACGGATCGGGCAGACGTAAAGTCAGTCGGGTTTCGATCTTGATCGGAGTTAGTCGCTGTGTCTAGCCACACTGATGATATATATATATATATATATATAGAGAGAGAGAGAGAGATAGGAATTCGTGCTGGCAGCACGATTTAACGATGATTATGCTAATGATTATGATGATGATGATGTCTAGTTCAATTTGTTTCTTATCCATAGCGTCTTGAAAGTGGAATTACTTCAGCCTCAAAGTGTCACAGAATGAAGAATTATTTCAGCCTCAGTTTCAACAGAATGGTTTATTTTCGGTATTTCTATTTGTTACTTGATAACTTCTTCAAGTCATTTTCTTTATCATCATCATCGGGATACCTAGCCAGTTATTGGAATGTTACCGGTATTTGATACCAGGGAGGTTATTTATTTACGTGTCCCTATATAGTGTATCCATTGATAGACAAACATTGAATAGACGGAAAGAAAATGCGAGATAAACATATGCGACATTCAATGCATTATGGTGTAATGCTTAGCTAGCTATGTCTTGCAGATCGATTACTACAGAATAGCGAGTTCTATCCTCACTGGATGCTAAATAACTAGCGAACATGTGTCACATGCTACCGGTGGTGTACGGGTTGGATAAATAAATACCTACACCTTTGATCTTATATTAAATATATAAACATATCATTAGTATTGCAGGAATATCCAACGTTTTTCCCGCCCTGTCGGCTGGAGCGTTAGAATGCACCGACTGCACTTCTGCAGAGGGGTAAGACTCCCCCAATGGCCCCTGTTGGCCGTGGGTGGTGACCCGTGATGCTTAAGGATAGAGCCCAGGTGGATGAGCAGTTCATGACATGCAATACTCCACTTTGGCCCTATCTTGGGCTAGACGGGCGGTCGGAGAGGCCCCCTCCGATCAATCGGCTGGTCATGTCAAGCCCTAGCACCTCTATGATTTTCCCAACCCTATTCCCCTTATGACAAGCCCCAACCCCTTTTTTATCATACGGGTGCTAGAAGGCGGTGGCTGCGGGTCTCCATGTCCTGGGAATGACGTTAAACTCTATCTGATGGTGAGGTTCCAGTTTTGGAGGTTTGGGGAATGTGGAGCACCCCTTCATCCCCATTGCTCCCTGGTCCACTCTGACTCGGAGTGGTAGTACCTGTTAGGGTTCCATCTATGGGTTAAATAGAAAAATGTATTTATTAAAAAATTGTATTATCTATTAAGAATTGATTTATTTCAAAACTTTATCGGCATTAAATGACCCACTGAGGTTGATATGCCGTAAAACAAAACAAACCAAACCAAACAACGTTTTTCAAACTGGTAAAATATGCACATTGTTTCATAAACAATCGGTGTATAAAAAGTGGTTAAAATTGGAGAAAATGTCTTGCTTGTCTTAAGTTGTTTGGCTATATGGCTTTAAATGTGAAAATTTAACGCCTGTATTTGGAGATAAAGACGCTCTTCTTGTTGCATACTCATACACATATACCCATGTTGGGTACATACACAACTATTCTTTTACTGGAGAGATAGAGAGATGCATAACTTACTTCTTTGGCCATTGGTGATATCTAGTCATTCTCTATGACTTCTCTATGCGTCTATTTCTCTGTTCTTGCTGGCCGGTTGCACTTGATTTATTTCTTCTTTTAAGTCAGTCTTGTTGCCAAGACATTCATCAACCACAAAACCATATTATTTATGTAAACTTTTGTTTACTTAACTAAACATATTCCTCTAACTAAAACTCAGCGCATGTGTGCAAGTGAGTCCCAGATAAAGCAGATACATCTTCTTTGCTTGACATCCAAGCTGAAAACTAACGGGTTAACTTGGTCCCACGTGCCTTCACGTACTTCGCGGGCTTTCTGTAATATTCCATGGAAAGTCCCGCCCGTGATGAGAAAAGGGGCCATCCCTTCAGAAATACAGGGGGTTGACAATAATCTATACATAGATTATGTAATATTTTGTTCAGTGAACAGAGATCACGGCGGGGACAAAAATTGGTCATCGCTTCGAAATGGAGAACCAAAAGAGAAAGGGAAAGTGTTATCAGTTCTCACATGACCACGAACACGTGATATTTAAAACCACGCCCACAATCAATGAGAGACAATTGTTTTATATGAACGTACACAATTTTCAAAAATCATCAACTGCATTAAATAACCCCAGACCGGTTAACATGCTGTTAAAACCAATCAATCGTTCAATCAACGAATGGACCCACACTGATCTTATTAGATATGTTACATAATTCGTGGGTAGCCAACGAATTATGCCTGTAAGTGTAGTAAAATTCAAATAACGGCATGGTACATGGAAAGTTAACGTTGACCGTTGTAGGAAGTTGTAAAAGCGATTGACGCTGCAGTTCACTTTCTCTGACCTGGACGCCGATTGCTGATTGGCTGAAGGCGAGCGTGAGAAGGGAACTGGCTTAGTTAGATATTAGCGGTTAGCGGAAGGAACGAGACGTTAGGGTTGTTGCTCCTAAGATGCCAAATTCTTACCGCGCTGTTGAAAACACTTTTCGGCTTCGGGTTTTTGATACAGAATAAAATTGTGTTGTAAAACAACATCCTGCTTGTTTATTACCATCAACGGAATGAGCACAGACAAACCAACCCAGCAGAAATCAACAGAAGAAGATGGGTGCCGATGAAGCAGAACAAGAACCCATCTAACCTCCTCTCTCCTCTCCCCATTATATACCCAGCAGATGAACGGGTACATAACCGATATTAGCTGATTCATAAGCTTGTGTACGTACGCATGACTCCAACTCGCACTTGACGGTGTATATAACTTACTTGTTTATCTTCATAAGATAAAACAATGACATTGGTTAATCACAAAATTCTGAAAACATTCGTCTTCCAGGAAATATGAATATATTTTTATCAACGTGGAAAGATATCACCAGAAGGCAGTCATACAAGAAAATGTAATGTTTTACAAAAATGTTAAAAACTTCCAAACCTTTAAGGATTACTGAAGAAAAAGATGAAGTTATGTGATTAGAATTCATGCACAAATTGAAGGGAACAAAAGTAAAAATCATTTGCAAACGAACTTGAAGCAGACGATATTTTAAGCAAAATCATGGCGGGCTTACAAAATAGTAATTGTTTTTGTAGTTCATAGAGTGAAGCTATTAAAAGTTGAAAAAAAATGTTTAAAACTCATTTTCTAAAAGGCAGATAACGCCGAGTTAAAATTATATAAAAAAAAGTCTTCAAAATGAAAATTCGGTAGACATGTAAAGAAGAAGAAGAAGAAGAAGAAGAAGAAGAAGAAGAAGAAGAAGAAGAAGAAGAAGAAGAAGAAAGTAATGAGGAAGAAAATTTGAGAAATTGAATCACAAGAATGTCAGAAAAAGAAAAGAATGAAGGGTATCAACGAAAATTCTTCTTCTTCTTCTTCTTCTTCTTCTTCTTCTTCTTATTATTATTATTATTATTATTATTATTATTATTTGCTCCTTTTGAGTTTTCACATCAGCATTAGCTGATGGTCTTTCTCTGGAGGCTGAGTGACAGCAAGTCTCCTCAGGTCTCCAGGACTCTTCTGAGTATTCAGGCAGATTGTAGCAGTGTAGTGTTCTGAATGGTTTCAATCCTTCCTCTGATATCCAAACTTTCCAAACCCTTTTCTAATCCTTTTGGGACTGTTCCAAATGCACAAACCACAATTGGTATCACTTTCACTTTCATATTCCATAACTTTTTCAGTACTCTGGCAAGGTCCAGATATTTGTCCATTTTTTTTTATTTTCCTTTAGCTTCACCCTGTGATCTGCTGGCACTGCAAAATCCACCAGTTGACAAGTTCTTTCTTTTTTGTTTATCAACACTGGGTCTGGTCTTCTTGCTGGGATAAGGTGATCCGTTTTTATTTCAAAGTCCCAGAGAATTTTATGCGTTTCGTTCTCAAGAACAGATTATGCATATACCATTATTATTATTATTATTATTGTTATTGTTGTTGTTGCTGCTGCCGCTGCTGCTGTTGTTGCTGTTGCTGTTGCTGTTGTTGTTGTTACAGCAGCCACCGCCGCCGCCGCCTACGGGGTAGTAGAAGTAGTTGTAGGAGGTGAAGCTATAGTAATAGTCCCAGTTGTAGTTTAGTTGTATTGTTTTTTTACGGTATATCAACCCTTTTCGGGTCATTTAATGGCGAATCAAATCATTTTGAAAAATGAACTCACGCTGATCAATACCGATTTTTGCTTAAATGGTCGCCCTATTAAATATTTAACAGTCTCCCTGCTTAACTCTGGTGATCTAATGGTAACCAGGGCTTTCAGTTTCAATTGACCGTAATCAGTAGTAGCTGTTGTTGTCGTCACAGTACTACTACTACTCGAAGAAGAAGAAGAAGAAGAAGAAGAAGAAGAAGAAGAAGAAGAAATCAGAGCTTACCCCTTTAAATATTTATGGATAGCAGAACAATTTAAAACTCGAAGATACGGAGAAATGCACGTTTATTTGCTAGTCAGACGTACTCAATAGAGTTTTGTGTTAAATGTGAACTGAAAGACAAAAGACGACCGAAAGACAACGTTTGATATTGTGTTAAATTTAGTAAAAGTAGATCAGCAATATATTGATCTTATTTAGCAATAGCCTTGCAATTTTATTGGTTCATCTCCAAGTTTTATTCAAATGTCAAATGTTTTCAAATGACCCTGAAATACCAAAGAACAATCGTTAAAAGCCGGCCTCGTTTCTGCAATGATTGCCTCTTACTTACCTCTAGGGGGAGACAAAAGTTTGGCAATATTTTTGTGATAATAAAAAAGATGATAAAAAAAACTTTTCTGACTTTTTCTCGGGCGACACCGGAACTCGTTTACGCGGTATACTCTTTCTCTGACGACAACGGAACTCACCTATGGCACCTCGAATACCAAATGATCACTGTGGACTGTTCCAGGAGTCCGTCTTTTATATTTGATATATCTCATGTGCTAGCCTTGTTCCAGATTTGAATTCACCCAATATATATATATATATATATATATATATATATATATATATATATATATATATGAGTAAGAAAAGGTGGAATGAAAACATCACACAATGCTGTTAAAGAAGAAAACAATTTATAATATAATCTTTATAAAGTTTCTTCTTTAACAGCATTGTGTGATGTTTTCATTCCACCTTTTCTTACTCATATTGTCGGATTCATTTCCTTTCTTTTAACACACACACACAAACATATATATATATATATATATGAATATCAATAAGTCATCCCCAGATACGTATTTCGGCGTTTCCTGCTTCTTCAGTGTGGCTAGACACAGCTATCTTTGGCTAGGGTCGAACTCAGACTGACCGTATGGCAGCCCGATATCTTATCCCCTCGTCCACTGACAGCTGTAGCGGGGACTGGTGTTTTTAAACTATTAAGTACATAGGTTTGTATTTTACGGGCACTGAGAGATCAAATTTCCGGGGAAACGATCATTGATGTGTGTGTGTGTGTGTGTGTGTGTGCGTGCGTGTGTGCGTGTATGTGTGTGTGTGTGTGCTGGTACCTGACAGACGAGTTTATTTCGTTCCATTCGCAATACAATTTCTTCGTATGTCAAATTAATTTTCGCCATTGAAATAAACTAAAATGCCATTAATCTGTCACAGACCCCAAAACATACTATTTTTGTTACGTTTTTTAAATAAGATGAATCGCACCGCATTGCATAAAACATAATAAAATGAATTATGAACTGTCATCATCATCATCATCATCATCATGTTGCGCTGTCAGCGCGGATATCCATGACAATCTCTCTCCATCCGTCCCTATCGCTCATCATTCTCGGGAGGTCCTCTATGCAGCATCCTGTATCCGCACAAAGCTGATCAATGTACGTCTTTGCTGGTCGGCCCACACTGGCGTGCCCATGTGTTGGCTTCCACAGGAGGACGTCGCTTATGAGTTCGACCTTGCTTCTCCAGCGTGTCTTGTCCGTCTTACTCGGATGGTTTGGGTGATATGTGGCAGATGGCCGTACAGCTGTTTTCTCGTAGGGTTTTTTTTTTCTATACTATTTTTCTTTGGTTAAATAAATTTGGAAACTTAAATGCTTTTAGTAAACTTATTAACATAATCATATATGAATCTCGCTCGTACGTCAAATTTTAGTTGTCAACACAAAGCAAAAATTGACTGAATAACAGCTCGTAACTCGAAAAAGTCGTAAGTTGGGACAGTTGTAAGTCAAGGTCCCACTGTATATTGTAATTTCCATATGTGTACATATTTGCATTGCGTATTGTTTTCATTAGTAGTTAGGTGCATTTGTGTGAAGCGTTTAACATGTACGTGTGTTGACGATGATATGGGTGAATCCGCATGCTCACATACGTCAGGACGAGTGTGCTTCTTTGATTTTGTGCTAATATATACATTTGCGCATGCGCAAGATTAAGTTGCCAAAAATGCTTAAACATTTTTCCTCTGTGAAAAAAAGAAGAAAAAAAAAGGAAAGAAAAAAAGATCAAAGGTTGAATAATCGATGACCGAGAAATTGTGATTCTGAAATAGAGAAAAGCAGTAGTAAATTCTTTAATTTTAAAACCACAAATCAATTGTCGGTCTCTCTCGCTTTATCTATCGATTGGACCTTCTGTCAAGGTTTAGTATAACGATAACAGCATTTTGGCTACTACGATTTTAGCAGATCGAAGTAGTTATAAGAAAATCTCTGCTAAAGCGCTCACTTAAACACTGTCTTCTCCAACATCATCGTGGCATACCAGTAACGAGAGGGTTATTAAGATATTTTGTTATTTAATTTTACAGAAAGAAGAGGATGTATTTACCAAACGAACAGGATGTGACACAAAGTCATTTTTTTTTTCATCAGATTTAGCTGAGTCGATAGACGATCCGCCTAAGAACCACAAGGTTCCATGTTCGACACCGGTCCTGACCAACTCAGCGCATGAGTAGCATGGTTTGGATCTGTATGGTAAATTGGGAAGCTGATGGTAGGTGTGACGCTCCGTTCCCGGTGCAAGAACAGTCTCTCTGGTCTAGCGCTACTAATAGATATATTCTTTTGGTAACTAATAACTCCATGTTGTATGAGTAATTTGATTTTTTAAGCAGGTTCGTCTACTTAATCGAAACAAACAAAAAAACAAAAAACAAATAAAACCAGCAGATAATCGTGTGAATAGGATTTGAACTCGTATCGCCGTGTCCATTCCCTACGTATATAATCATTACACCACGAGCACCTCTATATTATATACGTACTTATATATGTACAAAGGAGCCGGGTTAGCTCAGTCGGTAGAGCGTTCGGCTAGAAACCACATGGTTCCTAGTAGCGATACCGGTCCTCACTAACTCAACGTATGAGTAGCACAGGGATCTGTGCAGTAAAGCAAGGAACTGAAGGTAGGTGTGGCGCTCCACCTCAGACGCCAAAACAATCTCCTTGGTCTAGCGCTATTGAAAAGGGGATAGACTCCCTCGCTGACTGGCTGATACCGACTTTAGGCCGCCCCGACGACTTTACTTTACTTTACTTAAATCTATTTTTGAAATCGGTTTTTTGTCAGAAATATTATTAGAATCATTTTTAATTTTTGTTGGTAGACTCCTCCCTAAATAATGTTTTAAGAATAAAACAAAAGCGCTTTCTTTTAAGAAATAACTATTATTACTATAAAGACAGATGCCTTAACATAAATCAGTTGAGTTATATATCGCCCATATACTTTACTTTTATATGTATTAACAAATTTGATATTAAGTACGTTTATTTGTCTGCAATCCATTATTTTTGAACCTGGTACAAAGATCAAATGAAAAACCATCAGTAATCAATATCTAAAACATTGAGACGAAAGAAGCCACAGGAAAAAAAAAACAAAACAACTTTTTCTTGACTCGCAGATCGATCATCAGTCGATCAAATTACTTACAAAATGTTTAATATTTTTAATGTTTTTATTTCTGATTTGTTGTTGATGTTTGTTTTCATCTTTCTTCTTTTGTCGTTTTTTGAACAAATAAAAGTCTCGTATATGACTGCCCCAACCCTATTACCCTTATAACAAGCCCCAACCGCTTTTATTATATGGGTGATAGAAGGCTGTGGTTGAGGGTCATCTTGTCCTGGGAATGACGTTAAACTCTATCGGATGGTGAGGTTCTAGTTTTGGAGGTTTGGAGAATATGGAGCACCCCTTCATCACCTTTACTCCCAGGTCCACTCTGACCCGGAGTGGTAATACCTGTTAGGGTCCTATCTATATGTTAATTAGAAAAACATGAGTTAATAAACAAAACTGATAATCCATTAAGAATGAATTTATTTCAAAACGTTGTCGGCATTAAATAACCCACTGAGATGGATATTCCATTAAACAAATCAAACCAAACCAAGCCTAAAATCAAGTCGGCGGGGTGGCCTAATTTTGGTCTCAACAAGACAGCGAGTGAGTCTATCCCATTTTCACTAGCGCTAGATCAAGGGGATTGTTTTTGCATCTGAGGTTGAGCACCAAACCTACCATCAGCTTCTCACTTTATCTCACAGATCACGGTGCTACTCATACGCTGAGTTGGTGAGAACCGGTATCGAACCAGGAACCTTGCGATTCCTAGTAAAGTTCTCTATATTGTTTTAACTTGTATTTAACGTTTATTTTTTGTTTTAAAATCTTTTCTTTTTTTTTGTGAGCGCAGGTGGGTTCTTCTTACTTTGAAGCGGCACAATAGTCTTTCTTGCCTACCCGTTGTTCATACATTTGCATACATTTATCTGCTGGAGTATTTCCGCAGGAATCTATGTGAGTGGTAATGATTGTTATGCCCCGAAAATATGCCTGAAAGTAGAGAGGTTGTCATCTGATGAAGATTTTGTACCTTCTGCTTTTGTCAGTAAGAATGCAACAAAACAGAAAACATTAGACAATAAATATCACGGTTTGTGAATAGTTCTCTTCTGTTTCTGTGACGGCATTCACCCTGGGGCGGTTGACCCTGTGGTGAATTCATGGAAGAAGTAACAAAGAAATAAAAAATTCACAAGCGGTCCCCAAACCCCGCATGCATATCTCAGTCAGGGGAAGGAAACGCCCTTATTTGTCGCAAATTTTCCACAGACGCAGGGACAATTACGCCCAAAGACGTTGATTCCTGACGATGATGGAACCTCTTTAGTCGGGTTGTGGCCCTAATATCACTGGGTGACAGACCTGTCAAACTATGAAACAGGTTGTACTGGTACTATGTAACCCAGTACTATCTGTTTCATAGACGAATCATCGGTGACTAAACCGTTTACTCCACAGATTTTATCTGGTAAGGAGGGTGGCTAAACACTAAGCAGGAAAAAAAAATGAAATGGGCGGAGGAAGCTCTAGAAGACAAATCCGTCCTCATCGCTGCAAGGCTGTATAAACTTGGTAGTGTCAGAGACATTCTGTCGGGAACTTAAGATCGAATACTTAAGGCGAATAGTTATGTACTAAGATTATCTTATTTTTGGCACAAAATAGGAAGCATGTGGCATCCATTGAAAATTGAACTCACTAACAGTGGTCTGCTAAGACAGTTTGAAATCCACTACACAGTGTAGGGTGTCCATAGTGAGTAAATTACTAAGCTTAGTTTAGTATGGGGCACCCAGCTAGAATCAAAATCCCGTAAAATGGTCTGCTAATCCACGCAAGGTTCCCACGGTGTGTCAATATGTAATTTCAGCATATATATATATATATATATATATATATATATATATATATATATATATATTTCATTTTCTATAAGAAAAAGTATCGAATTTTATGCGATACATGCGTTGTAAGTGCCTTCAAGTAAAAATTTAATATATAATATATATATATATATATATTATATATATATATATATATGTTAAGAAATTTGAAAAAACAAGTGTTCCGAAAATAGGATGAATTTATTTATCGATGTTTAAACATTTCGGTTTCTTTAAACCTTCATCAGGATGTATCTTGGGGTGAAGAAATTGATGGATGTTTTATAGATGACAGAGAGATGAAAAATGAAAATTCACCCCAAGATACATCCTGATGAAGGTTTAAAGAAACCGAAATATTTAAACATCGATGAATAAATTCATCCTATTTTCGAACACTTGTTTTTTTCAAATTTCTTAATATTGTCGGATTTATTTTCCATATTTACTCCCATATATATATATATATATATATATATATATATATATATACATATATATATATATATATGTGTGTGTGTGTGTGTGTGTGTGTGTGTGTGTGTTTATGGACATGTATATTAATGTGTAGGAGTTCTCGAGTGGGACTATGTATAAGGATAGAATACATATAACAAATGGTGGTAAACTGATTTCAAATAGGAGCCAGCAAAAAAAAAATACCACTCTAACGATGTCACAAATGTGAGAAGTCTGGATTCTTCATCGAACAAGATTTGCCAAAAGTGTGAATTTGCATCAAGTTCGGTAAATATTTTGATATCATTAAGTTTAGCAAAGTTCACATCAATGCATTTCTTTGGAGGGACGAATGGAACGTCTATATATCTTGCAGCTCTCAAAGATCAAAGATTTATCATTTGTGGTTGTAGTATTCAAAGTTAAGAATTGAATAACAGCACCGACACGTTGTGAGACAAAACATTTAATAGGTGTACAGCACGTGGTAACGATAAGAGTACATAAAGTACATAGATACATAAGATACAAGAGTAGGGTAAAAAGGACACATTCATGAATGGTAAATACAAGATACAATATTTAGGTATAAACAAGATACCCAAATGTACGTAAAATATAAATGTTACAGACATGGAACTAAAGGATAGTGCATGCTGTATAAAAGACCTACAGTAATGTAAGGGGGGCCAAAGCCCCACCGAGGAGAAGGTAGATAGACTCTAGCCCATATCAGTTCGTTGAGAAGATCCAGCTAAAAGAGGAAGACAAGGTCAAATAAGGTGCTTAAATACCAGAGGTCCCCTAGTGGGAACAAACGGCAACGCAGCGGGAAGATAACTCTTCCAGGCAAAGGGAAGATAATCCCCTACATGGTTATTATATTAAGCAAGTTTGGCCACCGCTGTTATGGCACAGATTGAAGTTTATTTCTTTGCTGGTTTGTTACCTCGTTTTAGGATTCTCGTTTCTTGGGGAATTGGGTAGGGGAACATCGTAGAATTATTAATTCCTTTATTTCTTTATTTATTATTTTAATTCTTTTTTTATAATAAATATAGATACTTACTTCTTCTTTTCTACTACGCAGTTCAGACATGCTAAATATTCAGTGTAGTGCTCTGAGTAGGAGACTAAATTGCATCTGGTTGAGAGGCTCTATTTTTGTAGTTTGGGAGCGTGTCACTCCTTCTTTACCATTGGTCTCAGCTACACTATAATCCGGATTGATAGTAACAGGTTCCATCTATGGTTCTAATAGATCCGGTTATATGTATTATATAGGCATACTTGAAACGACAACATTTGCATTAAATAGGAATATATGAAAAAAATTTAGTGGTTAAAAAACATTAAGAATCATAAAGCAATATTTGTTTACTAATTAATTTTATGAATATTATATTCTTCTACTAATTCTTCCGCTATATCTTCTTCTTCTTCTTCTTCTTCTTCTTCTTCTTCTTCTTCTTCTTCTTCTTTCATGTAAGTACTTTTATGAGGATTTCTAGAATGCAAGTAAACCCATTTGATTTTGCATTTGAATTTGTTTTCTTATATGTATATATAAACTAGCTGAAGTACCTCGTAATATCCGTGAAAGGTGGGATTACACGCAGTTTCAAAAGTGTGCCGTTAAATGCTAGTGAACTTGGGTGCCTATAGTAAACTTTCAATAGCAACTTTTGCTAGGTGTGATTCTATCCAGCTTTCTTTATTAAGGGTGAATAAGCCGGGGAAGTCTGAGCTCGAAAAGTATTAAATTTATTCAAAAAATAATAATATATATTTACCAACCCCTTCTCACGAGCAGTATGCAACGCAAAATCAATTACTCAAGAGGAGTTTAACAGGTTTGAATTGAGAGTTTTCTTTCTCCTAGACTGGTTGCCCAACCAAATTTAAAAAACTCAAAGTGCTATTCAATTTACCTATAGGAAGGAGAGTTGTTGGATTCATCCATTTGCCAAGGGTATTAGGGCTATGTGAAATGAAAATATTCTCGTCCAGGACGTGAACTCAGATCGGTGAGTCCATTTCCTACGACACTAACCATTACACCACGTGCCTCCACCATGTATAAGAATAAGAAGGGGAGAAGTGGAAAGGGGGTTAATATTAGCAGTATCTTCACTTCCCCCTCTCTCATTGAAACGTATTCTCTTTCCTCCTCCATTGTAAAGATTCACCCATGGGTTCCATTATTGATTTTTATTGTACTCCAATTAGCCAATACTGTTTCTGAATATTACCTTAACATGTGTGCAAAGTTTCATTATGATCGGATCAATGGTGTAGGCATCAGCTGGCTATATACAGACAGATAGAAATTGCCATTTATGTAGTAGATTACTTTATTTCAAGTTTTCATGGTCATTTCTATAAAAATGCTTTAAATCTCAGACTACCGTTGGCTAGTTTATCATTAATCTCAATTTGTTGCTTTTTAGCAGAACGTAGATCTATTAGACCGTTACGTAAACAGCACGATCAGAAGATAAAGACGTATCTATTTGAATATCTATCATGTATCCTCAGGAGCCTGTCTGACATGGACGCCGCCTTCCTGTCGAGGGCAACTTCTACATTTTCCGATCTGTGTTGTTTACCTCACGGCTCTAGACTGCAAAACGAGTTGAGCGTTGCGATGAAATGCCGCGAATGTAAATGAAATATAGACTAGACTGAAATTAATAATAAAATTGATTCCTCTAAGAAACTAGAAGAGGATACTTTTAGAATTAATGTATGTACGAGAGTAATACCAAAAGAAAGGTCTCCAACGCTCTGAAGACGTAGCGAAACTGTTTGTGTGGCCATTGGTAACAGTGTTGGGCTTGTTGTACATGCGCACACGCCTCTACCGGCCCCAGCGCACGCCTCGCTGCCACACTCGATCTTGGTTTGGTTGTCGTTTCTGATGGAACTCTTCACCGACGCTACCGCCAAGTATGAAGTTCTCGAAGATATTCGGATTTAGAACACAAAAAATATTAAACTAGGGATTGGCAAAAAAAAAAATCAGCTTCTACGAGTTTCAAAAGCGAATTAAAATTAATTAAATCTATTATTTAAGGTCAAACTTTGTCTAAACCGATAAGTAGTAACATCATTAAAAAAAGAAAAAATATCATTACATATGTAGTTTATTTTTAAAAGATTTAAGACCATTTCTTTTGGTCAATTTCGACGCGATCCGCCATTTTGTCTCTTTTTCAAGGGTTTAGGCACTTGTTTACAATTTTAATATAACATTCGCGATTACAAAAAAATTACCAAAAATCAGGTAATTATCCGATTTTAATAAAATTTTCAGTATTGATTTATCAATTAATGGATTTTATAATGCATCAGTTATTTTATTTCAAAACTTTAATTTAGTATTTTTGCTATGAAAATTAATATATAAAATTCATTTAAAATAAGAAATATTTGGATTTTAAGTTCAAAATGTTATATTTTTAGATTCTAGAAATAGATATCTATTCAATGCAAACCTTATTTTAGATACATAAAGTAATAGCTTTTAAATGAAAACACAATTGAAAATGTACCCCCCCCCTTTTAAGCAGAAAAAATATCGATGTATAATTTTTTTTTATAAGATAATAGCCAATTAAATAATTATCGAAATGAGTAAAAAAAAATCCAAAAAATTAATTATTTATTAGTTTTTTACATTTTATTTTTCGATTTTCGGTACTCATTTTCTCATAGAACAGCAACCGTAAATTTTTTTTGTTTCTATTCATAACCTCGGTCTTTTATCTCTTTATTTATACTGTAATTAGTATTGAAAATGACCAACTTGCAAAACATTTTACGCCCCCAGCATAAGGGGGGTCAAAATTAAATGACCTGGGAAAATGAGAAAGTGTTGAAATAAAATAAATAATGCATTATAAAGATCATTCATTGATGAATAAACACTGAAAATTTCATTAAAATCCGATAATTCCCTGATTTTTGGTAAATTATTTTCTGTAGGGGGGGGGGGCTAAAGTCATTTTGTCAAAAACGCATTTTAGGCTCAGTTTGCCAGTCCCTATATTAAACCGATTGGAATTCATCGACAATTAATGGAAGTGTTTGGCGAGTCGTCGCTGGATATGACAAATTTTCGTAAGTGGTGCTGGGAGTTTCTAACGACGACGGGGTTCAACGCTTGTTTAACGACATGGCAGCTAGCTGGTATGACACAGGCATACACAGCGACTATATAATACCTGGAACGAAATGACGATTATGTAGAAAAATAGATACACGTTGAAACTTGAAAATGATGTAAATATCATTGACAATAAACTATAAACGTTTCGGTAATATCTAAATATTTTTGAGACCTTACCTTTATGATTAGCCTCGTATAAATATAAACATCGTGTGTCAAAAAAGTATCGAGATTTTTAAAAACTTTTTGCCACACCTTGTATTCTGTAAAAAAAAATTCCATTCATTAATTTTTTCAGAATACATAGTTTGTCAAAAAGTACCATGTTCAAAGCTGTATTTACCAAGATAGAAATGAAGAATAAATGGAACGTTATTTTTTTCCATACTTTGATGACAATCTTGTATATATTATATATATATATATATATATATATATATATATATATAATATATATATATATTTAATATACCAAACGTATTGGTAAATCCTCGCAGTGGGAAAAAAACCCAGCAAATAGTTTGATTGTAAAAATATACTACCAAACATCAACCGGGGAGAAAAAAAATTTTGGAAAAAAGAAAAGACCATGATTATCGTACCAACAAAAAATAATCTATTGGTACAATATTTGGTCAAAAGAAAAAACAATTTATATGCATAAATATACATAAGATATATATATATATTCATATAAAACCGCCAGGAGACTAAAGCTAATAAGTAAAAAGTGCTCAATACCTAAGTAGAGCAAATAATAAAGATAAATCTAATGAGTCAGACGAACCTACTAAAAGTTTCGCTTAATGCTCTTCAGGGCTAAGATCTTAGCCCTGAAGAGCATTAAGCGAAACTTTTAGTAGGTTCGTCTGACTCATTAGATGTATCTTTATATATATATATATATATATATATATATATGAAATTTAACATTATGAAAAAAACATATGATGTTTGTTATGTAATAGCTGACAGTACTGTTTCGACCAAATCGATAAGTTGGTCTTCATCAAAGAGCGACATAGATGGGAAGAGAAGATATCCGTTAAACTTATCGATTTGGTCGAAACAGTACTGTCAGCTATTACATAACAAACATCATATGTTTTTTCATAATGTTAAATTTCATACTGTCGGATTAATTTCCATCTATTTTTCATATATATATATATATATATATATATATATTATATATATATATATATATATTAGGCGGATCAAAATATTGCACACATATTCCGACAAAAATTAAAAGAAATACTTAAGTGAATGCAAATAAAAGTGACATAACTAAAAGAAAATTATACCTATGAATCTTTTTAATGACTGATAAAACTGTTTACGTTCCTCGGGCAATAAGGCCGTCCCATCGTGTAGCAATGCTTTGCAAGCTAAATACGGCACTACTGATTAGCGATTTCGAACCTCACATACTTGTGACCTTGTGTCACATCCTACCAGTGGCGAACGGTTTGGCTAAATACTTATCTCTCTCAGGCATTCTTGAATCCATATTCCTGTTATAAATCTTAAAATAAGAATGGTCGCTATGTACTTTTAAAGAAAGAAGATAATATTTCTTATCTCCCCAGATACACATTAACGGGCATACGCACACATACACAGATATATAGTTACACACATATAATATATATGCACATATGTAAAATAATATTATATATATATGGATATAATATAAACATATATATGAATAATATATGTTGTTATATATATGGATAAACATATAAATACATATATGTTGGTTATATATGAATATATATATATATATATATATATATATATATATATGATATATATATATATATATGAATATATATGTATATATATATAATATAATATATATGTATATATATAATACATGAATATAATATATATATAATGTACATGTATATATATATATAATATATATATGATATATATATATAATATATATGTAATATATATTATGTATATATATACAATGTATATACATATACATAAATATAATATATAAATATATAGATATAGTATACATAATATACAAATATATAATATATATATATATATATATATATATATATATATATATATATGTGTATGTAGATAAACCCACCCCTCTTGGTGGGGGTCCAGTGGCTTGAGCCATGGATCTTTACAAGTTAATAGCGTCGATCCCAGGGGGCTTCCCCCTCAGGCAATACCTGCCCCCTTGACATAAAGGGGCAGGGCTGGGTTTATTGGGAAATGCCGACGGTATCGACGCAATTTTTGTTCTTTCCCACCCATGAGCTTCGGCTAGTGGGTGGGCCCACGTTAAAACGCGGCCTTGTGCCCATCCCATACAAGTGGGGTATGAGGCAAATACCTATATATATATATATTATATATATTATATATATATATATATATATATATAATACTAGCAAATATATGCACCCTCCGGGTGCAAGTATTTTAAGTTTTAATGTAATGAAATATCGTATTAAATTAGAGGCAGACAAAAAGATATTGTAACAGAGTGGGGGTATAATAGAAAAATAGAAATGAAACTTACTCTTCCATCACTCCCGTCTTTCATTGCTGAATTTTACTTATTTAACTATTTAGTTAAATTAGGAAATAAAGAAAAAATGACTGTTATTTTTTCTTGTTAATGGATTTCATTTAAGATTCATTTGAAGAGATTTTTGCTTATATTCATTAAAATAAAACCAAAAAGTTAGAAAACAATAATACTAAGCACATATTTAATAAAATCACATTTTTAATATCAATATGCAAATTAGCCTTCCCATTCACACTGCAAAACCGCTATTTTTGTATATATAAATACAATGCATGTTATTTTATGTAGATATGGACAACACTAATAAAAGGTGAAGAAATTTATTAATAATTGAGGTTTAAATATAACTAAAATCATGAAGAATGTGATGTAAATAACTATGTTAATTGTGACTCGATTAGTAATATAGTTTCGGTTACAGACAGAAAAACACACAATCTCCATTATAATAAGATATATATATATATATGTGTGTGTGTGTGTGTGTGTGTGTGCATGCCTTTAGGACAAGACTTGACGGCGACTATAGAATACTTTCTTTCCTGTTTTTAATAAATGCAAATTATACGGAAATACAAACTGAAGAAAGAAACCAAAGTGATTATGATAAATGCAATAAAATCAGATACAGATGTTTGGTAAGGTAGAGAAGTTTATCTCGACTATATATACAAACATATATGTATTTATATGTTATATCCATATATATACAAACATATATATTTGCATATTATATCCATATATCTCTACGTTTGTCGCCAGTGGTTGAAGGATTTCACGAGCGAGTTTTCAAGGCAGGTAAAGTCGCAGTACAATTTTGCTGACGGAATACTACTGCCGCCAATTTTGGCTTTTTTGATAAACGGGTAATTCCATGTCAAATCACCCAGAAAAAAGTAAAATTGTTACCCACTTCCTTCAAATTCTGAAATTCTGTCCAAGTGCGGACTATGTTAAAGTTAGACAATTCCTAAAATTTGAGCTTCCAATTCCAAAAATTGGCCGAGTTATGTCAATTTTTAGCTGTCCAATTAAAAAAAATATGGGGGGGGGGCGTAAATAATGGCTACTTTTTGTAATCTATTTTGTCCGTAAAATGAGTTCTAGAGCTTTCCTACTCCTAAAAATTGGTTTATAAAAGCATTTGGTCCAAAGAATCCAAAACTGCTATCAAATAAATCTGTTGCATAATCTATGCAGTTGCATAAGATTATTGTCAGTCCCCTGTATTTCTGAAGGGATGGCCCTTTTCATATCACGGGCGGGACTTTCCATAGAATATTACAGAAAGCCCGCGAAATACGTGAAGTCACGTGGGACCTAGTTGGGTCTTCAGTTTCAGTTTGGACGCCAGGCAGATAAGATGTCTCTGCCTTAACTGGAGCTCACTGCATACGCGCGCTATGTTAGTTAGATGAATATGTTTAGTTAAGAAATAAAAGTTTAGATAAATAATATGGTTTTGTGGTTAATGAATGTCTTGGTAACAAGACTGATCTAGAAGAAGACATGAATTAAGTGCGACCGACCACCAAGACGAAGTCCAGACGCTAGAAGAGACGTTAAAAGAGACACTAGCAGAAGAACGTAAGATACCAAAGATGAATAGAAGAAAAATAGAAGAAAGTAAAAAGAAGAGTATACAACAAGTCTTACAGTTAACCAATTTTAAGTTATTAATGATTCCTGATTTTTTCATAGCAAGATCAATCTCCTAATCTATGAAAAAAAATCTATTATAATTTTACATATATTGAATATTATTTGTACCAAAAAGATAATTTCCTTTTTGCTCAGAACCGAAGCTACAACATTAGTTAAAACTGTGCACTTTTATGTTTCAAGTGTTTTCGTTCAGCTATTGAATAAGGTCTATATCGAGAAAAATAATTCTCAGAGTGCAATAGAAATGATCAGGATATTATTAGTGGTTGGATATATTTGAAATAATATAGAAATAATACATTTCCTTTGTATCAATCATATTGCCTGCAAAATTCTGACAATATATGACTGTATTTCAAACTTTTTAAACCTCTGTAAATACTTCTAGTAGATAAACATATGTTTTATTTGTATATTTTTATCATTTCCAATTTTCAATTCCATCATGAAATGTGATACCGATATTGACCTTTGTATATTATCAGAATGACACCCCCTTTTGGGGGGAGGGGGATTAACCTTCTGCTGGGGATGCAATCAGTATATTCTAAGTCCCACTAACAGCCGAAGTTGAGCAGCGATGATCCTGTTCAATACTTAATTGGGTGGCCATTTAAGCAACAGCAGGTACTGTAAGCAACTTGAGTCCCTGGTTTATCAAAATGACGATTCAGCATTAAATACCCCGAAAATGTTTATGTGCCGTAAAAGAAAATAGCCAACCAACCGACCTACCAACTCGGTATTTGTTTCATTAGTGTTTATCAAAAATATTAGCCTGCCTCTAGTAAGTATCAGAAAAATGATAGTGAATTATCTCCCCCTGCCACCAGAGGGCGGATCACCAACATACAATGTTGGCGGCAAAATCAAACCCTTTCAGTTATCAAAATGCTGTTGACCTGACTAGTCGCTTTAACAAGCCCTCCATTCACCGTCCACTTATCAAGGGCTGTTAACCAGACGAGTCGCTAAAATAAGTACTCCCAACACTTTGCCCATCAAAGGGCCTGTCACTTATCCTAAGAACTTCCACCTGGAGAGACGCGTCTTAACAGCACTCCAAAACGACCGCGAGTAGAAATCATTCTAGCGCAACTTCAACTTAAAACTCAGCAGATAAGTCTGGCCGCAAATTACCATAAATTTGCAGCAATCTTTTTGTACCCTTTGTTTAATATATGTGTTTAATTTCCACCTGTATTTGTCTTCTTCATCTGAAATTATTTGCCAGCCACCGGGAGATTTAAGAGCTCCGTACTATCCCGTAATTCCTCTTTATAGTGCTGTAG
The DNA here is from genome assembly GCA_023376005.1 of Doryteuthis pealeii. NCBI lineage: Eukaryota > Metazoa > Mollusca > Cephalopoda > Myopsida > Loliginidae > Doryteuthis > Doryteuthis pealeii. Next base: position 75,891,788 of record CM042141.1, on the reverse strand, counting down.
AGTAGTTTGTCGTGTATAGGATCTGTAGAAATCATTCTAGCGCAACTTCTACTTAAAACTCAGCAGATAAGTCTGGCCGCAAATGCCATAAATTTGCAGCAATCTTTTTGTACCCTTTTGTTTTGATATATGTATTTAATTTCCATGTGTTTCTCTTCTTTCATCCGAAATTATTTGCCTGCCACTGGGAGATTTAAGAGCTCCGTACTATCCCGTAATTCCTCTTATAAGTGCTGTAGAGTAGTGTTGTCGTGTATAGGATATGTAGTCACGAAGTTAATCGTTGCTCTGAATTTCGGATACACGCTTCAGGGAATACATTTATTGGAATATTTGGGAAATAAAATATCACTTTAGATAATCATATTTCTAAGTTAAAAAAAAGATAGTGTATTTCTTAAAGTCATTATCTAATAAACCGCTTTCTGTTAATTTTATTTTATCCAGAGGCCACAAGAGACCGACATATGCCCGCAGATATGAACATAGATGAAAGAAATAGCGACTTCCTACATTTTTAAACAAGTTTATTGATTTTATGTTTAGGTAAAATGGAAATCAGGAACTTCATTTTCATTTTAAGAATGAAAGAATCACTGAATTTTATGCTGGCTAATTTTTTTAATAATGAGCTGTTTATGTCACCGTTTTGATATCACAGGTGATATTTACCAAACAATTACATTAAAACTGTTTTTCATTCTGAGTAGCAAGAAACGTGGATATACCACGGTATGATAATTTAACTATTACAACGTTTGATGTGTTTATTTAAGAGTTATTGCAAAATAGTTCAATGTGTAAAAAGTATAATAATCTCTGGCAAAATTCTTTTTTCTCATTTCTCCTCTTTTTTCTTCATCTTTTCCCTTTTTTCTTCTTTTTTTCTTTTTTCTTCTTTTTTCCCTTATTTTTCTATTGTTATTTTTCTTTCTTTCTTTTCTGCTTTTTTTTAATATTTCACTGAAACAGACAATGCTTGTTATTGCTTTCTATCTCTCACCTTTCTTTATTTATTTATTTCTTTTTCCACCTGACATGTAGAACGTTATTTCTCTTCTCTTTCTTTCCATACAATTACAATGATATGGTCCATTGTTTATCTAAGGTAATGACAGGTCAGAACATTTGAACACACATTCATATCTTAGGAATCAAAACGGAATAGTCCATTATTTATCTGAGGTGAGGACAGGTCAGAACATTTGAACACACGCATTCATATCTTAGGAATCAAAACGGAATAGTTCATTATTTATCTGAGGTGAGGACAGGGCATAACATTTGAACACACGCATTCAAATCTTAGGAATCAAAACGGAATGATCCATTATTTATCTGAGGTGAGGACAGGGCATAACATTTGAACACATGCATTCATATTTTATGAATCAAAATAGAATGGTCCATTATTTATCTGAGGTGAGGACAGGGTATAACATTTGAACACACGCATTCAAATCTTAGGAATCAAAACGGAATGGTCCATTGTTTATCTTAGGTAATGACAGGTCAGAACATTTGAACACACGCATTCAAATCTTAAGAATCAAAACGGAATGGTCCATTATTTATCTGAGGTGAGGACAGGGCATAACATTTGAACACACGCATTCAAATCTTAAGAATCAAAACGGAATGGTCCATTATTCATCTGAGGTGATGACAGGGCGTAACATACGTTGTTACGTACTAACTTATTGATATATAGAATGAACAAAACAGATCACGGTTTAATTTAATCGTCAGGTATGAGAAAGAGAATCTGCATCACAAGAGACACGATGAAAACCGTAGTTAAGTCGCGATAACTCTCAATCTCCCCCTCCCTTTCTCTTTCTCTTTCTCTCTCTCTCTCTCTCTCTCTCTCTCTCTCTCTCTTACTCACTCTCATTGTCTCCTACACCCACTCCCTCATTCTCAACTTCTCTCGCTCGCTCATTCACTCATTCACACTCCATCTCTCCCTATCATACACTCGCTCTATTTCTCACTCACTTACTCACTTCTCATCTTCCTCTCATCCACTCTCTCTCTCTCTCTCTCTCTCTATCACTTGCTCAATCACTCACACTGCACCCCTCACTCTCTCTCTTTATCACACACACACACACAAACTCACTCGTACACCCTCTCTCATTTTCCATCTCTATTTCTATTTCTATATATTTCTATCTGACGCACACTCTCTTTCTCTCTTCATATCACTCACTGTATATCTCTCTCTATTACTCACTGACTCACTCTATATCTCTCTGTCTCTCCCTCTCCCTCATGCAATCTCAATCTCTTTCTCTCTCACTCACTCCGTCTTTTTCACTCAATCTCGATCACTATCTGTATCTCCCTCCCTCCCTCCATCTATCTCTTCCTCTCTCTCTTACGCATCAATTCTTCTATTCTATTCTATTCTCTCTCCCTCCCACTCTCTCTCTCTCTCTCTGTTTATCTATCTATCTATCTATCTATCTATCTATCTATTTCTAACCCAGTAATTGTCATTGGTAAGCTTCTATTTTTATCCAATCCGGCTCGTTGTCATACAATACGATTGACCTGTTCCATATGAATTCATTCTTAAAAATTCCTTTCTTGAGCCTCAAAATACTTTTTAGATATAAACAAACCTATTTACAGTGTCGGTTATTAAACAAATGACATTGACCCGCTTTTCTGTCAGGTTTACAGAACTGCTGATGACATGATTACATTACAATATCAAATGATACAACAAGTTAAGGCAGTGGCTTAAAAACGAAGCTGTTGTCCCAATAACATTCTAATGTCGATTGCATTTGAGCACGTAGACAAGGTCGAGGCATTTGTTGTATAACCGTATATACCCTTCTAACATACTCGGGTATATAAACGGTGAGATTTCATCTCGTGTATGATAGAGAGAGAGAGGGGGAGACAGGCAGACAGACAGACAGACATATTAGATTAGAGATGAGTGATCTTACTTGGTACTCTTCTTGTTGCTTACTGCTTCTGTAATTTATTTAAGCTTCTGCTGGAGGTTGACTTTCCTTCTTAATTCGTTTTCTGGGCTGGCCTCAACCTTGTTTTAATAATTTACACAAGACTTGGTTTTGCTTGATCAAGTTTTTATTTATTTTTAGATTTATTTTTAGATTCAATGATTCCGCCGCAGGGATGAGACTGAACCCGGGAGAGCTAACTAAAAACTAACTTATTCTCACGTGTCTTTCAACGTTTATTAACAGTCACCGGTAATTTTCCATGGGGACCCCTTGATTATAAATCAACATACCTTGATCAAAATTCTTCTAGCTACAGGTATGTTCGTAATTTATGACTTCTCATAAATTGAAACACGTTTTCCTTTAACTCATAGTCAGGTAACACTGTTTATTACCACTCTCCCTTAGTGCACTGAATAATCAAAGATTATCTTTGCTATAAGGAAATAATTTAATAATTTCGAACCTAAGTTTGCAGGTTACGACCTAAGATGAATTATAACTTAGGAAATTTCAGTTCATGCCAGACTTGATATTCGATTTAAGTTTCGTTGGGTATTTTTTCCCCCATAGTACATCATCTAGGGTATATATTACAGTCGCATTTCGTAAGTCTTAAACCCAGTATTTTCGAGGGATTTTTTTTTCGTAATTTGTATATTGCTACTAGGGGAAAAATACTTCTCAATTGTTACGACTTACATTCTTTTCAGTCTCATATATCCAACGCGTTTTTTTTCTTAGTAACATCCTAGCCATGCCAATGCATTTATTAAAAAGAAAATGTCTGAGTCGCGCGATTCGGTTTATAACAACTACTCTTATCAATGATTGGCTGTAGAATTGGCCATTCAGATATAAAGAGTCTGAGGATGACGTAGTTTAAACGTTTTTGTTGGCGTTGCACAAGGGTGGCGTGTTGGAGTTTGATCGTCTCCAACGGGGTCTGGCTGGCTGAGGTGGGTATTATGTTGGAAGACCCAAAAACCCCCTACGAGGCCAGCCAAGACAAAAAAAAGGACAACGGTACAGAAAAAAACAACAAAAAACAAAACAAAAAAAAAACAAAAAAAAAACAAAAGACTTCTCAATTGTTACGACTTACATTCCTTTCAGTCTCATATATCCAAAGCGTTTTTCTTCTTAGTAACATCCTAGCCATGCCAATACATTTATTAAAAGAAAATGTCTGAATCGTGCGATCCGGTTTATAACAACTACTCTCATCAATGATTGGCTGAAGAAATGGCCATTCAGATATAAGAGTTCGAGGATCGCGTTGACGTATTATTAGTTTTTTTGTTGGCGTTGCACAAGGGCGGCGTGTTGGAATTTGATCGTCTCCAACGGGGTCTGGCTGGCTGAGGGGGATATTATGTTGGAAGACCCGAAACCCCCCTACGAAGCCAGCCAATAACATAACTGACGACGCCACCCTGCGATAAGTCTAGCGTATTTCAAACATATAACCCTTAATGATATTGTGAATTCCATTATCAGACTAGACGGTTAATGAGTCCGTGAGATTCTCGTTCTATGATCCATGATGATATTGATGCATCTGTTTAGGAAGAAGTGAAGGATATAGATAGATCTATTATACAGACGATGTAGATTATTAAAAAAATGACAAGAAACACGAACACACCTAACAGAAAATCACAGCCTATAGTGAGAAAGAGTTTTCCGAGCTTAGTTCCATGTTTTGTCACTCGTGCTTTTTGGCAAGTCAGTTAAGATTTCGGAAAGTTAGAAGTTTAGATTTTTACCGAAACAAGTCAGTTTGAGAAATGGGTACAGTCCGTCGTTCAGTTGGTTCAACAGTTGTTAGTAGGGCTACAGTCACTAAAATAAGGTGCCCTTTTCATGCCTTTTCCAAGGGTATTAGAGCTATGTGAAAGGCAAACAGCCTCGCCCAGGATTTGAACTCGGGTTGACGAGTCCATTTCCCACGACTTTAAATATGAGCCCATGCACTTCCATTTGATAAGTGGTATAGTCAGTCATTCAGTTGACTAAGAAGCTGATAGGGGAATCATCATCAGGTCACATCAGGTCACATCAGGTCACCCTGACAACATGGATATCCATGACTCTCTCCCTCAAATTTTCCCTAACGGTCATCACCCCTTGGGTTGTCCGCCGTACAACATCCAGAATCGGCACAGAGCTTATTGGTGTAAGTTCTTGCTAGTCAGCCTATACTGGTGTGTCCATGTGTAGGTGTCCGCTGGAGAAAGTCACATGAGTTTGTTCTTGCTTCGTCTTACTCGGATAGTTTGTGTGATGGGGGAATATTGGCCGTACAACTGCTTTTGTGGGTGGCTGCTTCCAAGATTTGTCCCAAATAGCATAGAGCATCCTTATGTAGCTCTCATCTATCTTTTTCTCAAAATTTCAAGTCTAAGTGGTACAGCCATACAGTAGCACATATGCGGCTATAGCTTGGAAGAATTTTCGCTTTATCTTATCAGTGTTATCAGGTCACTAAAAACCAGTGAAAAATAACGAAAGTGTCACAAGTTTCTTAAAAAGTGATGATGTCCAATCTAATCTGTAACTAAACGTGAATTTATAGCATTTTTATTTTTACATTTAATACATTTCATACATCTAAGATGGCAACGATCAAGTAATTTTCTTCATCTTTTTTCCTTGATGAAACCACACAAAGATAAGTTCACAATTCCAACTTGTGATATTTTATTATTTTTCACATCTCGCTTCCTTTTCTTGTGTTCTTTTTTTGTTTTGTTTTGTTTTACGGCATATCAACCTCAGTGGGTCATTTAATGCTGATAAAGTTTTTAAATAAATCAATTCTTAATGGATAATACATTTTTTTATAAATACATTTTTCTATTTAACCCATAGATGGGACCCTAACCGGTACTACCACTCCGGGTCAGAGTGGACCAGGGAGCAATGGTGATGAAAGGGTGCTCCACATTCCCCAAACCTCCAAAACTGGAACCTCACCATCAGATAGAGTTTAACGTCATTCCCAGGACATGTAGACCCGCAGCCACCGCCTTCTAGCACCCATATGATAAAGAGGGGTTGGGGCTTGCCATAAGGGAAATAGGGTTGGGGCAATCATATAGGTGCTAGGGCTTGACATGACCAGCCGATTGATCGGAGAGGGCCTCTCTGACCGCCCGTCTAGCCCAAGATAGGGCCAAAGTGGAGTATTGCAAGTCATGAACTGCTCATCCACCTGGGCTCTATCCTTAACCATCACGGGTCGCCACCCACGGCCAACAGGTGGCCCCATTAGGGGAGTCTTACCCCTCTGCAGAGGTGCAGTCGGTGCATTCTAACGCCCCAGCCGACAGGTTCTTATGTTGTATACAGCTTCTTAATTTCTTCTAATATCTTCTACTATCAGATTACTGCTTCTCATTCGTCGGGTGTCGGTGTCCTTCGAATCGACCGGGTATCCTCTTCATCGGGAGTTGTGTGTTTCTCTGAGTTACATCCTTGTTCTTTTATCAGGAAACACGGATACATTTTGTCGTGTACACTTTTATCACCTCGATTCCCGAAAAATTCTTTTCCGCGTGCGCATGGGAAGAATCAGCTGTAGCAGACGCAAAGGCACATCTGGCCCTAACGACCACTGGGTTCAACTCCGACTGACAAAATTCTATCTTCCACGAATCGCCTAATTATATGGCTTCCTAAGCTAATGAGAATCCCATTCCTTGTGAACTTTGGTTTAAGACCTGTATATCAAATTCTCAGCGATTATCCACTGATTTACCTTTGATTCTAAAATTTAAACTACACTTGGTTACAAAAATGATAGGCTATGCTTATCTATTATGTTATCTGTTATCAATCGCCATTATATTTTACAAAATGTTTTCTTGTTCCAATAAGGAACGGTAGTAATACAAATGTTCGGTAATTTATGAGGAAGTTCGTCCCGGTCTCCTGCCTCATAAATTGCTACCCGGTGACTATCAAAATAACAACCCCGGCTCGTCGTAATTCTTGTTTATTTATCGTAATTTGTCGTAATTCTTCTTTAGATATGAAGATGGATATATAGTTTGGAATAGACTGAGATAGATAGATAGATAGATAAACAAACAAAATAATATAGATAGANGTAGATATGAACAAATGGAGATAGATAGATATTTTTGACAAGTAAACGTATTTGGGGGGGGGTCGCTTCTTTTTCTGTCGTAATTTTGCTTTATTAAACTAAAAACAAAACATTAAACAAACTATGAAATAACAAAAACTTAGTATTTTTAAAGTAATATAGAATAAATATGAACAAATTGAGATAGATAGATAGATAGATAGATTATGAAGAATGGATAGTTTTGAATAGACTGAGCTGGGGTGGGTTATTTTAATAGTTCACCGGGTAGCAATTTTTGAGGCAGAGACCCGGGAGCACGTTCCGTCATTAAATCTACCCAAAATGTATCTTAAGTTGCAACAAGATTTTTTAAATATTGGAAAAAGAAAAACAAACAAAAAAAAAAACAAAAACAAACAATCACGGAGGTGTTGAATGTGATTGGTGGGTTAGATGTGTAAATTGCCTTCAAAATCTTTATATTACACACACACACACACACACACACACACACACATATATATATATATATATATATATATCTGTGTGTGTGTGTGTGTGTGTGTAGGACCAGCGAAATGGTTGAAAGCGCTAGGGTAAAAAATATGAGACAATTTCTCCACTACCTGTATCCCGATATACGAAAAAAGTTAAAGCAGCGAAGATATGAAATAAACGGCGCTTGGAAACTGACAGTTGGGGGCCTATGTGATTTTAAAATAAGTGAAATATTTGAGATTGTGTTTTCCTAATAAGCAGTTTCAAGATTTGGTTCTAATCTTGAACACTCTTTGCTTATGAATATTGAAAATGACATAATAAACATACACACATACATGCATATATATATATAATATATATATATATATATTATATATATATATTTATTTTTATTTATTTATTTTACGTCTAAATTTTACAGGTGTGGAAAAAAACAGGTAATCAGATACCCGATACAGCAATAAAAAAACGTTTGTGACAACCTCCTTCAGTCGGAATTATCCTGAAGAACCATTCGAGTGAAACCTAAGGAGATAGTGTTTGACTCTTGTAGGTCTTTATATATATATATATATATATATATTTGGGAGAATATGTGGTTAATTGAAGTCGTACCTAATTTTGAAGGTTAATTAATTGATAATTAATTAATTAGGCGGGCATACCTATTCAAATGTAAGACTAAACAAATGGAGAAAAACCAATCTCTATATGTATATTTCGGCAGATTACAGAGATTGATTTTTCTCGATTTGTTTAACCTTAAATTTGAATAGGTATGCCCGCCTAATTGATTAATTATTAATTAATTATATTTAAAAATTAAGTACGACTTTAATTAAGCACATATTCTCCCAAAAATTGTCGGCTAAAAAAGCCATATCAAAACACATCGTTTGTGTATTTACTTCTCATATATATATATATATATATATATATATATATATATATATATGTGTGTGTGTGTGTGTATTTTGGCAAATGTGTTTGAAACATTTATCGCCCATACTTAACACTTATCTTCCAGGTTTATAGCTCATTACTAGCTGCTACGGTAGAAGTCTTAAATTGGTTAGTTCAAGACACAGGGATATCAAAAATTTAATTCCTTTGAACGAATGGATATGTTACGTTAACAGTTAATTTTTCGTCTCTTCATTTGGGGCATATTAACTCTTTTAAAACTTTAAAGAAATACAAAAGCTTTTCT
>CM042141.1:75850497-75880497 GCA_023376005.1 Doryteuthis pealeii | reverse complement strand
ACATAAAGTTCATAAACACTCCAAAAATACCTTCTTTTTTTTTTGTTAAAACATAAGTTCCTCTTTTTTTATTATTTCTTTTCTCTTTTTTTTTCATTAAATATAAGTTCCTCCTTTTCTCTTTCTTTAAATCCGTTTACAACAATCACTCCTTTCGTTTCTTTCCCTTTCAAATCAATTCGGTTTTTCTTCAAATAATAACCTCTTTTCCAGTTTCTTAAACTTTTTTTTACCTTTTTGTTGATAAATAAATAATAAATCACTTACTGGCAATAATTCTTGTTCTTTTCAACTAATCTGATTCAACCGTCACTTCAACTCTCTCTAATTCTGTCGTCTGTCTTGTTACCGATTCAACTCCATTCTTTCTGACCGTCTCCCTTCTCGTGTCCCGTCCGTCTCTGTCTCGTCTGCTTCAGTCAAATCTTTTCCCGGTCATTTTTAAAAAATCAAAACAAACCTAAGGGAATTAACCCCTTTTTTTCTGGCCAAGGGCAGCAACTCTTACCTTTACATTTATTTATTTAAATTTTATGCTTTTTTTTCTTTCCTTTTTTTTTCAACAAATAGTCAACCCCCTTGCTATTATTATATGATATTCTGTGAAATCTCAAAATATCATGACACCCTGGATGGATTGATATGCCGTTAAAATCAATCATGCAATCAATCAATCAATCTGAAGAACTTGGACTTTAACGAATGTTGCATAGCTCTTATTCTTCTTATTTATTTATAGAGCCGCTTTAGCTCAGTCGGTAGAGTGTTCGACTAGGAACTGCAATGTTCCTGGTTCGATACCGACCTTCGCCAACTCAGCATATGATTAACACAGGGATCTGCATGGTAAAGTAAGGAGCTGATGGTAGGCGTGGTGCTCCACCTCTGATGCAAAAACAACCTCCTTGATCTAGCGCTAGTAAAAAGGGGATATACTCCCTCGCTGTCTGGCTGGTACCGGCATTAGCCCGCCCCGCTGACTTTACTATATTCCATCTTCTTTCTCTGCTCGCTGAACTGAATCCTCTCGACTTCTGGTCTTCTTTTTGGGTTGGCTGGTTGTTTGGATTTTACGGCATGTCAACACTTGTTGGGTTATTCTATGCTGAATACTTTTTGCTTTATTCATTCTTAATGTGTATTCAACGTTTTTAAACCCATTTTTAACCCATTTTTAAACTCATTTTCTTTTAGTATTATATGCGTTATTCGGACTATTGTCCTCATCTTTATTGTTATCTGTACAACGTTTCGGCCGATATGCCCTCCGGCCTTCTTCAGGTATTTCTTGTCGAACTCGGGAACCTTCTCGGACTCGGGAACCTTCTTTTCGGACTCGGAAACCTTCTTTTCGAACTCGGGAACTTTCTTGTCGTAGTCGGGAACTTTCTTGACGTAATCGGGAGCCATCACGGAACTTTGAACCTAACCCTTTATTCAGTCCACGCTGGTATCCTGTTCTCATTCCGCTAACCATAACTAGGGTAGGAGTTGTGTTAATTATTTTTCTGTTACTGCCGCCTCTCAGGATTGAACCCGGAATCCAGAGATAACTGTCACTTAGAACTGTCTTAATCTAACTACCTTATCCACTAGGCCATTTTCTTTTCTGTTTAACCCATAGAATGGACACTAGCATGTACTACCACTCCAGATCAGGTTGGACCTGGGAGTAATGGCGATGAAGGGATACACCTCACAGTTCAAGAATTTGAATTTCATGAGATGTAGTTTAACGTCATACCAAGGACACTAAGACCCTCAGCCACCGCCTTCTAGCACATATATGATAAAAAGTATTAGGAGGTTCCCATAATGGCAGTAGTGTCGGAAAAATCATATAGGTGCTAAGTCATGACGTAACCAGCCGATTGAAATCAATCAACTCTTCGAAATCTTCAGTATTTTTTAGATAATGGATCGCTTTGACACAGAGAATCCATCTTCTGGATTGTATCTCTTGGCTATTCTAAAATGGATGGTATTCCTGGATGCCATGTAAACCATCAAAAATTGTCACTTGATTTTCCGTGTAGCTCACAGAATATCTCTTCTTAACACGGATGTATATGAATATAAAGTGTTGTTATGATTCCAACGGGAGAAAATTAAATATTTTATTAAAGAAAAGGACTGCAAAATGGATTACGTTTTTTAAAGAAATGTTTTTTTATTATTATTTTACATTAGCGACACGTGTTTCAGATCTTCTGATATCTTCTCGCTTGAAGAAGATATCAGAAAATCTGAAACACGCGTTGCTAATATAAAATAATAATAAAAAATTATTTAAAAACAATCCATTTTGTGGACATTTGCTTCTCTATATTATATATATATATATATATATATATATATATATATATATATAATATATATATATATATTATTTTAGCTGTATGAACTTTTATTTCATAAGAACCTTGTATGATATACAAATGATACAGAGAGAGTATCCGTGACGTAGTGTCTAACGTGCTGGAATATTTTATCGTAGTAAGCAGGTTCGAACGCCAATCTCGTTACGTCGTTCACTTTGGGACTATCATCCTTGTGAAAAATATGAAGCCCTTCACCTCACAGCTATTGATTGAATAGTACCACTACTCTTCTTCTACAAGGATGTTTTTGGCAGCAAATAAGTCATGAAGGTTGATATATCATTAAATGAATTTTGGAAATGTTCATCCGATCCTCGTAATCTAGGTTTCAATTAAAAATCAATTTGGAACCCTCAATTATGCAATTCTACGACTGAATTAGATATTTTAACTTGCCATATACCTTAATATTAAGGTTAAAGTGATGAGAAATGAACTCGTTGCCCCGAGTTCAAATCCTGGACGTGGTAATTGCATTTTACTTAGCGCTAATATCATTGGGAAAGATATGAATCCTTCTCTCCCTCCAGCTATGTGTAAATAGTAGGGTAGACTGGACTCTTTAACCTTAGTTAGGCAATCGGTCTAGGAGAAGGAAAACTCTGAATTCAAACTCCGCTTAAGAAATTGACCTTGTGTCGCATCCTGCTCGTGCTGAGGGGTTGGTAAATATATATACCGTAATATTTCACCCTAATCATCATCATGTTACGCTATTAGCACATATATCCATTACAACCGTCCCTATCACTCATTGTTCTCGGGAGGTCCTCTATCCAGCATCCAGTATCCGTGCAGAGCTGGGCAATGTACGTCTTTGCTGGACGGCCCACACTGGCGTGCCCATGTGCTGGCTTCCACAGAAGGACGTCACTTATGAGTTCGTCCTTCCTACTCAAGCAGTGTCCTGTGTGTCTTGTTCGTCTTACTCGGATGGTTTGGGTGATATGGGACAGGTGACCGTACAGCTGTTTCCTAGTGGGGTGTTGTTTCCACGTTTTGTTTAGGATCGCAAACAGCATTCCTGTGCAGCTCCTATCGCTAGGCGTTAGAGTCCAAGTGGTGCTGCCGTACAACAGCATTGATACGACAACGGCTTGGAAGAGTTATATTAGCCTCTGGAATTAGTAAACATCCCGGTAGTAATATCTCTTCTAGAGAAAGCAATGTCAATATAGGCATGCGAAAGGTATAGACTGCAATAAACACATTGTTGATCATATGGAAATCTGATAAAGTAAAGCAAAAATTATTCTTAGCCGCTAATGATGGCTGCATTACTTGGACTTTAACGAAATGCTTTGAGGAAAAGCTACAAGGTAACTACGCAAGGACACTGCATGTTGTCTTGAATAAATCCTGGAAGTAGCAGTCCACAAAAAATATCAACTTTACGGCCAGTAAAAGGAACAAGTGAGCGGAACAAGACATACTGGATACTATTGTAGAAGCAAATACGAACACATGTGACGTTCTTTTGTGGACACCTACACATACACCAGTATAGGCAAAACATACATTGATCAGTTCTGAGCTAATACTGGATGTCGTGGGGAAGACTTGCCAGAAGCTATAACCGATAGGGCCGAGTGGCGAGGGAGAGAGAGAGAGAGAGAGAGAGAGAGAGTTATGGAAATCCGTGCCGTCAGCATGACATGATGCTTTTGCTGATGGTGATGATGATACTAGACGACAAATAAACATATTGAGTTCCTGTTGTAAAAAGCAATCCATGACGATATTGATGCTTCTAGTTAGATTGCGCTGACAGCACTGACTCTCTCTCTCTCTCTCTCTCTCTCTCTCTCTCTCTCTCTCTCTCTCTCTCTCTCTCTCTTTCTGTCTGTCTCTCTCCAACTATCACTAGTCCAACCAGCAAAGAACATACATTGATCAGCTCTGTATGGATATTGGATGCTGTGAGAGGAAAGCGTGGTGAGCGAGCGATATTTATATATGCTCCTGTAACCCGGTACGGCTCTTTAGGAACGACTTTAATAAACTTTCACCGCCAGCATAACACAATGATCCTCTGTTTACAGATGTTATCTCTCTGGTGATCGTAAAGTATATACACATATGTATGTATTCAAAACAGTTAAAACGCCGCTCCTTAATGCCAGCTGGTGATGACCTAGAGATTAACGGATAGGGCAGACGTAAAGTCAGTCGGGTTTCGCTCCTGGTCGGAGTTAGTCGCTGTGTCTATCAACACTGATGATATATATATATATATATATATATATATATATATATAAAATGTTTTTTTAAAGTTGGGCGTTATTACGAAGCATTAAAAATATATAAATGAATGAACTCGATATTATGGAGTATTGGATTCACTTATTTTTTTAATTATTTTTTGTCATAAATTTTCAGGTTCGTTAGATACCCTTTATCAAATGAATGTTAACGGCTTCCTTGACTCTTTTGTTATCGACAGTGGCAGCGTCTGTGAAATATTTATAATAACGGAGAATTCCGATATCTGCGTTTAATCCCTTCACGTGTGTTTGTAATTTTAGAATCCATTTAGTTTCTGATTGTTTTCTAGATTGCGTTGTTGGAAATGCATGTTCTAATAAGAAGCATTTGAGCTGTGTAAGGTTGTGTGATAAGGTGTTAAAATGAAGTGCTATTGTACTATGCGGGGATTTGAGATTTATAGTGGATTTGTGGTTATTTAGTCTTAGTCTAAAGGATGTTGATGTTTCTCCCACATATCCGCTATTTCTACATTGTGTGCAGTATATATAGTATATGATGTTAGCGCTATCGCATGTTAGGTGTGGCGGATGGATTGTTATGTTTGTGTAGGGTATTTTTATTTTGGTTTCCGTATGTATGTGGCTGCAAATTTGGCATCTAGGCTTGTTGCATCGTTTATATTATATATTAGAGAGAGAGAGAGAGAGAGAGAGAGAGAGAGAGAGAGAGAGAGAGAGAGAGAGAGAGAGAGAGAGAGGAATTCGTGCTGTCAGCACGATTTAATGATGATGATGCTAATGATCATGATCATGGTGATGTCTAGTTCAATTTGTTTCTTATCCATAGCGTTTTGAAAGTGGAATTACTTCAGCCTCAAAGTGTCACAGAAGGAAGAATTATTTCAGCCTCAGTTTCAACAGAATGGTTTATTTTCGGTATTTCTATTTGTTACTTGATAAGTTCTTCAAGTCATTTCCTTTATCATCATCGGGATACCTAGCCAGTTATTGGAATGTTACCGGTATTTGATACCGGATAGGTTATTTATTTACGTGTCCCTATATAGTGTATCCATTGATAGACAAACATTGAATAGACGGAAAGAAAATGCGAGATAAACATATGCGACATTCAATGCATTATGGTGTAATGCTTAGCTAGCTATGTCTTGCAGATCGATTACTACAGAATAGCGAGTTCTATCCTCACTGGATGCTAAATAACTAGCGACCATGTGTCACATGCTACCGGTGGTGTACAGGTTGGATAAATAAATACCTACACCCTTGATCTTATATATATAAATATATAAAAATATAATTAGTATTGCAGGAATATACAACGTTTTTCCCGCCCTATCGGCTGGAGCGTTAGAATGCACCGACTGCACCTCTGCAGAGGGGTAAGACTCCCCCAATGGGGCCACCTGTTGGCCGTGGGTAGCGACTTGTGATGCTTAAGGATAGAGCCCAGGTGGATGAGCAGTTCATGACATGCAATACTCCACTTTGGCCCTATCTTGGGCTAGACGGGCGGCCGGAGAGGCCCCCTCCAATCAATCGGCTGGTCACGTCAAGCCCTAGCACCTCTATGATTTTCTCAACCCTATTGCCCTTATGACAAGCCCCAACCCCTTTTTTATCATATAGGTGATAGAAGGCGGTGGCTGCGGGTCTACATGTCCTGGCAATGACGTTAAACTCTATCTGATAGTGAGGTTGGAGGTTTGGGGAATGTGGAGAACCCCTTCATCACCATTGCTCCCTGGTCCACTCTGACCCGGAGTGGTAGTACCTGTTACGGTCCAATCTATGGGTTAAATAGAAAAATGTATTTATAAAAAAATTGTATTATCCATTAAGAATTGATTTATTTCAAAACTTTATCGGCATTAAATGACCCACTGAGGTTGATATGCCGTAAAACAAAACAAACCAAACCAAACAACGTTTTTCAAACTGGTAAAATATGCACATTGTTTCATAAACAATCGGTGTATAAAAAGTGGTTAAAATTGGAGAAAATGTCTTGCTTGTCTTAAGTTGTTTGGCTATATGGCTTTAAATGTGAAAATTTAACGCCTGTATTTGGAGATAAAGACGCTCTTCTTGTTGCATACTCATACACATATACCCATGTTGGGTACATACACAACTGTTCTTTTACTGGAGAGATAGAGAGATGCATAACTTACTTTTGGCCATTGTTGGTATCTAGTCGTTTCTATTCTTTCTCTATGACTTCTATTTCTCTGTGCTTGCTGGTCGGTCGCACTTGATTCATTTCTACTTCTTGGTCAGTCTTGTTGCCAAGACATTCATCAACCACAAAACCATATTATTTATGTAAACTTTTGTTTACTTAACTAAACATATTCCTCTAACTAAAAACACAGCGCACGTGTGCAAGTGAGTCCCAGATAAAGCAGATACATCTTCTTTGCTTGACGTCCAAGCTGAAAACTAACGGGTTAACTTGGTCCCACGTGCCTTCACGTACTTCGCGGGCTTTCTGTAATATTCCATGGAAAGTCCCGCCCGTGATATGAAAAGGGGCCATCCCTTCAGAAATACAGGGGGTTGACAATAATCTATGCATAGATTATGTAACATTCTGTTCAGTGAACAGAGATCTCGACGGGGACAAAAATTGGTCATCGCTTCGAAAAGGAGAACCAAAAAAGAAAGTGAAAGTGTTATCAGTTCTTACATGACCACGAACACGTGATATTTAAAACCACGCCCACAATCAATGAGAGACACTTGTTTTATATGAACGTACACAATTTCCAAAAATCATCAACTGCATTAAATAACCCCAGACCGGTTAACATGCTGTTGAAACCAATCAATCGTTCAATCAACAATGTGGACTCTGGTTGGGAACCACTGATCTTACTAGATATGTTACATAATTCGTGGGTAGCCAACGAATTATGTCTGTAAGTGTAGTAAAATTCAAATAACGGTATGGTAAATGGAAAGTTAACGTTGACCGTTGTAGGAAGTTGTAAAAGCGATTGACGCGGCAGTTCACCTTCTCTGACCTGGACGCCGATTGCTGATTGGCTGAAGGCGAGCGCGAGAAGGAAACTGACTTAGTTAGATATTAGCCGTTAGCTGAAGGAAGCAGATGTTAGGGTCATTGCTCCTGAGATGCCGAATTCTTACCACGCGGTTGAAAACACTTTTGGGCTTCGGGTTTTTGATACAGAATAAAAGCGTGTTGTAAAACAACGTCTTGCTTATTTATTACCATCAACGGAATGAGCACAGGCAAACCAGCCCAGCAGAAATCAACAGAAGAAGAAGATGGGTGCCGATGAAGTAGAACAAGAACCCATCTAACCTCCTCTCTCCTCTCCCCATTATATACCCAGCAGATGAACGGGTACATAACCGATATTAGCTGATTCATAAGCGTGTGTACGTACGCATGACTCCAACTCGCACTTGACGGTGTATATAACTTACTTGTTTATCTTCATAAGATAAAACAATGGCATTGGTTAATCACAAAATTCTGAAAACATTCGTCTTCCAGGAAATATGAATATATTTTTATCAACGTAGAAAGATATCACCAGAAGGCAGTCATACAAGAAAATGTAATGTTTTACAAAAATGTTAAAAACTTCCAAACCTTTAAGGATTACTGAAGAAAAAGATGGAGTTATGTGATTAGAATTCATGCACAAATTGAAGGGAACAAAAGTAAAAATTATTTGCAAACGAACTTAGAAGCAGACGATATTTTAAGCAAAATCATGGCGGGCTTAGAAAATAGTAAATCTTTTTTGTAGTTCATAGAGTGAAGCTATTAAAAGTTGAAAAAAATGTTTAAAACTCATTTTCTAAAAGGCAGATAATGCCGAGTTAAAATTATATAAAAAAATCTTCTGAAAACTCGGTAGACATGTGAACAAGAAGGAAAATTGAAGAAGAAGAAGAAGAAGAACAAGAAGAAGAAGAAGAAGAAGAAGAAGAAGAAGAAGAAGAAAGTAATGAGGAAGAAAATTTGAGAAATTGAATCACAAGAATGTCAGAAAAAGAAAAGAATGAAGGGTATCAACGAAAATTCTTCTTCTTCTTCTTCTTCTTCTTCTTCTTCTTCTTATTATTATTATTATTATTATTATTATTATTATTATTTGCTCCTTTTGAGTTTTCACATCAGCATTAGCTGATGGTCTTTCACTGGAGTCTGAGTGACAGCAAGTCTCCTCAGGTCTCCAGGACTCTTCTGACTATTCTGGCAGATTGCAGCCGTGCAGTGTTCTCAATGGTTTCAATCCTTCCTCTGATATCCAAACTTTCCAAACCCTTTTCTAATCCTTTTGGGACCGTTCCAAGTGCACCAACTACAATTGGTATAACTTTCACTTTCATATTCCATAACTTTTTCAGTTCTCTGGCAAGGTCCAGATATTTGTCCATTTTTTCATTTTCTTTTAGCTTCACCCTGTGATCTGCAGGCACTGCAAAATACACCAGTTAACAAGTTCTTTCTTTTTTGTTTATCAACACTAGGTCTGGTCTTCTTGCTGGGATAAGGTGATCCGTTTTTAAGTCCCAGAGAATTTTATGCGTTTCGTTCTCAAGAACAGATTCTGGTTTATGCATTTGGCATTTTGTTGTATGGTCAAAATTTAATTTTTTGCATAATTCCCAGTGGATCACCTTCCCAACCCAGTCGTGTCTAGTTTTGTATTCTCGTTGTGCTAGTTTGCTACATTTTATTATTATTATTATTATTATTATTATTATTATTATTATTAGTTGCTGTTGTTGTTGTTGTTGTTGTAGCCGTAGGGGTAGTAGTTGTAGGAGGTAAAGCTATAGTAATAGTCCCAGTTGTAGTTTAGTTGGTTTTTTTTTACGGTATATCAACCCTTTTCGGGTCAGTTAATGGCGAATCAAATCATTTTGAAAAAGGCAAAGAACTCACGCTGATCAAAGTACCGATTTTTGTTTAAATGGTCGCCCTATTAAATATTCAACAGTCTTCCTGCTTAACTCTGATGATCTAATGGGAACCAGAGCTTTCAGTGTCAATTGACCGTAATCAGTAGTAGCTGTTGTTGTCGTCACAGTACTACTACTACTAGAAGAAGAAGAAGAAGAAGAAGAAGAAGAAGAAGAAGAAGAAGAAGAAGAAGAAGAAATCAGAGCTTACCCCTTTAAATATTTATGCATAGCAGAACAATTTAAAACTCGAAGATACGGAGAAATGCACGTTTATTTGCTAGTCAGACGTACTCAATAGAGTTTTGTGTTAAATGTGAACTGAAAGACAAAAGACGACCGAAAGACAATGTTTGATATTGTGTTAAATTTAGTAAAAGGAGATCAGCAATATATTGATCTTATTCAGCAATAGCCTTGCAATTTTATTGGTTCATCTCCAAGTTTTATTCAAATGTCAAATGTTTTCAAATGACCCTGAAATACCAAAGAACAATCGTTAAAAGCCGGCCTCGTTTCTGCAATGATTGCCTCTTACTTACCTCTAGGGGGAGACAAAAGTTTGGCAATATTTTTGTGATAACAAAGAAGATGATAAAAAACTTTTCTGACTTTTTTCTCGGGCGACACCGGAACTCGTTTACGCGGTATACTCTTTCTCTGACGACAACGGAACTCACCTATGGCACCTCGAATACCAAATGATCACTGTGGACTGTTCCAGGAGTCCGTCTTTTATATTTGATATACCTCATGTGCTAGTTCCAGATTTGAATTCACCCAACATATATATATATAATATATATATATAATATATATATAATATATATATATATATAAGTCATCTACAGAGACGTGCTTCGGCGTTTCATGCCTCTTCAGTGTGGCTAGACACCGCTATATTTGGCTAGGGTCGAACTCAGACTGACCGTATGGCAGCCCGATATCTTATCCCCTCGTCCACTGCGGGGACTGGTGTTTTTAAACTATTAAGTACATAGATTTGTTTATGTATTTTACGGTCACTGAGAGATCAAATTTCCGGGGAAACGATCATTGATGTGTGTGTGTGTGTATGTGTGTGTGTGTGTGTGTGATGGTACCTTGACAGACGAGTTTATTTCGTTCCATTCGCAATACAATTTCCTCGTATGTCAAATCAATTTTCGCCATTGAAATAAACTAAAATGCCATTAATCTGTCACAGACCCCAAAACACACCATTTTTGTTACGTTTTTTAAATAAGATGAATCGCACCGCATTGCATAAAACATAATAAAATGAATTATGAACTGTCATCATCATCATCATCATCATCATCATGTTGCGCTGTCAGCGCGGATATCCATGACAATCTCTCTCCATCCGTCCCTATCGCTCATCATTCTCGGGAGGTCCTCTATGCAGCATCCTGTATCCGCACAGAGCTGATCAATGTACGTCTTTGCTGGTCGGCCCACACTGGCGTGCCCATGTGTTGGCTTCCACTGGAGGACGTCGCTTATGAGTTCGTCCTTGCTTCTCCAGCAGTGTCCCGCGTGTCTTGTCCGTCTTACTCGGATGGTTTGGGTGATATGTGGCAGGTGGCCGTACAGCTGTTTTCTCGTAGGTTTTTTTTTCTATACTATTTTTCTTTGGTTAAATAAATTTGGAAACTTAAATGCTTTTAGTAAACTTATTAACATAATCATATATGAATCTCGCTCGTACCCCAAATTTTAGTTTTCAACACAAAGCAAAAATTGACCGAATAACAGCTCGTAACTCGGAAAAGTCGTAAGTTGGGACAATTGTAAGTCAAGGTCCCATTGTATATTGTAATTTCCATCTGTGTACATATTTGCATTGCGTATTGTTTTCATGAGTAGTTAGGTGCATTTGTGTGAAGCGTTTAACAAGTAAGTGTGTTGACGATGATATGAGTGAATCCGCACGCGCACATACGTCAAGACGAGTGTGCTTCTTTGATTTTATGCTAATATATACATTTGCGCATGCGCAAGATTAAGTTGCCAAAAATGCTTAAACATTTTTCCTCTGTGCAAAAATAAGAAAAAAAAAAAAGGAAAGAAAAAGATCAAAGGTTGAATAATCGATGACCGAGAAATTGTGATTCTGAAATAGAGAAAAGCAGTAGTAAATTCTTTAATTTTAAAACCACAAATCAATTGTCGGTCTCTCTCGCTTTATCTATCGATTGGACCTTCTGTCAAGGTTTAGTATAACGATAACAGCATTTTGGCTACTACGATTTTAGCAGATCGAAGTAGTTATAAGAAAATGTCTGCTAAAGCGCTCACTTAAACACTGTCTTCTCCAACATCATCGTGGCATACCAGTAACGAGAGGGTTATTAAGATATTTTTGTTATTTAATTTTACAGAAAGAAGAGTATGTATTTACCAAACGAACAGGATGTGACACAAACTCATTTTTTTTCATCAGAGTCGATAGATGATTCGCCTGGGAACCACAAGGTTCCATGGTCGACACTGGCCCTGACCAGCGCATGAGTAGCATGGTTTGGATCTGTATGGTAAATTGGGAAGCTGATGGTAGGTGTGACGCTCCGTTCCCGGTGCAAGAACAGTCTCTCTGGTCTAGCGCTACTAATAGATATACTCTTTTGGTAACTAATAACTCCATGTTGTATGAGTAATTTGATTTTTAAGCAGATTTGTCTACTTAATCGAAACAAACAAACAAAACCAACAGATAATCGTGTGTATAGGATTTGAACTCGTCTCGCCGAGCCCATTTCCTACGAATATAATCATTACACCACGGGCACCTCCATATTATTTACGTACTTATATATTATTATTTATATTTTGCTTGAAGGCAATTATAATGCATGTATCGCATAAAATTCGATAATTATAGAAAATAATCTTGACAAGTGAATCCCGGCAAAGGATGGCTCGCTATGCAGAACACCGTACAGACTGTTTCGACTTTATTAAGTCTCTTCAGGTTTCGATTCCTGTCGGAGGGGAGTCGTTAGTATACATCGCTGAAGAGACTTAATAAAGTCGAAACAGTCTGTACGTTGTTCTGCATAGCGAGCCATCCTTTGCCGGGATTCACTTGTCAAGATTATTTTCTATAATTATCGAATTTTATGCGATACATGCATTATAATTGCCTTCAAGCAAAATATAAATAATAATTTATTCAACAATGCTTTTATAAACAAACAAACATCCAAAAATCTTATGTACTTATATATGTATAAAGGGCCGGTTTAGCTCAGTCGGTAGAGCATTCGGCTAGAAACCACACGGTTCCTAGTTCGATACCGGTCCTCACTAACTCAACGTATGAGTAGCACAGGGATCTGTGCGGTAAAGCAAGGAACTGAAGCTAGGTGTGGCGCTCCACCTCAGACGCCAAAACAATCTCCTTGGTCTAGCGCTATTGAAAAGGGGATAGACTGACTGGCTGATACCGACTTTAGGCCGCCCCGACGACTTTACTTTACTTTACTTAAATCTATTTTTGAAATCGGTTTTTTGTCAGAAATATTATTAGAATCCTTTTTAATTTTTGTTGGTAGACTCCTCCCCAAATAATGTTTTAAGAATAAAACAAAAGCGCTTTCTTTTAAGAAATAACTATTATTACTATAAAGACAGATGCCTTAATATAAATCAGTTGAGTTATATATCGCCCATATACTTTACTTTTATATGTATGAACAAATTTGATATTACGTACGTTTATTTGTCTGTAATCCATTATTTTTGAACCTGGTACAAAGATCAAATGAAAAACCATCAGTAATCAATATCTAAAACATTGAGACGAAAGAAGCCACAGGAAAAAAAACAAAACAACTTTTTCTTGACTTGCAGATCAATCATCAGTCGATCAAATTACTTACAAAATGTTTAATATTTTTAATGTTTTTATTTCTGATTTGTTATTGATGTTTGTTTTCATCTTTCTTCTTTTGTCGTTTTTTGAACAAATAAAAGTCTCGTATATGACTGCCCCAACCCTTATAACAAGCCCCAACCGCTTTTATTATATGGGTGCTAGAAGGCGGTGGTTGAGGGTCATCTTGTCTTGGGAATGACGTTAAACTCTATCTGATGACGAGGTTCTAGTTTTGGAGGTTTGGAAAATATGGAGCACCCCTTCATCACCTTTACTCCCAGGTCCACTCTGACCCGGAGTGGTAATACCTGTTAGGGTCCTATCTATATGTTAATTAGAAAAACATGAGTTTATAAACAAAACTGATAATCCATTAAGAATGAATTTATTTCAAAACGTTGTCGGCATTAAATAACCCACTGAGATGGATATTCCATAAAACAAACCAAACCAAACCAATCCTAAAATTAAGTCGGCAGGGTGGCCTAATGTTGGTCTCAACAAGACAGCGAGTGAGTCTATCCCATTTTCACTAGCGCTAGATCAAGGGGATTGTTTTTGCATCTGAGTTTGAGCACCAAAAATACGATCAGCTCCTCACTTTATCACACAGATCACCGTGCTACCCATACGCTAAGTTGGTGAGACCCGGTATCGAACCAGGAACCTTTCGATTCCTAGTCGAGTTCTTTATATTGTTTTAACTTGTATTTAACGTTTATTTTTTGTTTTAAAATCTTCTCTTTTTTTGTGAGCGCAGGTGGGTTCTTCTTACTTTGAAGCAGCACAATAGTCTTTTTTGCCTACCCGTTGTTCATACATTTGCATACATTTATCTGCTGGAGTATTTCCGCAGGAATCTATGTGAGTGGTAATGATTGTTATGCCCCGAAAATATGCCTGAAACTAGAGAGGTTGTCATCTGATGAAGATTTTGTAACTTCTGCTTTTGTCAGTAAGAATGCAACAAAACAGAAAACATTAGACAATAAATATCACGGTTTGTGAATAGTTCTCTTCTGTTTCTGTGACGGCATTCACCGCTGGGGCGGTTGAGCCTGTGGTGAATTCATGGAAGAAGTAACAAAGAAATAAAAAAATTCACAAGCGGTCCCCAAACCCCGCATGCATATCTCAGTCAGGGGAAGGAAACGCCCTTGTTTGCCGCAGATTTTCCACAGACGAAGGGACAATTACGCCAACAGACGTTGATTCCTGATGATGATAGAACCCCTTTAGTCGGGTTGTGGCCCTAATATCACTGGGTGCCAGACCTATCAAACTATGAAACAGGTTGTAATGGTACTATGTAACCCAGTACTACCTGTTTCATAGTCGAATCATCGGCGACTAAACCGTTTACTCCACAGATTTTATCTGGTGAGGAGGGTGGCTAAACACTAAGCAGGAAAAAAAAATGAAATGGGCGGAGGAAGCTCTAAAAGACAAATCCGTCCTCATCGCTGCAAGGTTGTATAAACTTGGTAGTGTTAGAGCCATTCTGTCGGGAACTTAAGATCGAATATTTAAGGCGAATAGTTATGTACTAAGATTATCTTATTTTTGGCACAAAATAGGAAGTATGTGGCATCCATTGAAAATTGAACTCACTAACGATGGTCTGCTAAGACAGCATGAAATCCACTACACAGTGTAGGGTGTCAATGGTGAGTAAATTACTAAGCTTAGTTTAGTATGAGGCACCAAGCTAGAATCAAAATCCCGTAAAAATGTCTGTTAATCCACGCAAGGTTCCCACGGTGTGTCAATATGTATTTTCAGCATATATATATATATATATATATATATATATATATATATATATATATCAAGAAATTTGGAAAAAACAAGTGTTCCGAAAATAGGATGAATTTATTTATCGATTTTTAAACATTTCGGTTTCTTTAAATCTTCATCAGGATGTATCTTGGGGTGAAGAAAATGATGGATGTTTTATAGATGACAGGAGATGAAAATGAAATTTTTATTATCTCCTGTCATCTATAAACATCCATCAATTTCTTCACCCAAGATACATCCTGATGAAGGTTTAAAGAACCGAAATGTTTAAACATCGATAAATAAATTCATCCTATTTCGGAACACTTGTTTTTTTAAATTTCATAATATTGTCGGATTTATTTTCCATATTTACTCCCATAATATATATATATATATATATATATATATTATATATATATATATATATTTGGGGGGGGGTGTTTGTGTGTGTGTGTATGTGTTTTTGTGTGTGTGTGTTTATGGATGTGTATATTAATGTGTAGGAGTTCTCGAGTGGGACTATGTATAAGGATAGAATACATATAACAAATGGTGGTAAACTGATTTCAAATAGAAGCCAGCAAAAACAATACCACTCTAACGATGTCACAAATGTGAGAAGTCTGGATTCTTCATCGAACGAGATTTGCCAAAAGTCTGAATTTGCATCAAGTTCAGTAAATATTTTGATATCATTAAGTTTAGCCAAGTGCACATCAATGCATTTCTTTGGATGGACGAATGGATCCCTCTTTGTTTATATATCTTGCAGCTCTCAAAGATCAAAGATTTATCATTTGTGGTTGTAGGATTCAAAGTTGATAATTGAATAACAGCTCCGACACGTTGTGAGACAAAACATTTAATAGGTGTACAGCACGTGGTAACGATAAGATACATAAAGTATATACATACATAAGATACAAGAGTAGGGTAAAAAGGACACATTCATGAATGGTAAATACAAGATACAATATTTAGGTATAAACGAGATACCCAAATGTACATAAAATTTAAACGTTACAGACATGGAACTAAAGGATAGTCCATGCTGTATAAAAGACTTACAGTAATGTAAGGGGGTGGGGGCAAAAGCCCCACCGAGAAGGGGGTAGATAGACTCTAGCCCATATCATTTCGTTGAGAATATCCAGCTAAAAGAGGAAGACAAGTTCAAATAAGGCGCTTAAATACCAGAGGTCCCCCAGTGGGAACAAACGGCAACGCAGCGGGAAGATAACTCTTCCAGGCAAAGGGAAGATAATCCCCTACATGGTTATTATATTAAACAAGTTTGGCCACCGCTGCTATGACACAGATTGAAGTTTATTTCTTTGGTGTTAATTTGCTGGTTTGTTACATCGTTTTAGGATTCTCGTTTCTTGGGGAATTGGGTAGGGGAACATCGTAGAATAATTAATTCCTTTATTTATTTATTTATTTATTTATTATTTCAATTCCTTTTCATAGTGAATAAAGATACTTCTTCTTTTCTACTGTGCAATTCACACATGCTAAATATTCAGTGTAGTGCTCTGAGTAGGAGACTAAATTTCATCTGGTTGAGAGGCTCTATTTTTTGTAGTTTGGGAGCGTGTCACTCCTTCTTTACCATTGATCTCAGCTACACTATAATCCGGATTGATAGTAACAGGTTCCATCTATGGTTCTAATAGATCCGGTTATAAGTATTATATAGGATATACTTGAAACGACAACATTTGCATTAAATAGGAATATATGAAAATAATTTAGTGGTTAAAAAACATTAAAAATCATAAAGTAATAATTGTTTATTAATTAATTTGATTAATATTAAATTCCTCTTCTTCTTCTTCTTCTTCTTCTTCTTCTTCTTCTTCTTCTTCTTCTTCTTCTTCTTCTTCTTTCATGTAAGTACTTTTATGAGGATTTCTAGAATGCAAGTAAACCCATCTGATTTTGCATTTGAATTTGTTTGCTTATATGTATATGTGGAGAAAAGTAGACAAACACGGGATATTATGGAAACTGGATGTTTATTGTCGACGATGCAACGTTTCGGCCATTTAGACCATCATCAGGACCAAAAGCCCAGTTCTAGCTTCAATGAAAGACATTTTCAGAATGGTGAAAAACAATGGGTTGTCAGTAGGTGGCTGGGGTGGCTGGGTAGTGGATTTTCTTCTCTCTAAATGGGGAGTGTTATATGGAGATGCAGGTGTTTGGTCAGAATGTTTGGATGATGAGGGATGGGTCAAAAAGTGAAAAAGTATGTGTAATTGTTTGGGAGCTGGATTTGTCATTAGTACCTCGTAATATCCGTGAAAGGTGGGATTACACGCAGTTTCAAAAGTGTGCCGTAAAATGCTAGTGAACCTGGGTGCCAATTGTGAACTTTCAATAGCAACTTTTGCTAGGTGTGATTCTATCCAGCTTTCTTCATTAAGAGTGAATAAACCGGGGAAGTCTGAGCTCGAAAAGTATTAAGTTTATTCAAAAAATAATAATATATATTTACCAACCCCTTCTCACGAGCAGTATGCAACGCAAAATCAATTACGCAAGAGGGGTTTTACAGGTTTGAATTAAGAGTTTTCTTTCTCCTAGACTGGTTGCCCAACCAAGTTTAAAGAACTCAAAGTGCTTTTCAATTTACCTATAGGAAGGAGAGTTGTTGGATGCATCCATTTCCCAAGGGTATTAGGGCTATGTGAAGTGAAAATATTCTCGTCCAGGATGTGAACTCAGATCGATGAGTCCATTTCCTACGACTAACCATTACACCACGTGCCTCCAACATGTATAAGAATAAGAAGGGGAGAAGTGGAAAGGGGGTTAATATTAGCAGTATCTTCACTTCCCCCTCTCTCATTGAAACGTACTCTCTTTCCTCCTCCATTGTAAAGATTCACCCATGGGTTCCATTATTGATTTTTATTGTACTCCAATTAGCCAATACTGTTTCTGAATATTACCTTAACATGTGTGCAAAGTTTCATTATGATCAGATCAATGATGTAGGCACTAGCTGGCTATATACAGACAGATAGAAATTGCCATTTATTTAGTAGATTACTTTATTTCAAGTTTTCATGGTCATTTCTATAAAAATGCTTTAAATCTCAGACTACCGTTGGCTAGTTTATCATTAATCTCAATTTGTTGCTTTTTAGCAGAACGTAGATCTATTAGACCGTTACGTAAACAGCACGATCAGAAGATAAAGACGTATCTATTTGAATATCTATCATGTATCCTCGGGAGCCTGTCTGACATGGACGCCGCCTTCCTGTCGGGGGCAACTTCTACATTTTCCGATCTGTGTTGTTTACCTCACGGCTCTAGACTGCAAAACGAGTTGAGCGTTGCGATGAAATGCCGCGAATGTAAATGAAATATAGACTAGACTGAAATTAATAATAAAATTGATTCCTCTAAGAAACTAGAAGAGGATACTTTTAGAATTAATGTATATACGAGAGTAATACCAAAAGAAAGGTCTCCAACTCTCTGAAGACGTAGCGAAACAGTTTGTGTGGCCATTGGTAACAGTGTTGGGCTTGTTGTACATGCGCCCGCGCCTCTACCGGCCCCAGCGCACACTACGTTGCCACACTCGATCTTGGTTTGGTTGTCGTTTCTGATGGAACTCTCCACCGACGTTACCGCCAAGTATGAAGTTCTCGAAGATATTCACATTTAGAACACAAAATATATTAAACTAGGGACTGGCAAAAAAATCAGCTTCTACGAGTCTTAAAAGCGAATTAAAATCAATTAAATCTATTATTTAAGTTCAAACTTTGTCTAAATCGATAAGTAGTAACATCATTAAAAAAAAGAAAAATATCATTACATAAGCAGTTTATTTTTAAAATATTTAAAACCATTTATTTTGGTCAATTTCGACGCGATCCGCCATTTTGTCTCTTTTTCAAGGGTTTTAACCGCTTGTTTACAATTTTAATATAACATTCGCGATTACAAAAAAATACAAAAAATCAGGTAATTATCCGATTTTAATGAAATTTTCAGTATTGATTTAACAATTAATGAATTTTATAATGCATCAGTTATTTTATTTCAAAACTTTAATTTAGTATTTTTGCTATGAAAAATTAATATATAAAATTCATTTAAAATAAAAATATTCGGATTTTAAGTTTAAAATGTTATATTTTTAGATTCTAGAAATAAATATCTATTCAATGCAAACCTTATTTTAGATACATAAAGTAATAAGTTTTGAAGAAAGATTCGATTGAAAATGTACCCCCTGCCTTTTTAAGCAGAAAAAATAAATGAGTAAAAAAAAAATCTCCAAAAAATTAATTATTTATTATTTTTTTACATTTTATTTTTCGATTTTCGGTACTTATTTTCTCATAGAACAGCAACCGTGAAAAAAAAATTGTTTCTATTCATAACTTCGGTCCTTTATCTCTTTATTTATACTGTAATTAGTACAATATAAGACCAACTCGAAACAATTTTAGGCCCTTGTATAAGGGGGGTCAAAATTAAGTGACCTGAAAAAATTAGAAAGTTTTGAAATAAAATAAATAATGCATTATGAGGATCATTCTTTGATAAATAAACACTGAAAATTTCATTAAAATCCGATAATATCCTGATTTTTGGTAAATTATTTTCTGTAGGGGGGGGGAGGCTAAAGTCATTTGGTCAAAAACGCATTTTAGGCTCAGTTTGCCAGTCCCTATATTAAACCGATTGGAATTCATTGCCAATTAATGGAAGTGTTTGGCGAGTCGTCGCTGGATATGACAAATTTTCGCAAGTGGTGCTGGGAGTTTGTAACGACGACGAGGTTCAACGCTTGTTTAACGACATGGCAGCTGGCTAGTATGACACAGGCATACTCAGCGACTATAAAATAGCTGGAACGAAATGACGATTATGTAGAAAAATAGATACATCATGAAACTTGAAAATGATGTAAATATCATTGACAATAAACTATAAACGTTTCGGTAATATCTAAATATTTTTGAGACCTTACCTTTATGATTTTTGAGACCTTACCTCGTATAAATATAAACAAGGTGTGTCAAAAAAGTATCGAAATTTTTAAAAACTTTTTGACACACCTTGTATTCTGTAAAAAAAATTCCATTCATTAATTTTTTCAGAATATATGGTTTGTCAAAAATTACCATGTTCAAAGCTGTATTTACCAAGATAGAAATGAAGAATAATGGAACGTTATTTTTCATACTTTTGTGACAAACTTGTATATATATATATATATATATATATATATATATAATAATATATTATAAAAAAGAAGGTTCGCAAAATGTATTTTGTTCTCAGAAAAATTTAAAAAAATTCTTTTTGTTTTACATATGCAACACGTGTTTCCGATCTTCTGGTATCTTCTTCAGGCTTTGATTGATAATATGAAGTAAGATTGATAATATGCCGTAAGAAGAAACTAAAGACCGACAGAGTAAATGCTCTTCGATCGAAGAAAGTAAAGCAGAGTGAACAACGAAGTAGTGAAAACGAAAGTATGTGGATGTACTTATTAATGGGCATACCGTGACCTTACTACTGGATAGCGGATCAGATATCAGTATCATTGATGAAGATATCTGGAAAAAGATCGGTCGTCTGAAGTCAATATATATATATATATATATATATATATATATATATATATATATATATATAAGCAATTGGTAATTTGCTTGAAGCATTGTTAAGTATGTTATAATATATTAATATTTTGAAGGCCAATACAATGCGTATGAAAAATAAAAACAAAAGATGTTATTTTTGTCTTAAGACAAAAATAACATCTTTTTGTTTTTTATTTTTCATACGCATTGTATTGGTCTTCAAAATATTAATATATATATATATATATATATATATATATATATATATATATAAGTAATTGGTAATTTGCTTGAGGCATTGTTAAATATGTTATAATATATTAATAATTTTAAGGCAATTACAATGCGTATAAATATGCGTATTATACGCATTGTAATTGCCTTCAAATTATTAATATATTATGATATATATATATATATATATATATATATATATATATATATATAAGGCGGATCAAAATAGTGCACACATATTCCGACAAAAATATTTGCTGATATTAAAAGAAATACTTAAGTAAATGTAAATAAAAGTGACATAATTAAAAGAAAATTATACCTATGAATCTTTTTAATGACTGATAAGACTGCTTACCTTCCTCGGGCAATAAGGGCGTCCCATCGTGTAGTAATGCTTTGCAAGCTAAATACGGCACTACTGATTAGCGATTTCGAACCTCACATACTTGTGACCTTGTGTCACATCCTACCAGTGGCGAACGGTTTGGCTAAATACTTATCTCTCTCAGGCATTCTTGAATCCATATTCCTGTTATAAATCTTGAAATAAGAATGGTCGCTATGTACTTTTAAAGAAAGAAGATAATATTTCTTATCTCCCCAGACACACATTAACGGGCATACGCACACATACACAGATATATAGTATACACACATATAATATATATGCACATATGTAAAAATAATATATATATATATATGGATATAATATAAACATATATATGAATATATATGTTTGTATATATATGGATATAACATATAAATACATATATGTGTGTGTATATATGAATCTATATATATATGAATATATATGTATATATATATATATATGTACATAATATATATGTATATATATAATACATGAATATAATATATATATAATGTACATATATATATAATATATATATGATATATATATAATATCTTATTATAATGGAGATTATGTGTTTGTTTGTCTGTAACCGAAACTATATCACTACTCAAGTCACTATCCCTTTAGTTATTATACATCACATTCTCCATGAATCATTTTTATTTAAGCCTCAATTATTAATAAAATTGTTTTTCATTATTAATACTGCTGGTCATATCTATGTACTAATAACATGCAATTGTATTTATATGTACAACAAAAAGTGGTTTACTGTGTGAACGGGAAGGCTAATTTGCATATTGATATTTAGAATTTGATTTTAATAAATATGTGCTTGGCATTGTTGATTTCTAATTATTTGATTTTTATCTTAATGAATATGAGCAAAAATCTCGGAGAGAAATCTTAAAAGAAATCAATTAACAAAAAGAAATAACTGTAATATTATTCTTTACTTTCTTATTAAACTGAATAGTTAAATTAGAAAAGTTTAGCAAGGAAAGACGGCGGGGTGGAAGAGGAAGCTACAGCTGTTTTATTTTTCGATTATACCCCTCTCTGTTTCAAATCATTTTATCTACATTCTTATTTAGTTTATTTAGACTTTCTAATTTAATATGATAATTTATGACATTAATACTTGCACCCGGAGGGTGCATATATTAGCTAGTATATGTAATATATATTATGTATATATATACAATGTATATACATATATATATACATATATATATATATAAATATAATATATAAATATATAGATATAGTATACATAATATACAAATATATAATATATATATATATATGTATGTAGATAAACCCACCCCTCGTGGTGGGGGTTCAGTGGCTTGGGCCCTGGATCTTTACAAGTTAATAACGTCGATCACAGTTGGCTTTCCCCCCAGGCAATACCTGCCCCCTCGACTTAAAGGGACAGGGCTGGGTTTATTGCCCAGCGCCTGAGGCTCCCCCTTGAGGGGGAATGCCGACGGGATCGACGCAATTTTTCTTCTTTCCCACCCATGAGCTTCGGCTTGTGGGTGGGCCCACGTTAAAACGAGGCCTTGTGCCCAGCCCATACAAGTGGGGTATGAGGCAAGTACCTATAATATGTATATATATATATATATATATATATATATATATATATATATAATATGTGTGTGTGTGTGTGTGTGTGTGTGTGTGCATGCCTTTAGGACAAGACTTGACGGCGACTATAGAATACTTTCTTTCCTGTTTTTAATAAATGCAAATTATACGGAAATACAAACTGAAGAAAGAAACCAAAGTGATTATGATAAATGCAATAAAATCAGATACAGATGTTTGGTAAGGTAGAGAAGTTTATCACGGCGTTTGTCGCCAGTGGTTGAAGGATTTCACGAGCGAGTTTTCAAGGCAGGTAAAGTCGCAGTACAATTTTGCTGACGGAATACTACTCCCGCTAATTTTGGCATTTTTTTAATAAACGGGTTATTCCATGTCAAATCAACCAGAAAAAAGTAAAATTGTTACCCACTCCCTTCAAATCTTCTGAAATTCTGTCCAAATGCGGACTATGTTAAAGTTAGACAATCCCTAAAGTTCGAGCTTCCAATTCCAAAAATTGGCCGAGTTATGTCAATTTTTAGCCCTCCAATTAAAAAAAATACGCCCCGTAAATAATGGCTACTTTTTGTAATCTATTTTGTCCGTAAAATGAGTTCTAGAGCTTTCCTGCTCCTAAAAATTGGTTTATAAAAGCATTTGGTCCAAAGAATCCAAAACTGCTATCAAATAAATCTGTTGCATAATCTATGCAGTTGCATAAGATTATTGTCAATCCCCTGTATTTCTGAAGGGATGGCCCTTTTCATATCACGGGCGGGACTTTCCATGGAATATAACAGAAAGCCCGCGAAATACGTGAAGTCACGTGGGACCTGGGTGAGTCTTCGGTTTCAGTTTGGACGTCAGGCAGAGAAGATGTACTGCCTTAACTGGAGCTCACTGCATACGCGCGCTATGTTAGTTAGATGAATATGTTCAGTTAAGAAATAAAAGTTTAGATAAATAATATGGTTTTGTAGTTAATGAATGTCTTGGTAACAAGACTGATCTAGAAGAAGGCATGAATTAAGTCCGACCCACCACCAAGACGAAGTCCAGACGCTAGAAGAGACGTTAGAAGAAGAACGTAAGTTACCAAAGATGAACAGAAGAAAAATAGAAGAAAGTAAACAGAAGAGTATACAACAAGTCTTACAGTTAACCAATTTTAAGTTA
Organism: Doryteuthis pealeii; assembly: GCA_023376005.1. Lineage (NCBI taxonomy): Eukaryota > Metazoa > Mollusca > Cephalopoda > Myopsida > Loliginidae > Doryteuthis > Doryteuthis pealeii. The sequence continues at coordinate 75,856,279 of CM042141.1, read as the reverse complement.
TTAATGATTCCTGATTTTTTCATAGCAAGATCAATCTCCTAATCTATGAAAAAAAATCTATTATAATTTTACATATATTGAATATTATTTGTACCAAAAAGGTAGTTTCCTTTTTGCTCAGAACCGAAGCTACAACATCGGTTAAAACTCTGCACTTTTATGTTTCAACTGTTTTCGTTCAGCCATTGAATAAGGTCTATATCGAGAAAAATAATTCTCAGAGTGCAATAGAAATGATCAGGATATTATTAGTGGTTGGATATATTTGAAATAATATAGAAATAATACATTTCCTTTGTATCAATCATATTGCCTGCAAAATTCTGACAATAAATGACTGTATTTTAAACTTTTAAACCTCTGTAAATACTTCTAGTAGATAAACATATGTTTTATTTGTATATTTTTATCATTTCCAATTTTCAATTCCATTATGAGATGTGATGCCGATATTGAGCTTTGTATATTATCAGAATGACACCCCCTTTTGGGGGAAGGGGGCTTAAACTTCTGCTGGGGATGCAATCGGTATATTCTAAGTCCCACCAACAGCCGAAATTGAGCAACGATGATCCTGTTCAATACTTAATTGGGTGGCCATTTAAGCAACAGCAGGTATTGTAAGCAACTTGAGTCCCTTGTTTATCGAAATGACTTGATTCAGCATTAAATGCCCCCAAAATGTTGATGTGCCGTAAAAGAAAATAGCCAACCAACCGACCTACCAACACGGTGTTCGTTTCATTAGTGTTTATCAAAAATATTAGCCTGCCTCTAGTAAGTATCAGAAAAATGATTTATCTCCCCCTGTCACCAGAGGGCGGATCACCAACATACAATGTTGGCGGCAAAATCAAACCCCTTCAAAAGGCTGTTGACCTGACTAGTCGCTTTAACAAGCACCCCATCCACCGCCCACTTATCAAAGGGCTGTTAACCAGGCGAGTCGCTAAAATAAGCACCCCCAACACTTTGCCCATCAAAGGGCCTGTCACTTATCCTAAGAACTTCCACCTGGAGAGACGCGTCTTAACAGCACTCCAAAACGACCGCGAGTAGAAATCATTCTAGCGCAACTTCAACTTAAAACTCAGCAGATAAGTCTTGCCGCAAATTACCATAAATTTGCAGCAATCTTTTTGTACCCTTTTGTTTAATATATGTGTTTAATTTCCACCTGTGTTTGTCTTCTTTCATCTGAAATTATTTGCCAGCCACCGGGAGATTTAAGAGCTCCGTACTATCCCATAATTCCTCTTATAAGTGCTGCAGAGTAGTGTTGTCGTGTATAGGATCTGTAGAAATCATTCTAGCGCAACTTCTACTTAAAACTCAGCAGATAAGTCTTGCCGCAAATGCCATAAATTTGCAGCAATCTTTTTGTACCCTTTTGTTTAATATATGTATTTAATTTCCATGTGTTTCTCTTCTTTCATCCGAAATTATTTGCCTGCCACCGGGAGATTTAAGAGCTCCGTACTATCCCGTAATTCCTCTTATAAGTGCTGTAGAGTAGTGTTGTCGTGTATAGGATCTGTAGTCACGGAGTTAATCGTTGCTCTGAATTTCGGATACACGCTTCAGGGAATACATTTATTGGAATATTTGGGAAATAAAATATCACTTTAGATAATCATATTTCTAAGTTAAAAAAAGATAGTGTATTTCTTAAAGTCATTATCTAATAAACCGCTTTCTGTTAATTTTATTTTATCCAGAGGCCACAAGAGACCGACATATGCCCGCAGATATGAACATAGATGAAAGAAATAGCGACTTCCTACATTTTTAAACAAGTTTATTGATTTTATGTTTAGGTAAAATGGAAATCAGGAACTTCATTTTCATTTTAAGAATGAAAGAATCACTGAATTTTATGCCGGCTAATTTTTTTTAATAATGAGTTGTTTAATGTCACCGTTTGGATATCACAGGTGATATTTACCAAACAATTACATTAAAACTGTTTTTCATTCTGAGTAGCAAGAAACGTGGATATACCACGGTATGATAATTTAACTATTACAACGTTTGCTATGTTTATTTAAGAGTTATTGCGAAATAGTTCAATGTGTAAAAAGTATAATAATCTCTGAAAAAATTCTTTTTTCTCATTTCTTCTCTTTTTTTTTTATTCATCTTTTCCCTTTTTTTCTTCTTTTTTTTCTTCTTTTTTCCCTTATTTTTCTATCGTTATTTTTCTTTCTTTCTTTTCTTTTATTTTTATTTCACTGAAACAGACAATGTGTGTTATTGTTTTCTATCTCTCACCTTTCTTTCTTTCTTTATTTCCTTTTCTACCTGACATGTAGAACGTGATTAGTCTTCTCTTTCTTTCCATACAATTACAATGATATGGTCCATTGTTTATCTAAGGTAATGACAGGTCAGAACATTTGAACACATGCATTCAAATCTTAGGAATCAAAACGGAATGGTCCATTATTTATCTGAGGTGATGACAGGTCAGAACATTTGAACACACGCATTCATATCTTAGGAATCAAAACGGAATGGTCCATTATTTATCTGAGGTGATGACAGGGCATAACATTTGAACACACGCATTCAAATCTTAAGAATCAAAACGGAATGGTCCATTATTTATCTGAGGTGATGACAGGGCATAACATTTGAACACACGCATTCAAATCTTAAGAATCAAAACGGAATGGTCCATTATTTATCTGAGGTGAGGACAGGGCATAACATTTGAACACACGCATTCAAATCTTAAGAATCAAAACGGGATGGTCCATTATTTATCTGAAGTGATGACAGGGCATAACATTTGAACACACGCATTCAAATCTTAAGAATCAAAACGGGATGGTCCATTATTTATCTGAGGTGATGACAAGGCGTAACATACGTTGTTACGTACTATTGATAAATAGAATGATCAAAACAAATCACGGTTTAATTTAATCGTCAGGTATGAGAAAGAGAATCTGCACCACAAGAGACACGATGAAGATGCCAGTTCCTTTGTGTTCACCGTAGTTAAGTCGCGATAACTCTCAATCTCCCCCTTCCTTTTCTTCTCTTCTCTCTCTCTCTCTCTCTCTCTCTCTCTCTCTCTCTCTCTCTTACTCACTCTCATTGTCTCCTACACCCACTCCCTCATTCTCAACTTCTCTCGCTCGTTCATTCACTCATTCACACTCCATCTCTCCCTATCATACACTCGCTCTATTTCTCACTCACTTACTCACTTCTCATCTTCCTCTCACCCACTCTCTTTCTCTCTCCACCCCCTCTCTCTCTATCACTTTCTCACTCACTCACACTGAACCCCTCACTCTCTCTCTCTCTCTATCACACACTCACAAACTCACTCGTACACCCTCTCTCATTTACCATCTCTATTTCTATTTCTATATATTTCTATCTGACGCACACTCTCTTTCTCTCTTCATATCACTCACTGTATATCTCTCTCTATTACTCACTGACTCACTCTATATCTCTCTATCTCTCCCTCTCCCTCATGCAATCTCAATCTCTTTCTCTCTCATTCACTCCGTCTTTTTCACTCGATCTCGATCACTATCTGTATCCACCTCCCTCCTTTTATCTCTTCCTCTCTCTCTTACGCACCAATTCTTCTATTCTATTCTCTTCTCTCTCCCCCCTCTCTCTCTCTCTGTGTTTATCTATCTATCTATCTATCTATTTCTAACCCAGTAATTGTCATTGGTAAGCTTCTATTTTTATCCAATCCGGCTCATTGTCATACAATACGATTGACCTGTTCCATATGAATTCATTCTTAAAAATTCCTTTCTTGAGCCTCAAAATACTTTTTAGATATAAACAAACCTATTTACAGTGTCGGTTATTAAACAAATGACATTGACCCGCTTTTCTGTCAGGTTTACAGAACTGCTGATGACATGATTACATTACAATATCAAATGATACAACAAGTTAAGGCAGTGGCTTAAAAACGAAGCTGTTGTCCCAATAACATTCTAATGCCGATTACATTTGAGCACGTAGACAAGGTCGAGGCATTTGTTGTATAACCGTATATACCCTTCTAATATACTCGGGTATATAAACGGTGAGATTTCATCTCATGTATGATAGAGAGAGAGAGAGAGAGAGAGAGAGAGAGGGGGGGGACAGACAGACAGACAGACAGACATATTAGATTAGAGATGAGAGATCTTACTTGGTACTCTTCTTGTTGCTTACTGCTTCTGTAATTTATTTAAGCTTCTGCTGGAGGTTGACTTTCCTTCTTAATTCGTTTTCTGGGCTGGCCTCAACCTTGTCTTAATAATTTACACAAGACTTGGTTTTGCTTGATCAAGTTTTTATTTATTTTTAGATTTATTTTTAGATTTATTTTTAGATTCAATGATTCCGCCGCAGGGATGAGACTGAACCCGGGAGAGCTAACTAAAAACTAACTTATCTGTCTCTTAAAGTTTATCAACAGTCACCGGTAATTTTCCATGGGGACCCCTTGATTATAAATCAACATACCTTAATCAAAATTCCTCTAGCTACAGGTATGTTCATAATTTATGACTTCTCATAAATTGAAACACGTTTTCCTTTAACTCAGAGTCAGGTAACACTGTTTATTACCACTCTCCCTTAGTGCACTGAATAATTAAAGATTATCTTTGCTATAAGGAAATAATTTAATAATTTCGAACCTAAGTTTGCAGGTTACGACCTAAGATGAATTATAACTTAGGAAATTTCAGTTCATGCCAGACTTGATATTCGATTTAAGTTTCGTTGGGTATTTTTCCCCCCATAGTACATCATCTAGGGTATATATTACAGTCGCATTTCGTAAGTCTTAAACCCAGTATTTTCGAAGGATATATTTTTTTTCGTAATTTGTATATTGCTACTAGGGAAAAAATAAATAAATAAAAAAAATAAATAAAACCAAAAGACTTCTCAATTGTTTCGACTTACATTCCTTTCAGTCTCACATATCCAACGCGTTTTTCTTCTTAGTAACATCCTAGCCATGCCAATGCATTTATTAAAAAGAAAATGTCTGAGTCGCGCGGTCCTGTTTATAACAACTACTCTTATCAATGATTGGCTGTAGAATTGGCCATTCAGATATAAAGAGTCCGAGGATCTCGTTGACGTATTTTCAAACGTTTTTTTTTTTTTTGGCGTTGTACAAGAGTGGCGTGTTGGAGTTTGATCGTCTCCAACGGGGTCTGGCTGGCTGAGGGGGATATTATGTTGGAAGACCCGAAACCACCTTACGAAGCCAGCCAATAACATAACTGACGACGCCACCCTGCGATAAGTCTAGCGTATTTCAAACATATAACCATTAATGATATTATGAATTCCATTATCAGACTAGACAGTCAATGAGTCCGTGAGATTCTCGTTCTATGATCCATGATGATATTGATGCATCTGTTTAGGAAGAAGTAAAGGATATAGGTAGATTTATTATACTGACGATGTAGATTATTAAAAAATGACAAGAAACACGAACACACCTTACAGAAAATCACAGCCTATATAGTGAGAAAGAGTTTTTCGAGCTTAGTTCCATGTTTTGTCACTCGTGCTTTTTGGCAAGTCAGTTAAGATTTCGGAAAGTTAGAAGTTTAGATTTTTACCGAAACAAGTCAGTTTGAGAAATGGGTACAGTCCGTCGTTCAGTTGGCTCAACAGTTGTTCGTAGGGCTACAGTCACTAAAATAAGGTGCCCTTTTCATGCCTTTTCCAAGGGTATTAGAGCTATGTAAAAGGCAAACAGCCTCGCTCAGGATTTGAACTCGGGTTG
>CM042141.1:75827997-75845497 GCA_023376005.1 Doryteuthis pealeii | reverse complement strand
CATCTTTTTAACGTCTTTCTTTTTATTGCTTTTTATGTCTTTATACTTTCTTTCTTTTTTTTTTCTTCTTTTCTTCTCTTTTACATGTTTGTTCATATTTTTGTAAGATTCAAAGTGATAATACTTGAAGATAAAACTCCGACAAAGGTTGATAGACAAAACATTTTATATACAGCACAGAATAAACAGGGTACATAATACATAGAGGTGTACATAAACATACATACATAAGTAATATAAATACATATACAAGAGTAGAGATAATGACACATTCATGAATGGTAAAATACAAGATATTTAGGTATCAAAGAGATACCTAAATGTACATAAAAACGTAGTTACGGATATATGTCTAAAGGATAGTCATATATCGTATAAGAGACTTACTAGCAGTGAGTGGCCAGTGTTAAGGGCCGAAGCCCAACGAGAAGGGAGTAGACCTAAGTCTAATCCATAGTGTCTCGTAGGTCGAGCAACAGGAAAAGAGAGAGAAGAAGTTCAAATTAGCCGCTTAAATAGACCAGGCCCCTAGCGGGAACCAGCGAAACTAAACAGGCAGACAACTCCCCAGGCAAATACGAAAATAACTCCCACATTTTCTTCCTTTTTCTTCTTGTCTCTTTTCTTCTTTTTACTCCTCATTTTCTGGTTTGTTTGCTTAGGTCTTTTTTTTTCATTGCTTTCTTTACGACCTTCCTTCTTTCTTTCGTTCTTTTGTTCTTTCCTTCGTTCTTTCCTTCTTTTCGTTTCTTTTTGTATGTTTTTTTTACTATTTTTTTTCCTTTTTCGTCCTGTATCTTTTTCTTCTTTCTAATCGTTATTTTGTCTTTCTTTCAGTTATTCTCTTAATCTTTTTAACGTATTTCTTTCTTTCATTCGTTCTTTGTTTCATTCATTCTTTCTTTCTTTCTTTCTTTCTTTCTTTCTTTTGGAGTCTTTCTATTTCCATTTTTTCCCCCGTTTTCTATTTATTTTCCAGTTCTTTTCTTTCAATACATATAAATATAAAGGATGAAACACTCAACACAAATTCACGTAAATAAATAGATAATCGGTAATGATAGTAATTAATCAACAGGCAATTTATTTTAATTATAATTGCCTTTACTTTATCTTTCTATATATTAATACTGGTGTTCCTTAATCTTTCGTCCGTTATCATCTTCCAACATCCTCTGGTTAAAGATGAAACCGTCCAAATCGTCTAAGATGAAATGCAAAAATGTAAATACTGATTATCTGGTGTCGTTTATCCACCGAATTCTTATTTCTTATGAGTGTCGTTAACTCAGCTAAATAATGGACCGTTCTGTTTTTATAATAAACAAGAAATGACATGCTACACATAATAAGAAAGAAAGAAAGAAAGAAAGAAAGAAAGAAAGAGCAGGAGAAACGATAGAGAGAGGGGTGAGGACGTGAAAACAATAACGCTAATCTTTTTCAATCGAAAATAATGAAAAGATGGGAAGAAAGACTGAGAGATGGTTAAATCAAGATAATTATACTTTTTACATATTGAATTATTAGCTCTTTAGTAAATTTATCACACGTTGTAATAATTAAATTATCATACTGTGGCATATCCACAGGTCCTGGAGGCGAGTGGTGTAATGGTTAGAGTCGTAGGAAATAGACTCAAGTACTGCAACTACGACTCTGGAAAAGAAACTCTGACGTCTACCAAACCGAGTTCAATTCCTGGACGAAGCTGTTTGCATTTCACATGGCGCTGATACCCTTGTGAAAGGTATGAATCCAATTCTCCCTCCAGCTATGGGTAAATAACAAGGCAGACTGCGATCTTTAACTTTGGCTATGTAACCAGCCTAGGAGAAGGAAAACTCTGAATTCAAACCTGTTAAACCCCGATTAAAAAATGATCTTGTGTTGCATCCTGCTCGTACGGAGATGTTGGATATATATATATATATATATATATATATATATTATATAATATATATATATGTATGTGTAGTATATTAAGAAAGATTGAAAAAACACAGGTTTAAATGAGCTAAGTGGTGAGTTTATTGGCCGACGCTGCAGTATTTCGATCTATTAATTAGATCATCTTCAGGGCATTTGTTGGTATATGGAAAGTAATAAGAAATTTTTTATCACAGAATAACGAGAAAATCGAGTGATAGTCCTTGTTTATCAGTCTGTTTAAGATTTGAAGTTTGACATATTTACATATATATTATATATATATATATATATATATATATATATATAAGAGAGTTTCATAATTTGCTTGAAGCATTGTGTATGTATTGGTTAGGAGGTTGATTTAGAAGGCTATCACAATGCAGTTTGGAATAATAAAAATAATAATACGGTAACAATGGTGTTGTGTGTTGACCTGTATTTTTATTATTTCTTGAATTTTCGAGGTAATACCTCTTTATCAAAATAATTGAACTGAAGCAGTCCAGCTATGGTATTTCTTCCCAAATGAATTAAAAAAAAAATGATGTTATTTTTTTAAATAACTGTATTTCTCGTGTGAGCGTGAATGCGTTTATTTTTGTTTGTACGTGTGTGTATGCCATAGCTGGACTGCTTCAGTTTCAGTTCTTTTGATAAAGAGGTATTACCTCGAAAATTCAAGAAATAATAAAAATACAGGTCAACACACAACACCATTGTTACCGTATATTATTTTTTTTTATTATTCCAAACTGCATTGTGATAGCCTTCTAAATCAACCTAGGTCCTGCTAGTATGATATAGTTTCAGAACATGAAGACCGAGTTCGAGTCTTGCCAAAAAACCTTATTTTTTAAATTTTAGATTAGCAATGTTTATTGAACACTGTTGTCAGCACACCTTCATGATGATGATGATGATGATGGTGATGATGATGATGATGATAATTGAATAAACAGACATTAGGCGAGAAAAAACTAAATGTTCATTGCAATAAATATAACAAAGCATAAACCTATATATGCGTAATTTGACACAGGTGGCAAGTATGGGGCAACTATCGATTATCAAAGTCGCCATCAGTAGTATTGGATCTGCGAGACTAGCTTGTTAATCATTACACCACGATGGAACGTCCAAAATATAGCTAGGGAAGATAGCTGTAAGATAGCGAGAGAGAAAAAAGAAAGAGCAGAGAGAGAGAGAGAAGAGAGAGAGAGAGAGAGAGAGAGAGAGAGAGAGAGAGAGAGAGAGAGAGAGAGAGAGAGATCTTATCACCTTTTTATTGAACAAGCAACAATGGCGGAACCGGTACTTCCGTTTTCCTCAGACAATGACGGAACTGGTATTTCCGCTATCTGAAAACTCACGATCCAAGTTACAACAATAATTAAATTTACGCTTAAGCCACTTATCCCTTGTGGTATCCTGGTGAGGTTCTTCCTCCCCATGATATTCAGAATAGGTGAGTATTTCAATCAGACTACACACGGGATTTACTGGAAAATCACTCAATACCTGTTGAACGTTTGATAACAAACACTCGTACACAGATACAGTAAATGTCGTTATCGATTGGACACATTCTGATCCAACGTATTAATCTTTCGCCCGTCGAATTAGTCGTCGGTTAAAACCATCAGGGTTGACACGCTAATTGCAGCGTCCGTGGCGCAAATCTCCAACAGCGGCAAATAAATTCCGAATCGTCCTCGAATGTGTCTTCAGTAAAAGAGCTCTTGTTTATTATCTGGCTATTATTGGACGTTGCTCGAGACAGAAATGACCGTGGACCTGTTGCGTGTAATAAAAAGAGAAAATAATTGGCTTTTTTCTCGAAAATCCCTATGATAACACCGTTTGCCGGACGCCGTGATCGTCTTAAAGCAAAGCATCGCTTCAAAGACTCAGAACGCAGCGACACAATGGCTACTTCTCGATCTCTTGAGAAAGTTGACATTGTACGTTGGAGGGTCGCTGATTCGGGCGCTGAAGAATCTCCTTGTTTGGTAGACGTCAGCTTTTCTTTATCAGAGTCATAGTTGAAGAGTACTTGTTCGTCAGAAAACTGTGCATGTCAACTGGTAGATTTTACAGTCCCAGCCAATCACAGAGTGAAGATGAAAGAAAACGAAAAGATAGGAAAGTACCTGTATAATACTTTGCACTGGGGCACAGTCTCAATGTATGTATGGGAACGATGCTCCGGCTCAGTACTACAGTCGTTGTGTTGGATGATACAATACTATAATGAGGATTTCTTCTAATGCTGGCTGTTCCACAGATTATAGTATTATAGTAACCCTGACGGAAAAGCTGTTTTTGTCCATGTTCCAACTCGGCTGAAATATGATACCCAAAAGCTGTCAACGGAGTCAAACAAAACAAACAGAAACGCCTTCTGATAATTATACACAAAATATATACATTTATTGTTTTTTTATATACAATGATTGATATTGTATAATGTCAGAAGAGCGAGGTGATTTTCTTTGTTAGTTGACTGGCGATCTACAGCTAATGGATAACTATTTAACTTGGTTTGTTAGCGAGTGGCAGGACGTCAGAGTGCAGTGTGGACGGCCGACAAGGGATCAGACGTGTAGCGAGTCTTCTGGTTGCGGCTTGTCAGACTCTGGCGGACGTTCCGTTATTTATGGGATCCAGACATCCCCACCCCTAACATATGTCTCTGATTGGCCAGCCACTCGATAACTGCCTACGTGTCTAAATGGCCTTGTGCCAGCCTAGCTTGTATCTCCATTCGGGTTTTACCAACTCCAACGAGTCAAGGCCAAACATTGTTTTATTTATCTAAGTTTTTGAAATTGTTGACCAACTTTTCAAAAAACTGGAAATTATTTGTTAAATTATCATCTTATTTTGGCCAAATTTAAAATTCCGATGATATATGTCAAATTCCATAATTTAAGGAATTTCTTTGTCTACGTGAAAATTCTTTGTTTAGATAAATTTATATTTTTAATATAAACATATTATTATTTTATAATTATCATTGTTTTTCTTATTTTTTACAGTAAATTTAAACAAACTCCCATAATTAAATAATTAGGGTTGTTTTGATTAATTAGTAAATAATTAACAAGATTGCCAATCAACCCATAACACTTTAATAGTGTTACACCTGGACCTGGACAGAGAATTGAAAAAAATATTGCAATATGAGGGTGAAAGTGATACCAATTGTAGTTGATGCCCTTGGGACGGTCGCAAGATGTTTAATAAGCAGACTGGAGGAGTTGGAAATTAGAGGAAGAATTGAGACCATCAAGGCAACAGCATTGTTAAGATCGGCTAGAATGCGCAGAAGAGTCCTGGAGACTTGAGGACTTTTATTGTCACTCAGACTCCAGTGAAATACAGTCAGTATACTACTACTACTACTACTACTACATATAATGATAATAATAATAATAATAATAATAATACTGTGTGGTAACAGAGACGAGACTGTAAACCATGTATTAAGCGAATGTAGCAAACTAGCACAACGGGAATACAAAGCTAGGCACGACTGAGTTGGAAAGGCGATCCACTGGGAATTATGCAAAAATTAAATTTTGACCATACAAAAAAATGGTATATGCATAAACCAGAATCTGTTATTGAGAATGAAACGCATAAGATTCTCTGGGACTTCGAGATAAAGACGGATGCTCCATTCCAGCCAGGAGACCAGATCTAGCGTTGATTAACAAAAAAAAAAAAAAAAAAAAGAAAAAGAGAACATGTCAACTGGTGGACTTTGCGGTTCCAGCAGATCACAGGGTGAAGTTGTAAGAAAACGAAAAGATGGAAAAATACTTGGACCTTGCCAGAGAATTGAAAAAGCTGTGGAATATGAGAGTGAAAGTGATACCAATTGTAGTTGGTGCACTTGGAACGGTCCAAAAAAACTTTGAAAAAGACTGGAGGACCTGGAAAAATCAGGGAAGCATTGAGACCATCCAGACTACTCTATTGCTGCAATCGGCTATAATATTCAGAAAAGTCCTGGAGACCTGAGGAGACTTGTTGTCCCTCAGACTTCAGTGAAAATTATCATCAGCTAACGCTGATGTGAAAAACTCAAAAGGAGTGAAAAAAAAAGAAGAAATAATGAGAAGAAGAAGAAGAAGAAATTATTTAATTATCACCCTGGTGCAACACCATGGAAGCCAAGAGGTCCAGAAGAAAGCGGTGGCAACGATGCAGCGGCACATCAAAAACTTCAAGGACAAGCTTCTCCTGTGACTGTGGTCGAGAATGTTTTTTTGAGCACTGTACTTCACAGTCCAGAAGGCACAGGAGGTAACTTCAGGGACACAAGAACTATAGTCTCCGAGACTGCAATGCCGATTATTAATAATAATAATAATCTTATTATAGTGGAGATATGTGTTTTCTGTCTGTAAACCGAAACTATATTCCTACTCAAGTCACAATTCTCTTAGTTATTGGACACCACATTCTCCATGATTTTATTTTTATCTAAACCTCAATATTAATAAAATTGTCTAACATTATTAATACTGTTAACTATGTCTACATACAGACAACATGCAATTATATTATATATACAACAAAATAGCGGTTACTCAGTGTGAATGGGAAGGCCTTAATTTGCATATTAATATTAAAAATCGAATTAATAAATACGTGCCTTAGTATTATTGATTTCTAACAGTTGGTTTTATTTAATGAATATAAGCAAAAAATCTCTTCAATGAATCTTAAATGAAATCCATTAACAAATAAAATAACTGTCATTTTAGCTTTTACTTCCTATTTTAACTAAATACTTAAATTAGAATAAATAACAATGAAAACGAGCGAGGTGATGAAGAGTAAGTTTCAGTTGTTCCATGTTATTATTACCTCCCCCTGTTTCAAATCTTTTACTATACTCCCTCTGTTTCAAACTTTTTATCTGTATTCCTTATTTAGTTTCATTAGCCTTTTCTAATTTAATACAATATGTTATTACATTAAACTTAAATACTTGCACCCGGAGGGTGCATATATTTGCTAGTAATAATAATAATAATAATAATATGGAAAGGTGATCCACTGGAATATTGCAAAAATTAAATTTTGACCATACAACAAAATGGGATATGCATAAACCAGAATCTGTTCTTGAGAACGAAAACGCATAAAATTCTTCTGGACTTTGAAATAAAAACGGATCCCTTATCCCAACAAGAAGACCAGACCTAGTGTTGATAAACAAAAAAGAAAAAACTTGTCAACTGGTAGATTTTGCTGTGCCAGCAGATCACAGGGTGAAGCTAAAGAAAAATGAAAAAATAGACAAATAACTGGACCTTCCAGAGAACTGAAAAAGTTATGATATGAAAGTGAAAGTGATACCAATTGTAGTTGGTGCACTTGGAACAGTCCCAAAAGGATTAGAAAAGGGTCTGGAATGTTTGGAAATCAGTGGAGGGTTGAAACCATTTTCAGAACACTACACTGCGCAATCTGCCAGAATACTCAGAAGAGTCCTGGAGACCTGAGGCGACTTTGCTATCACTCAGACTCCAGTGAAAGACCATCAGCTAATGCTGATGTGAAACTCAAAAGGAGTAAAAAATCAATAATAATATAATAATAATAATAAAATAATAATAATAAGAAGAAGAAGAAAGAAGGAAGAAGAAGAAGAAAATTATCCAATTTGGTATTGCTCATCGGTTTGGAAAGAGGTTAACTGTAAAGTGTGTGTAGTGGTTTTCGCTGATTTTAATCTAATTTTTAGTGATGTACAACTTTACTTTCTATAGCGTTATATTGCATCGTTTATGAAGTCTCGTTCTGAAATATTGGCAATAAATCTATTAACTTTTACTGGTGATTGACTTTTTCTGAAAAGTTATAGGTTATAAAAACTTTAGCAGTTTATCGATTTCAGAATACTAAACTATACACACCACCAACCCATATCTATTCTCTTTCAAATGGATATGTGATAACATCACTCACCTATTTTCTAAATGTCGATAGCATAATTGGAAATACACACACACACACAAACACACACACTCACACACATACATACACACACACACATATGTATATATGCGCGTGTGAGCGCGCGTGTGTGTGTGTGTGTTTGACTTTATGTTGAGAATTATGTTAATATTACACAAAAAAAATCATATAAAAAATATATATTATATAATATATATATATATTATATATATATATAAATCTAATGAGTCAGACGAACCTACTAAAAGTTTCGCTTAATGCTCTTCAGGGCTAAGATCTGAGTCAGAGTCAGATCTTAGCCCTGAAGAGCACCAAGCGAAACTTTTAGTAGGTTCGTCTAACTCATTCAATTTATCTTTATTATTTGCTCGACGTAGGTATAGAGCACTTTTTACTTATTAGCTTTAGTGTCCTGGCGTTTTGTATGAATATATATATCTATATATATATTATATATATATATATTATATATATATATATATATATATAATATATATAAATATATGCATATAAATGTTTTTCTTGGTCAAAAATTGTACTAATAGATTATTTTTTGTTGGTACGATTATCTTTGTCTTTCTTTTTTCCAAAAAATGTTTTTCTTCCCTGTGATGTTTGGTAGTATATTTTTACAATCAAAAAACTATTTGCTGGGTTTTTTCTCACCGCGAGGATTTACCAATAAGTTTGATATAATATATATATATATATATATATATATATTATATAATAGCTAATATGGCGCCATATTTATGAGTAAAACGTGCTCAATGTCGTTGGTAGAGCATTTATATTTAAGTTATAGTAGCGTGGACATGGAGTCCACGACGCTTAGTCGCTGACAGTTTCTCGTCTATGCGATTTCAAACCGTTGACTCCTTGTTCACGCTATCCTAATGTGTGTGTAGTTGCTATCTTGGTTCTCTCTAGACGTTTGTTAGAACATACAATAGCTCTGACACGGCTATAACCTGGAAGAATTCTCGATTTATCTTATCAGTGATCAGATTTCCATTTTATCGATAACTATTTAAAAACAGTCCATGTCTTTTCCCTGCGTTATTGACATCGCTTTTTGTAGATATTATGATATATTGATTGATAGATAAGAATAAATATAATGTGTGAAGTAACACATTCATATAAACTAAATAAAGCACAATCTTTTATGATAATCATAATATGTTGGTTGGCTGATTACGGCATACCAACCCTTTTCGGGTATTTAATGCCGAATCGTCATTTTGTCATTCGTTTCTTACAGTACCTACTGCACTTAACCTTTGCGTACCACATTTCTCCCACGGCTGTGCCAGATATTCTTGGTATATCTTACCTGTATAATGGGATATTTCAAAGATCACTACTATTCACCTCAGAACTCATTCTAGGCTTGTGTTGGACCATCCACACTTTTTGGCACAGTCGATAGAAAGAATTGGTGTATCAAGGGTTGCCACAAACCTAATCAACGACCGACCTCCAGGAATTCTGAATTCAGAATTATCCCTCTCCTAGACTGGTTACCTACCCAAGGTTGAGGGGCCCAGACTGCCCTACTATTTAACCCATAGCTGGAGGGAATTTGAATTCAGAGTTATCCCTCTCCTAGACTGGTTACCTACCCAAAGCTGAAGGCCCATTTTCCACGACTCTAAACCACTAGCCATGCGCCTCCATAGAACCATTCACTCTTTCCTTTCGAGATAAATCAGTATTTTTATGGATTATCAACGTCAAGTATATATATATATATATATAATATATATATAATATATAATATATATATATATTGCTACTTAGCTCTTTGCCTACCACATTTCCCCCACGGCTGTGCTAGATATTCTTGGTATATCTTACCTGTATAATGGGATATTCACAGTTCACTATCTATTCACTTCAGAACTCATTCTATTTAAATAAAGACTTATCATAGTTGTAATCTGAGTCCTTCTGCTCAATTATATAAACTAACCGTCAGTTTTTGTAATTTGCTTGGTGGGGTATACGTAAGATTGCTGTGGTGGGAGGGCCACTGAGGGACTTAGAATAGGCAAAGAGCTAAATGGTCACCCATCTACATATTTAATAGGCTTATCGCTGCTTCACTTCGGTATTTAGCGGGAACTATTTCTTTCAAATTGACTTAGCCGTAAGCCAATAATTATATTTCAATATAATATAATATAGTTGATATAATATATATAATATAATATGTGAAAATAAAATACATTATGTATAAACTCATATGATTCTATTTTTAGATATTTGCACTAACATTTTATACAAAACACAATCACGCCTATCCATATGCCATTATGTAAGTGCTGCTTGAATCTGCACTGTAGTACACCCACACACACCACGCGCGCACACACACACACACCACACACCACACACACACACACACAACACATATATATATATAATATATATATATATATATATATATATATAATAGCTTAATGTTTAAATATTTCGAATAACAGAGGTCGTTTTTTGTTGCCTTCAAGACGTTACAAACGACAGTCCAATCAAATTACTAAATAAAAAAAAATATTTTAAACATCAAATTAGAAACGTCTCTTAATTACTGTGCAAATTTCAAAGACATTTCGCTTTGCTGAGAAATAGTAACCAATTCTCGTAACGATCTCAATGCTGGCTATAAAATAATTTCTTTCTGTTTTAAGTGCTCTTAAATAAACAAAAATTGCAAATGCGTCTAATTTCCCTTTAGCAGCTCCTCGGTGAATAACACAAATATAAATGTTATATCTATTTGAAAATCCCCGGCGGTAATCGTGACGTATACCAATATGGGATATTATATATATATATATAATATATATTATATATATATATATATATATATTTATGTTTTTTAAGTTGGGCGTTATTACGAAGCATCTAAAAATAAAATGAATGAACTCGATGTTATGGAGTATTGGATTCACTTATTTTTTATTATATATTTTTTATCATTTAGCCATAATACACATGGAAACAGAAATAAAAATACCCCACACGAACATAACAATCCATCCACCACACCTAACATGCGATTGCGCTAATATCATATATTACATATACTGCACACAATGCACAAATAGCGGATATGTGGGAGAAACATCAACATCTTTAGACTAAGAATAAATAACCACAAATCCACAATAAAACTCAAATCCCCACATAGTACAATAGCACTTCACTTTATCATCCAACCACACAACCTTACACACCTCAAATACATTCTAATAGAACATGCATTTCCAACAACGCAATCTCGAAAACAAGCAGAAACTAAATGGATTCTAAAATTACAACCACGTGAGAGGACTGAACGCTGACATCGGAATACTCCGTTATTATAATTGTTTTACAGACGCTGCCGCTGTTAATAACAACAGAGACAAAAGATCCGTTGAACAGGAACAACAGTCATTTGATAAAGGTATCTAACGAATCCGAAAATTATGATAAAAAATAATAATAATAAAAATAAGTGAATCCAATACTCCATAACATCGAGTTCATTCATTTATTTTTAGATGCTTCGTAATAACGCCCAACTTAAAAAACATAAAAATATATACCGAAAGAAGCTTACGGAGACCTCCTAAAATACAACATGAAATATATAATATATATTATATATATATATATATATATGTATATATGTGTGTGTGTGTGTGTGTGTGTGTGTGATATCCTCTCTACCACCAGAAGGAAATAAAAGAAATAGTTTTCATCGTTTGGTGCTGTTTGAGGGGGACGGTTCTCACTTAATATTTCCACCCTTCCTCCTTGCGCGTAATAATTCATGCCTATAAATAATATGATAATATTCATACGATGCGATATGGTTAACCTCCTCACTTTGGTGTCACTACGCTTGTGACATATACGAAGCTGTGAGTTAACCTCTCAATTAATAACAATACAGGTAAAAAACAAACAAAAAGAAAACACACTAATTAGATTATAATATATTTTGTAAATACATAGTAACATAGATTAAGTTAAATGATGAAAAGGATTGATTTTTACTCTTTGCCTACTTTAAACCGCTCACAACGTCTCTTCCACTACAGCAATCCTACGCATACCACACCCAAGCAAAATACAAAAAACTGATTGTTAGTTCATCATAATTGAGCAAAAGGACTCAGATTACAATAATAATAGGACTTGTGTAGTTCTCATCTAGCCTTTTGTCAATGGGTTCGTTAAAGTGTTGGGGTGCAGCCATACAATAGTAAATATACGAATACAGTTCTCCTTTATATTAGTACGCAAACCGTGCCAGAGCAAAAATGGCACATTATAACGATATCTTCATTAGAGCGATATACTTAAAACAAGTAATTTGCATTTTAATTTGCAACTAAAGGATGATTTAAGGTATCTAGATATGTGTATTTTTGTCATCCAATATCATTTATATCAATTTCAATATCTTATCTTATTATAATGGAGATTGTGTGTTTTTCTGTCTGTAACCGAAACTATATTACTACTCAATTCACAATTCCCTTAGTTATTACGTCATATTCTCCATGGTTTTATTTTATTTAAACCTCTTAATAATAAAATTGTTTACATTATTAATACTGTTAAGCATATCTACATAACATGCAATTTATTTATTATATACAACAAAATAGCGGTGTACTGTGCGAATGAGAAGGCTAATTTGCATATGATATTAAAAATGTGATTTTAATAAATATATGCTTAGTATTATTGATTTCTAATGTTTGGTTTTATCTTATTGAATATGAGCAAAAATCTCGGGGATAAATCTTAAAAGAAATCCCTTAATAAGAAGAAATATCTGTAATATTATTCTTTACTTTCCTATTTTAACTAAACAGTTTAATTAGGAAAATTTACCAATGAAAGACGGGAGTAACGGAAATGATGGAAGAGTTAGTTTCAAAGTTGTTCTATTTTTCAATCATACCCCTCTGTTCCAAATCTTTTTATCTGCATTCTTATTCATTCCATTAGCCTTTCTAATTTAATATGATATTTTATTATATTAAAACTTAAATACTGCACCCGGAGGGGCATATATTGCTAGTATTTAATAAATATCAAAATGTAAGGGAGGCAAGAATGAAATCTTAATTTAAAACCCTTCACTCTTTCCTGTCGAGATAAATCAGTTTTTCATGGATTGTCAACGTCAAGTATTATATATATATATAATATATATATATATATATATATATATATATATATACAAGGTCAATTTCTTAATCAAACTTAAAGGTTTGAATTCAGTTTTCCTCCTCCTAGACTGGTTGCCTAAACAAGATTAAAGAGTCAGTATGCCGTACTATTACTTATAACTGGAGGGAAAAATAGTTGGATCCATACCCTTCCCAAGGGTATTAGTTCTATGGGAAATACAAAAAAGAATGAGTTCTGATGTGAATAGATAGTGAACTTTGAAATATCCCGTCATATCCAGTAAAAAATCCCGTAAAAGTACCAAGAAAAATTTAGTACATTCGTAGGAGAAATTTGGTAGAGATATTTTATGCTTAGAGGTTAAGGAATTGTTCACTGCTGAAGCCCTAAGCTATTCAGAATTTAAGGAAGGGCGTGACGTGATGGTCACCGTCGTAGGAAATGGACACGACAGGACGAGTTCAAATCTTGGATGAATCTTATTGTATTTCCCATTGAACTAATACCCTTGGAAAGGTATGAATCCAACTATTCTTCCTCCAGTTATAAGTAAATAGTATGGCATACTGGACTTTTAACCTTGTTTAGGCAACCAGTCTAGGAGAAGAAAACTGAATTCAAACCTGTTAAAATTGATTAAGAAAACCTTGTATTATAATATATATATATATATATTAATATATATATGTGTGTGTGGTGTGTGTGGTGTGTGTGTGTGTGTGTGTGTAAAAATGGAATTGGAATGAATCCGACGATATGAAGAAGAATGAATAAAGAAAAGAAAGTACAGAATGGATATAAAATAATTTAATCAATATCACTTACAGATGTGTTTCGGTCAGGAGTTTATCTATGTGTACACGATTCAAACTATTATTATTATTATTATTATCAAATAAACAAATGAAATGAAATGATAATAATAGAAAAATGTAAAAATATTCCGTACATAGAGAAAATTTGACCTTCATCAGAGAAATAAAATTTCACTCTGAGTCTTTTTTATAAATGGATTTTCATGTGGCATACTACCAGGATCAAACTTGCGATTCAAGAATAATGGATCTGCGGGACTAAAATTTTTTGCACCCCTTCTACCCAGGCGACGCCGGGTAGCAGCTTCTAGTTTAGAAATAAATAAATCTACTCTGGAAACAAGTAAAATATCTGCTAAATATTCTATGAGTTTCGTTTAAAAATCGGGCTACAACTGCGCTGAACTAAATTCAACCAAAAACTCACGAGAGGATCAAAGTGATGTGCGCGACAAGGTTGACAATCATTTGGTTACGGTAGGCTTCTCAAGTCCTTGGCTGTCTTGGCTGTACAAGGTTATGAATGTGTTGTCTGACTTGAATATTATCAAATATGAAACCCACAGAAAAATATGAAGTGTCACGTCCAACTGCTTGATGAATAGCGACTGATTCAGCTATGCGCTTGTAATAGTGACATCTACCAATTGAGACTAAGGTTGGACACGATGTCTCGAGTGGTGATTTGAGATGCAACAATTGAAGTGTCTCAGTAGCGCACATAAAAAAATATAAATTCTTATGGTGATATTTTACGCTATTCATTCTTATATGTAGTCACCAAGAAATATGCAATGTTGAGACGTTGAATCATAATTATATATATATATATATATATATATAATATATATATATATGGATATGGATAAAAATGAATTTAATCAATATCACTTACACATGTGTTTCGGTCAGTTTATCTATGTGAACACAATTCAACTATTATTATTATTAAATAACAAATGAAATGAAATAATAATAATAGAAAAATGTAAAATATTTCGTATAATAGTTATATTCGTATAAATTTCTGATGAAGGTCGAATTTTCTCTGTGTACGAAATATTTTACATTTTTCTATTATATTATTTCATTTCATTGTTTATTTAATAAAAATAATAGTTTGAATCGTGACACATAGATAAACTGACCGAAACACATGTGTAAGATATATATATATATATATATATATATATATATATATATATATATATCTTAGATCATTGTCCTGATGAGATCTATTAAGATAGAAACCGTGGTATACCAATAATTGAGATGAAGACCGTGTAGACCACGATTTTTCCACAATTATGTTCGCTCTATAATTATTATGCATTGAGCGCTCCTGGATAAATTACTACTGGCACTACAACGGAAAAGCTAAAGCGTCAATCTGACACTATATATATATATATATATATAATATATATATATATATATATAATATATATATATAAGAAAAATAGCATTGTATTGTATAAAACATTTGACTTTTTCTCATGTTTCGTTCCAAATTGTCTTTAATTGTAAGTATATTAATTTCTTTCAAGAGTTACTTTTACATTAGTTAAAAATATATGCCATGTCATGTTCCTCTAATATATATATATATATATATATATAATTATATAAGAAATTGTAATTTGAATGAAGCTTTATTAAGTATGTTATAATATATTAATGATTTGAAGGCAATTACAATGCGTATAAAAAAAAAAAACAATAAGATGTTATTTTTGTCTTATCGATTTCAAAGTATAAAACTTATCTTCAGAGATGAATATCAGAAATGTACGTGCTTAAGTTTTTTTGTGTGTTTATCAATATATTATTAATATAAAAATTAATTTAAAAACAAAAACAAAAAACTTAAACACGTACATTTCTGATATTCATCTCTGAAAATAAAGTTTTATACTTTGAAATCGATAAGACAAAAATAACATTTTTTGTTTTTATTTTTATACGCATTGTAATTGCCTTCAAATCATTAATATATTATATATATATATATATATATATATATATACTAGATTACCAAAAAGCTTGTTGGGTTGCCAGCTTTGTCGAAGGGCTCAGACTACACTGACTACATTCCCTGCAGAGGGCTAATTATTACAACAACAAAAGAATTCTGGGTAGGATAATAACTGTATCTGGCGGTAAGTTTCCTGTTCTAGAGCTCTTAGTAGCGTAACTCACCCCTTCATTACCACTACTCCAAAAGTCTCTCTAACCCGGAGTGGTTGCTGTTAGGGTCTATCTATGTTCAAATAGGTTTATTTATTAAATCATTTATATTAGATTGGAATACTTGATATCATAGCCATGTGCTAAAATACTAAAGTAAAGATAAAAAAAAGTTGATATGCGTTTAAAATCCACCACTCAATCATTGTTGTGTTGCTATGGTAATAGTTAAGAGTATTTACGGATTCGAAGGAGCTCTTATTTCTCCATAGTTGAAGGCAAATTGTCGGGCAAAGAAGGAACAACACAAAAGTAACTGCAGACACTGTATTGATATAAAATTACATCAATTGTTGCAAATTTAATGGTATTTGCTACTAGACTCATCTGGAGGGATTTCTTGTAGTACTGGAGATAACACAGTTTTCTTCTCGTCGGTGGGAAATGTAGTTAAGACGCTTCGTCTCGGTAGTTGTTCTTCCTTTGGTCAGTGTGCGTTCGTACCGGCCTTTCTGTAGGTATACTGATACGAGGCCTTAGACGGAATCTGGTTGTAAGATTCTTGTGATAAATGGACCCTGTTTTGGGCTTGGTAATGAGAGCTTGGTCTGTGAGAGAACGTAGTTTTAGGTCTCTCCTCCAGTAACGGTTCTTCGATAAGTAGCCCTGTTTTGGGGGTAAGTGATGAGAGCGTGTCTTTGACGTCTCTCTCCAGTAACAGATCCTTGATAAGTGACGTAGGGTTTTGATTCTCGCGCCAATATCCATTGGCGATTTGTCCCCTAGTGGCAGGGGATAATTCACATGGAATTTCTGACATAGTGGTCCATGATAATATTAATGCTTCTATTTAGGAAGGAATGAAGATTTTTTTTATTAGTATTTCATAGTTATCGTCGTTATATCACTAATCTAGATTATTAGAAAATGTCGTTCAATGCAAATTCAATTACAAATTATATCTAACCATGCAGTTTTGGTGTTCGGTCTACACTGGTGTGGCCATGTGTAGTTGTCCACAGAAGAACGGCACTTATGAGTTCATCTTTGCTACCCCAATAAGTCTTGTGCGTTTTACTTCAATGGAAGCTAGTGGCCGTACAGTTGCCTTTGTAGGTGCTGATTATGTATATATATGTATGTATGTATATATGTATATATATATACTATTTAAGTATATATATATATATATATATATATTATATATTATTATTAAATGCTATTTAAATATGTATACTATTTAAGTATATATAACTATCTAAGTGTATATATAAATATTTTTAGGGTTCTGCTTTATATATAATATATATATATATATATATTATTTATGAATATATATATACTTAAATAGTATATATATATTAATTATGTAT
>CM042141.1:75805497-75822997 GCA_023376005.1 Doryteuthis pealeii | reverse complement strand
AATAAATTTTTTTTTTATAGTATCTTTGAAGCATTGTGTGTATGTGTAATATAAAGATTTTTGAAGGCAATTTACAATGCAATATGTATAAAAAATATGTATAGCCGATTTAACATCACGGAAAAATTTTCAAATATACGGTGTTCATCAACTTCTTAAAACAACAGAAGATTACAATATCGCCGTGGGATAAGTACTATAAAAGAATCACCTAGTACTTTCAATAACTCTGAGGATGGAATTTTACTTCGAAAATATTTAGTTTTGAAAAAAAAAAGTTAAATAAATATAATTTTCAAAACATATTGCATTGTAAATTGGCTTCAAAAATCTTTATATTACACATACACACAATGCTTCAAAGATACTATAAAAAAAACTTTATATATATATATATATATATATATATATATATATATATATATATATATATATATGTTACTAAAACCACAATTTATTTATATATTTTTGTTTTATGCTCTTTTGTTGGTATGCAGCTTCAAAATATGAAAATACAATTTGAAACGGAACTGTTTTGTTAGAATTGAGGTTCTATTTCATTTATTTGTTGTTGTTCGTCTTAGAATAAGTGATATTCTAACACGATAATTTAATTCTAGAATTAAAAACGGCTTTCATTTAACACTTTGCCTACTGTAAGCTGCAGGGATCATTACGACGGGGCTAAGCGCTAATAACTGACCCCTATAAAAAGGGGGGTTCATGGCATTTAACTATGACCCCTGCAATTTACTACTATCAGTGAATTCTAACTATATATCAAGTATTGACTAGAATGATAATTTCAACAATTTCCTGGCAATATGTTACATGATCATTATTATATTGATATCCGTTGATTGATTTTAACGCCACGTCAACCCGTCTAACGTTATTTTATGCCATTGTTGTATAGTCGTTTCTTAAGAGTTCTTTTTTCACACAACTATATGATATCAAATATTCCCAGTAAATGCAAATAATTTGCATACAATTGTGTGGCATCAAGCATTCCTGTCTAATACTAATAATTATATGGTTTCAAGTAATAATTTCTATTAATTTTTGTTGCATGCAAATATATGGTTTCAAGTAAATCTGATATCTCTGTGAAATAAAATGGGAATTCTTCCAATCATTAGCAGTGTCGTTACTATTTTATAGCTGCACCACTTGCACTTTCAACGAAAGCCTTCAAGAAAAAGCTTGATGGGAACTACATAAGGATGCTGCATACTGTTATGAACAAATCCTGGAAGGGGCACTTTAGAAAACAGCCACTGTATGGCCACTTACCGCTCATCGCACAAAACATCCAAGTAAGAGAAGAAAGACATGCTTAGCACTGTTGCTGAAGTAAGGACAAACTCATATGCATTATTTCTCCTACAAACTGCTACACAGGGACACGTGAGTGTTGGCTGACTCTCAAAATCTTACATTCATCAGCTGTGTATGGACATTGGATACCGTCTATTGGACCTGCCAAGATTGGCTGCTAGTGTTATATACTGGCATCAAATTCTATGTTATATAGCGGCTTCTTCAAATTCACACTCCTAATTCATGTACGTTAGTCATCGGGAATATATATGGTCACGTAGTCGGACTTAAGAAACAACAACACATGGGTATATAGTAGGAGTTGACTTTATTTCTCTCCCTCGGGTGGTGGGTGGCGAGCGTGACAATAGGAATGCCCAAGGGTTGACAATGACTGGCGCTGGTGAGGTGGAACGAACCTCACTGCCCGCTGGCAGCAATGGACCGTGTCGACGGTCGCTCCTTGTGCTCTGTTCGCTTTCCGCTCTAACTAACATGGGATCCCTGACTTCCTTTTATATTTATCAAACGCCTACGCGTTTTCTTTTGTTATCTTTATCAGCGGACAAATCTATTTCCGAACTTATTTGCTTGCTTTACCCGGAAAAAGTCCTTTGTTACTCTTTTCGTCTCTCTCCCTGCCTCGATCCAACTGGAAGACCCTATTTCCGTTTTCACATTCTTTTAAATATCTTCAATATACAACACTAGGGATTGATGACAAAAAAATCAGGGGAAACAATCCAGTCAGCATGAAATAATGATGATGATGATGATGATGACAGATAATTCGTGATTAAAGCATGAATCATTAATCCGGATTCTCTTTAACTACAACTACATATTAAAAAGGTTTAATCAATTATGTTTCTATGATGTAAATTAATTAATGCTGATGTCATGTGATTTGTATGGGGAATGGCAAACAAGTGATACATTAGTATTAATGAGATTAGGAAAAAAATGTATCCAACGCACAAGTAGGATGTGACACAAGGTCAATTTTCTAAAGCAGTGTTTAGCAGGTTAGAATTCTGAGTTTTTCTTTTAGACTGGTTTTCTTAAACAAGGTTAAAATGCCCCCAGTCTGCCAAACAATTTACCTATAGCTGGAGGAAGAATAGTTGATACAAGAGCAGTGGGCTTTTTTCTCTTACTTTCTTCAATCTTAAAGGGCTGGATCAGTAATCGATTAACTGATTCATTTTAATGGCATGTTAACCTATATAGGGTTATTTCATGCCAAGAGGTTAGGTAATTGTGTTCAATGTATGTATTTAGTCAACACCACTGCACAAGCAGGATGTGACACAAGTTCAATGTTTAAGCTGTGTTTAACAAGTTTGTATTCAGAGTTTTCCTTCTCCTAGACTAGTTGCCATAACAAGATTAAAGAACCCAATCTGCCCTACTATTTACCCATAGCTGAGGGGAGAATAATTTGATACATACCTTTCCCAAAGGTAAACATCTTGTGCTTGTAGTAAGTCGTGTGTTATATATATATTTTATATATATGTTGTACACATCTTACTAGCATCAAACATGATTCAACAAAATGGAGAAAATAACGAAGTCGTATTTAAAATAAACAACCTGTATTAAAATAAAGTTACAAAAATGTAGTACAGGATACTGGGCAAAGTCCTTTTCATTCTTCTTGTTTTAAAAGTTCATATTTTGTTTAATTTCACTTCCCGATTATGGAGCTGACTTGTTTGCATGACAACTACTTGTCTGTCATCCTCATAAACTCAGTTCTCCTCCTTCCGCCTAGAATTCCCGCTTCTTACTTTTTGGCGCTCGATTTTGAATTCAGCATCTGTTAGTTTCCATTATTGAATTTTTAAAATCTTACTCCCCACTTTTTTTAAACAATCAGCAACCGCCATTTTATTAATCGTCACACGTTCATTATACGTTCATATTTATATTTTTGTGTAGTTATTTCTTTATATATTTTTTTCACAGTCTTATCGAATACAAACAATTTTTAAACAGATTTAAATAAATGAGTCAAAGGGACCTGAGAGTAATGGCCATGAAGGGGTACTCCATACTTCCGAGAACTCCAGAACTAAAGCCTTACCATCAGATGCAATTTAGTGTCATACCCCATGATGTGTGTCCCATTGTGGTGTAATTGTTAGTAAGCTAGTCTCACAGATCCATTACTACTGAATAGTGTGTTTGATCCTCACTGGGTGCCCTATACTTGTGACCTTGTGTTATATACTATCCCTAGAAATCAGGTTGGATAAATACTTATCCAGGACACGGGGATTTTGTTGAGATTTTTGGTATATATATTTACCAACTCCTCCGCACGAGCAGGATGTGACACAAGGTCAATTTATTAAGCGGAGTTTAACAGGTTTGAATTCAGAGTTTTCCTTCTCCAAGACTGATTACCTAGCATGGTTAAAGAGCCTATTCTGCCCTGCTATTTATCCATAGCTGGAGGGAGAGTAGGATTCATACCTTTCCCAAGGGTATTAGTGCTAAGTGAAATGCAATTAGCACGTCCAGGATTTGAACTCGGGGCGACAAGTCCATTTCCCATGACTTTAACCATTACACCACGCGCTTCCTATTTTTGGTATATAAGGCGTGTGCTAGTTGCCCGCTCCTACTTATAGACTAGGCCAGAACCATGTGATCTATCTCTTGGCCAATCACTGGCAGTACTCTGAGGTTGATACACTACTTAACCCCGACCCTACTGGTCATAATTACTTTGGCATTCTTTGACGGCGACATAGGATTAAATCACTGAACCTTTACCAATACGCAGGATAGGACTTTACACTCACCAAAGGATTCCATAACACAGGACTTTCTTTAGGTCCTTTTCAACTGGCCAAGGATGGTATTTAAAAAACTTTACAGATTTGATTCGAGATTTATTTGTGCATAATGATCTTCCAAGTTTTAACTCTACAGTGGATATGTTTTTTGTTATTGATTTATACTGGGAATGCTATTGTTGTCATGGGACAATAGCGTGCTCGATATTATGAACAATTCTTTGATGCAAAGGATGTCCTCCTAAACTTCAAAAGTGAACGACTCTTTTTCATCTTTTTTTGTGTAAGCGACCCTACAGTCTCCAAGACTGAAGAAGAAAGCAGGGAAAAAAAGAAAGAAAAAGAAAACCCAAAATAAAAGGAAAAAAACCAGCCTCCTAGTGTTTTTTCATGGTCGTGTTCTTATTGAAATCAGAAGATTTAGATGATCGGTTTTCATTCCTGGTATTTTGCATCGTACATGCTCACCGTGTGCATCTATGTTTTCTGTTCTGTTCTAAGTAAGCAAAGAGAGAGAGAGAGAGAGAGAGAGAAAGAGAGAGAGGAGAGCAAATATATTATAGAGAGATAGAGATAGAGAGAGAGAGGGAGAGAGAGAAAAGAAAGAGAGCAGAGAGAGAGAGAGAGAGAAGAGAGAGAGAGAGAGAGAAGAAAAGTGCAAAGAGAGAGAGAGGAGAGCAAATAGAGAGAGAGAGAGATAGAGAGAGAGGGAGAGAGAGAAAGAAAAGAGAGAGAGAGAGAGAGAGAGAGAGAGAGAGAGAGAGAGAGAGAGCATTCATATAGCTGTAAAAAGTTAAGTCAATGGGTGGCCTAATGTCGGTATCAGCCAGTCTGCGAGGGTGTCTAGCTCCTTTTGACTAGTGCTAGACCAAGGAGATTGTTTTAACATCTTAGATGAAGCACCACATCTACCATCAGTTCCTCACTTTACCACACAGATCCCTGTGCTATTCATATGCTGAGTTGGCGAGGGCCGGTAACAAACCAGGAACCATGCAATTCCTATGCAAGTGCTCTACTGACTGAGCTAAACCAATTAATACTTGTGTTCCTTAATTGTACGACTGTTATCATCTTGTAACACCCTTTGGCTAAAAATAAGAATGTCCAAATCATCTAAGATAAAATTCAAAAATGTCAATCCTGATTATCTGGTGTTGCTTATCTGCCGGTTTCTTATTTCTTATGAGTGTCGTCACCTCAGCTAAATAATAAAATTCCATTTTTATTATAAAGAAAGAAAGGGAAGAAAAAGAACATTTATAATGATCAGTTTCTATATGGATTGAATAATGTCAAAATTTCATTCATTTGTAAATGTTTCATAATGTAATCAGAACTATATTTCAATATTTCATTGTATTCTTTTAATTGAACTTTTGTCTATAGTCAACTGAAAGAGAAAGGTTTCATGCTAAAAAAAAGGCAAGAAGCAAGCGATATCCTGTTGAAACTATTACAGATGTGGACTACACAGATGATCTAGCGTTTCTTGCAAATACATTTTTGTGTCAAAGGATTCAGTTAGCATATTCTAAGCCCAGTCGATAGGATTAGTTATTTGGTTGAATTCTAGAGGCAGACACATTGAAAGTTGTAGCAAGAATGATACTTATTCAAAATATTAACCCCCAAGGAGGTTTGAGGTCATATTTATTTGTGGTCATCCCTCCCAAGAGATGATGATAGTTTCTCTAAAGGAACAGGTTGGTTTAGTTCTTTTGTTTAATGTCATATCAACCT
This sequence comes from Doryteuthis pealeii, assembly GCA_023376005.1. Taxonomy (NCBI): domain Eukaryota; kingdom Metazoa; phylum Mollusca; class Cephalopoda; order Myopsida; family Loliginidae; genus Doryteuthis; species Doryteuthis pealeii. Next base: position 75,817,124 of record CM042141.1, on the reverse strand, counting down.
TCATGGGTTATTCAATGCCAAATCTAGCCTTGTAAAAGAACAGTAGTGGTACTATTTAACAATAGTTGGGGGATGAGGGAATTCATACCTTTCCTAAGAGTATTAATCCAAAAGTTAACATTTATAGTAATAGCCAGGCTGGAAGTTGAAATCGATTACTATGATGTCTTAGTCCAGTACATTACCATTTATGTCACAGCCCCCCCACACACACCTCACTGTGTGAGTGCATTTAGATGAATAAAGAGATTGCACACATCCAGACTCACCCTCTCAAATTTGAGTAGCCATCTGAGGAAATTAGGTGAGCTCAGCATCTCACAGTTTAGTATATTAGATCACTTTCAGGACCTTGGCAAATTTATCAGGGAGCTGCTGAATTGTGCCCTTACATTACCTAAATTTTGGGTAATGTGACGTAAGCACTGACATAGTTTTTGTTACAGAAAAAAAAAAACGGAAAACGAATCTCCATTATTAATAGACTAGCAAAATAAAAAAATGTAAAAATAGATTTTTTGAAACATATTGCCAGAGGGGTGGAGTTTGTACCCTAAGTAAGTAAAATCATCAAATTTCATTAAAGGATTTAAAAAATAAAACAATTGAAATGTAAACTTTAATATATATTAAAATAAACAAAACTATATATAGATATATAATACCAGTCATGTATTTATTAAAACTTGTTTTAAAAAAACAATGAGGACTGTCTAATGTTGCATGTTCAAATTTTGAGTGTATTTATTCTATGTTATGATGATATTGCAAAGATTTTACAGTAGACCAATTAAATAAATTACCTGAATGTATATTGCATTATTTTAGTGTTGTTGATATTTGATAATTTTCATTTTGTTTCATTTTCCATTGCATTACTATATAAATTGTTAAATGCAGTTGATTGTTGCTGTGTTTAGTTTGATCTTCTGATTGAATAGATAAATCCATTCATTCATTTGATCCATCATTTGATCCATCATTCATTTGATCAATGAATTAGTTGAACTGTCGACCACTTTTATATAGAAATATGCCGTATTACTTTCATACTAATATTCACATGTGGAAGAAAAGGAAGTGAATCCGACGGTATGTAGTTATAAAGAAAAATTGAAAAAACACAGGTTTAAATGAGTTAAGTGGTGAGTTTATTGGCCGATGCTTGCAGTGTTTCGATCTATTAATTAGATCATCTTTCAGGGCATTCGTTGGTATATGGAAGGTAATAAGAAATTTTTATCACAGAATAACGATATTCACATGTATCTTTTTTATATTGTTGGTTGCTGTTGGTTGGATTTTTACACCATGTTATTCCTTGTTGGGTTATTTCATGCCAAAGATATTTTGTTTTATTCATTCTTGAGGATTATTCAGAATTTTTTTAATTTTTTTTTCTAAACTCATTTTTTTTTATCACTTCTAAAAAACTCATTTTCTATTTAACCCCATATGGGTCCCTAACAGGTACTGGGTCAGAGTGGACCTGGGAGTAATGGTGATGAAGAAGTACTCCACACTCCCAAGATCTCTAGATTGAAACTTCACTATTAGATCCAGAAATATCCAGAAACACTAAAACCCTTTAGCCACCACCTTCAAGCACATATGTGATAAGGATTAGTGGTTTACGTTAAGGACAATAGGTTCAGACAATCATATCGGTGGTAGGACTTGGTGTGACCAGTTGATTCTTTCTATATTGGGAAATTGAAATGAAGGTGCATGATGCAATGGTTTTGTCATGGAAATAGACTTGGGGACTCAAATTCAAGTCCTGTACAAGGCTTGTTTGCATTTCACATAGTGGTAATAACCCTGGAAAAGGTATGTATCCATTTTATTCTCCCAGCAGCTATGGTGAAAATAGTTGTGCAGACTGGGCATTTAACCTTGTTTAAGCAACCAGTCTAGAAGGAAAACTCTGAATTTTAACCTGTCAAACTCAACTTAAAAAATTGACCCTGTGTGTAAATATATATATTGTGAAAGCTATAGATTTGTTTAACAGCTTGCATCAATTGTACAAGGGTGAGTCAAAAAGTAATGCCATTTTTTTTAGGACAGGTATAATTGACCTTGTGTCACATCCTGCTTGGGCGGATGAGTTGGTTATATGTATATATATATAATATATATATATATATATATATATATAAAAAAACCTAAATAAATAGATACCTGACCAAAGCAGTCATGAATAATAACATATCTTCCAATTGGAGCTGTCAGTGTCAGGTGTCTATTGAATCTGGTCTTCTGTGGATCACATCCCTACTTCTCCACACAAACATTGTTTCTCTCAATAGCAATCTTCCATCTTTGAATGAGAGCATGTATCCCTGCCCCATAAAATTCTGTTGATTGTTCTTTGAGCCACTTCACTTCCTCGTCACTGGAATAATGTTTGCCTCTCAAGGCCTTTTTCATGGGGCCGAAGAGAGTCAAACATCATTCAAGTGACGAGGAAGTGAAATCTGTAGTGAAGAAGTGGCTCAAAGAACAGTCAAGAGAATTTTATGGGGCAGGGATACATGCTCTCATTCGAAGGTGGAAACATTGCTATTGGAGAGAAATGGTGAATATGTGGGGAAGTAGGGATGTGATCCACAGAGGACCAGCTGTTCATTTTGATATGTGATACATGTTTCCTGTGTTGGTAACTATACCTGTCTTAAAGAAAATGGCATTACTTTTTGACTCACCCTTGTATTTCTCAGTTAGAAACAAAATGAATGCTCTTGGAAATAGGGATATTGTATGACAACCATTTTCATTAATAATAATGAATATTTAGCATACATTCTGCATGTAAATTGACATTTTGTGCAAATTTGGTTTGGTTTGTTTTGTTTACGGCATATCAACCTCAGTGGTTTCATTTAAGCCGATAAAGTTTTTTGAAATAAAATCAATTCTTAATTGGATAATACAATTTTTTTATAAATACATTGTTCTATTTAACCCATAGATGAGACCCTAACAGGTACTACCACTCCGGGTCAGAGTGGACCAGGGAGCAATGGTGATGAAGGGGTGCTCCACATTCCCCAAACCTCCAAAACTGGAACCTCTACCATCAGATAGAGTTTAACGTCATTCCCCGCGGACATGTAGACCCGCAGCCACCACCTTTCTAGCACCCATAGGATAAAAAGGGGTTGGGGCTTGCCATAAGGGGCAATAGGGTTGGGAAAATCATATAGGTGCTAGGGCTTGACGTGACCAGCCGATTGATCGGAGGGGGTCTCTCCGACCGCCCGTCTAGCCCAAGATAGGTGCAAATTTGAATTCTACCCTATGTTCAGGGTTCAGTAGAATGATGTCTTTGGTTTGCAATGTGACTAGAAAAGACAACATTGATCCTATAAAAATTTAATTTCACTCTAATACAGAAAACAATTATTGTGATTTGAGATTTATTAAATTTAGAATTTGTCTTTATAAATAGAAAATTGTTAGTGATAATACTTTCATCTAAATATGTTTAAAGATATCTGCTTTGTTTTTATTTAAAAAAAGATATTGCTGGATAATTCGATAAAGAAAATAGAGAATAAATAATATGAACTCGACCTTACAATCACTGATTCTTACAAGGAGAGCACATATTAGTGTAATCTTATTATAATGGAGATTGTGTTTTTGTCTGTCTGTAACCGAAAACATATATCACTACTCCCATCACAATTCCCTTTGTTATTTATGTCACATTCTCCATGATTATTACTTCTATTTAAACCTCAATTATTGATAAAAATGTTTTACATTATTAATGCTGTTGGCTTTATGTACATACTAACAAGATGGCAATTGTATTTACATATACATATAAATAGTTACAGTGTAAACGGGAAGGTTAATTTGCATATTGATATTAAAAAGTTAATTTTAATAAATATGTGCTATGTCATTGATTTTCTAATTCTTTGGTTTTATCTTAATGATATGAGCAAAATTATTGGAGATAAATATTAAAAGAAATCCATTAACAAAAAAGAAATAACTGTAATTTTATTCCTGACTTCCTATATTATTCTTTACTTCCTATTTTAACTAGATAGTTTAAGATATAAAGTTTATTATCCTTTCTAATTTAATGTAATATTATCATATTATATGTTAAATACTTGCACCCGGAGGGTGCATATATTTACTAGTGGTAATAATGCAGATCTTAATCACAAAAACTATTTAATTTGTTAGCAGTATTTCAAAAAATAGCGAAATGAATATTAGTTAAAGGGAAATAACTCTAAAATTATTTACCAAGTTACTTCCTTTAATTGTATTATTTATTTATGATAGTAACCATATGGACAGTTGTTTTTGGTCTATACTAAAAGAGTAGTCGTCGGGGTGGCCTAAAGTCGTTATCAAAGAGACAGCGAGGGAGTCTATCCCCTTTTTACTAGCCTAGACCAAGTAGATTGTCTTTTTTAGCATCTGAGCCAACGCGTCACAGCTACCATTAGCTCCTCACTTTACAGCGCATATCCCTGTGCTACTCATATGCTGAGTTGGCGAGGGCCGGTATCGAACCAGGAACCACAAGGTTCCCAGATCAGTGAGTTAAGAATGTTATTTTCTTATTTATAATAATAAGCCGACTATCCTTCTTGTAGGTGAGATTTTAAGTGATTAATACTTAAACAAAACTATCTTAAGATTTTTGGATGTTTGTTTATTTAGAAGTATTGTTGAAAAAAGTATATATTATATTTTTACTTGAAGGCACTTACAATACATGATCGCATAAAATTCGATACTTTTTCTTATAGAAAATGAACTTGACAAGTTCTTTTTCTATAAGAAAAAGTATCGAATTTTATGCGATACATGTATTGTAAGTGCCTTCAAGTAAAAATAAAACTATCTTAGTCACAAAACTCTCGGTTTGATACCAGCCCCTTCCAACTCTGTGCGGTAAAGTGGGGAGATGATGGTAGGTATGGCGCTCCACCTCAGATGCAAAAACATTGTCCCTAGTTTAGCTTTAGGGAAAAGGGGATAGACTCACTCGCTATCCAGCTAATACTGACAATAGGTCACTCCACCAACTTTACTTTTTACAAAATGATGTATAGAAATAGAAAAAAAAAACAATATTAAATATGTTGTGCTAACAGACGTCTGTTAACACCGATGGGGTTCATAAAGTGTAATTCAATTGAAATCATTTTAAAATTAAAATTAAAATAATTGTAAAAGACACTTTATAAACACTGTTCTTCATCAGAGCTCATATATTGTTGAATGAAATAAAAGCAAGAAAATTTAACCGTTTGACATGAGAGGTTCAAATAACACTCACGTTCTGGGCCGGAATGTCTTTTAAAAAATTAGTATAAAATGCGTATACTGGATTAAAAATAATGTAAATTTTATTTTTAAACCTAAAAACCAATCAATGAAAAAACTGAACAAATTTTGAAAATAAAAGTGTATAAAAGCTAAAAGGTGTATAAATGTTAAATGTTAGGCTGATAATAGATGTTGTTTGGGGTTAATGTTTACAACCCTCCGGTGGCCATTACTAGAACTAAAAATGAATTTACGTAACTACTTTAGAACAATTGGAAGTACACTTAGCACAATAGTTTTTTCAGATGAAAACCTAAGTTCAAATTTTGGACGAGGCTGTTTATGTTTCACTTTGATCTAATTCCCTTGGGAATACATTTGTTCTCCCACCAGCTATGGATAAATTATATAGTTGAGGACGCTGGGTTCTTTAGCCTTGGTAAGGTAACAATTCAAACCAGCTTTACCCCGCTTAAAAATTGACCTTGTGTTACATCCTGCCTGTAGTGGAGGGGTTGGGAAAATACTTACTTAATTATGATTTGAGTCTTGATTTTCTGGGAACCAAAAAAAAAAAAAAAAGATCTCAAAGGAAAAAAAAAAAAGGCCAAAATAAAGTTCATAATTTTAATTTTTGACAAGAAAACTTTCTCATGCGTGTCTAATTTCTTGTCTGTATTTTGGTTGGTTTGGTTGGATCTTATGGCATGTCAATCCTTTGTTGGGTTATTTTATGCCAAAGGCATTTTTGTTTTATTCATTCTTAATGGTATTCAATTTTTTTTTCAAACTCAATTTTGTTTATTTAAACACATTTCTTATTTTAAACTCATCTTTTCTGTTTAACCCAAAATTAGGGGTCATATCTATGTCAAAGGTACTGTCACTCCGTGTCTGTATTTTTGTAAGACAGGTTTTTCACATATTTATAAAAAAAAATTAACTCTCTTCTCCCTCAATGTTATTTTTCTTTACAAACTTACCCAATTGAAGGTTGTTAGAGTTCTTGTTAACATGGTAGGAATTCAGTTGTTAAATCGTTGTAATCCTTGTCTATAGTGTTCCTTGAAATCATAGGTAGAAAAGAGTGTAGTATCAGTAGGTTTCGTCTTTTTTTCTCAAGATTTGACATACATCTTATATCTAGATAACTCCAACAAAGGTACCACTTTTTTATCTTTACATTTATAAAGGACAGTTGTGTGTATGTGTGTATGTCCGGAGGAAACTCCAAAAATGAAAAATTAACAGCAGAGTAAATATATATACGCATTCCCAGAGTTATATAACTAGAGTTTGCTTTTTGTACAAAAAAAATGAAGATTTTATTTATATCTGGGAAGGTATTTAAAAATGAAGGATTTAAATAGTAAAAGAAAAGAAAGTCATTGGTTGCGTTCAAGATTAAATTATAAATAAATTATGTAAGACCAAAACAATCAATGGCTTGTTTGTTTTGTTTTACGGCATATCAACCTCAGTGGGTCATTTAATGCCGAAAAGTTTTGAAATAAATCAATTCTTAATGGATAATACAATTTTTTTATAAATACATTTTTCTATTTAACCTATAGATGGGACCCTAACAGGTACTACCACTTCGGGCCAGAGTGGACCAGGGAGCAATGGTGATGAAGGGGTACTCCACATTCCCCAAACCTCCAAAACTGGAACCTCACCATCAGATAGAGTTTAACGTCATTCCCAGGACATGTAGACCCGCAGCCACCGCCTTCTAGCACCCATATGATAAAAAGGGGTTGGGGCTTGCCATAAGGGCAACAGGGTTGGGAAAATCATATAGGTGCTAGGGCTTGACGTGACCAGCCGATTGATCGGAGGGGGCCACTCCAACCGCCCGCCTAGCCCAAGATAGGGCCAAAGTGGAGTATTGCATGTCATGAACTGCTCATCCACCTGGGCTCTATCCTTAAGCATCACGGGTCGCCACCCACGGCCAACAGGTGGCCCCATTGGGTGAGTCTTACCCCTCTGCAGAGGTGCAGTCGGTGCATTCTAACGCCCCAGTCGACAGGGTGGACAATCAATGGATCTGTGAAACTAACTTTTTATTATACCCTCCTCAACCCAGGTGACACCGGGTAGCTGCTTCTAGTATAAAAATAAATCATCACCGACAAGTTGAGCTGACAGTACAGATTCCTTGATTATTTCTTACTATCTGTCTCTATTAGTGATTGCTCCCAGCAGATCCTCTGCTCGGCATCCAGTGTCCGTACATAGTTGTTGTAAGTAAGTTTTTACTAGTTGGCCAACACTGGTGTGTCCATATGTAGGTGTCCACAGGAAAATGTCACATTAATTCATCTTTAATTCCCGAGCAGTACCAAGCATGTCTTCTTCATCAAACTTGGATTGTAAAACAGTAAGTAAAGTAAAATCGTTGGGGTGACCTAAAGTCGGTATGGTATCAGCCAGACAGCAAGGGAGTATATTCCCTTTTCACTAGGGCTAGACTAAGGAGATTGTTTCTGCGTTCGAAGTGGAGCGCAATACCTACAACCAGCTCCTTACTTTACTGCACAGATCCCTGTGCTACCCATTCGCTCTTTATCTTATCAGAAATCAGGTTTCCACATGGTCAATAATCTGTTAATAGGAGCCCATTTCTTTCCTATGCATATATTGACATCATTTTCCGTGGATAAGATTTTACTACCAAGACAAAATTTCTCTACTCTGATCAATGAACAGAAAGGAAAAATATGCTCTTTTCACCCCACACGCTAGGAATGAAAAGGGATGTCATTTATATTTATATATTTATATTCATAAATATAAAGGGTTATTTCCTATAAGTCTAACATGATCAAAGGGGAACCACTCTTGAATGATGAATTATTTATTTATTTTCCCATTAAACTAACCCTAACCCTAACCCTAAACGCTAACCCTAACCCCATCTTCTTTTTTCCTAGTAGATCAATAAATAAATAAATAATTTATCAGTCAAGAGTGGTTCCCATTTGATCATGTTAGACTTGAAATAGGAAATTACCATATAAAGTTAAAAAGTTGTAAACATTTTAAAAATAAATACTTAAGAAATAATTCGAAATGAAAAACGTCCTTTTCAATCTGAGACCTCGGACTGAAAAGAGAGGTCTCATCTGTTCGAAGGATAGGGAAAAAGGAGAAAGTTTGAAAGGGGCTGGATTCTCATTTGACCAATGGAAATGTGACGTGAGAAGCCAAGTGGGTTTAGTTCAGTCGGTAGAGCGTCCGGCTAGGAATCACAAGGTTCCTGGTTCGATACTGGCCCTCGCCAACTCAGTGTATGATTAGCACAGGGATATGTGCGGTAAAGTGAGAAACTGATGTTAGGTGTAATGCCCCCCCCCCAAGACGTTAAAACACTCTCCTTGGTCTAGCGTTAGTTGAAAGTGGATAGACTCCCTCACTGTTTGGCTCATACCGGCATTAGGCTGCCCCGATGACCTTTGACAGATATAAAAAAAAATAATTTACTAACAATTTTAGCTAAAAATTATAGAAAGTGCCTTTATTGAGATAATCTACGAATGATTATAGCAAGTTATTCAAAATCCTGTAATTTCTTGAAATACTTGAAACCATATGTATTACCATGCATAATTTTTAAAGTTCTCATCTATATATTTATATTTATATATTTACATTTATAAATATAATAATAATTAAATTTATTGTGTATAGTGCTCAGGTGCACCACAACTCATCAAAGTCTCATGTCAAGTACACAGAATAATGTAGTGTCAGGAACATGAACAGTTTACAGTAGTAATATGCATGTATATGTGCGCGTGTGTGCATATGTATGTGGAGAGTGGCATCAGGTATAGTGTCGGCGAACTACAGGAAGCATGGAGGCTTTCAAAGATTCAGTGCTTCGGCAGCCTACAACAGACGCGGGCAGTTTATTCCATGTCTCCGCAATTCTGAGCGTGAAAAAATGTTTCCGAAAGTCACGTGAACAGTGCTGTTTTCTGACTTTGTAGACATGCCCACGTGTGTTGGAAAGATGGAGATCACAAAGGTGCGCAAGAGTTGCTGTTGTTAAGATGATTAATGACCTTATGATCGTTTACCAGGTCAGTTGCCAGACGCCGAAGTTTCAGCGAAGTTATAAAAGTAGTAAACATTTTTAAGATGAATATTTTAAAAATAATTTGCATTTCACATCTGAGAACTATTTTATTGGGATGGAATAGTGGTGTAACTTCCTTCACCTGAAGAGAGTTAAATAATCATATTTTTTAAAGTCTAGAATTTAAAGTATTAAAACATTACAAGAGAAAATCATAAAAATAGTAGTATTCAAGGGAAATTACTACGTATTTAAATTTTAAGAGTTGCTTCCCTTGAATATTCAACATTTAATTTCTATTTACTTGTGGCAAGTGTGGTGCCTTAACCAGCTCCGGATTTATAACCGCAAATTGCCCACTTCTATCATAGAGGCACCCAGAATGCTTTTATAAAACCTATAATAATTATAAAATGATATTCAATCAGCTATTGTTCTTCTACAAGTTCAGTCAAGATACAAAGTGTATGATGATGTATGTGATATATAAAACATAAATTCAATATACAAATTCTTATTTAGCTCACGGAAATGGGGAAACACACACCTGATTTCTTTAAGAGATTTTGTGAAAGAGAAATATATTTGTCTTTTGGCGCTAAAAGTCAGAATGAGGTGCATCTTTGGAATCAAATTCTTTTTTTTTAAAGTAGATATTATTTCATTTGTACTGTTTATTCTATTCAATATAATTATTAATATGTATTTTTGTTAGGATCGGTCCTTATGAAATTCAACAGTTACGGCTCTTGATCAGCAAGGGGACATTTGCCTTCCGTGACAGGTACATTGTGGGAGCTAGGACCGGAAATGGATCTTCTGCCTTGACATATGGATTGGTATCCTAGGTAGCTGGTCGTACACAAGTTGGGCTCTTAAGTCATTGTTTGGGAAGAAACATTTCTTTAAATTAAACCTTGTTAATTTCCACCAATTAGGTCTTGCATTTTCTTTCAATTCTCCTTATTTTATTTGTATGTAAAAATATAACAATACTATATTTATTATCATTTATAATACTTTGTTATTTTATATTATTTATATTTTGTCTTTTTATTACTTAAGTGTTATGCTTTTATATTGAGGTCAAAGAGTGTAAATCTTTCATTTGTTTATTGTACACGAGTTACATCATCATTGGCATTGCAGTCTCGGAAGACTGGATAGTTCTTGTGCCCCTGAAATTAACTGCGCCTCCTTTGACTGTGAAGTCTGATGCTCGAAAAACATTCTCAGTCTCAGATCTCGCCTGTGAAGGCTGTCCCTGAAAGATGTTAATGTGCCGGTGCTTTGTTGCCGCCGCTTTTTTCTGGCCTCTTGGCTTCATGTTGTTTGCACCAGGGTTGCTTCAGACATGAACAGTCCGCTACGGAAAGCCTACCACCACCGAGGGCGGTCCTGGGCCAAATTTTCTCAGCTGGAAGGGGTAATGCCAAACCACCTGAGATCATTCTTGCAGACATCCTTGAAACGCAACTGGGGGCGACCACTTTGTCGAGTTACAACACTTTGAAATGTTTTAACAAGAAATGCAATTTCAAAAGTGTAGGGATTACATTCCTTACTTTCCACGGGTTTTCTAATTGACGTTTGGCGACAGCAGAGGTAATTACCTCCTATGTCTGCTGGTAGTCGCTATGTGGCATAGCAAACACGTATAAAAATGGAAGCCTCAAAATCATAGGTCCTTTTTACCTTCTAGACCCGAGAGAAGTTCCCGCATCAGTTGCGTCTCCTGTATACAGGAAAGGGCGCTTTGACCTTCCCAGCATTCCGTGTCACGTTGCACAAGAGAATATGCTCAAACATATAAGTTTTTATACTTTACTCTTTTACCATCAACCTCAAGAATTTACCATAAAAAGACTATGTATAAGCTCTTTGTATCTCCTGTCATGTTTTGTCTTCTATTAAGTTTACTCAAGCAATAATATATTCTTGTTATCACACCGTCGTGAATTGTTCTTATATTTATTACATTCAATAAAAACGATGTAACCAACCAGGTCTCTACATCCAATGAAATGAAGATACTCTTGATTATGTGGTGTACATGTAAAATATATAACCATTGCTAATTGAATTTAATAAAAATAATCGTGTGATAAGTAAGATTCTTAGCACCTACGACTTCTCATAGGTAAAGGATAATGTATTTGCGGTGTTAAACACACAGATGAGCAGGTAATGTACACATACTTTTTACCAAGCTCAGTCTAATGTGTCATCAGTC
>CM042141.1:75737997-75800497 GCA_023376005.1 Doryteuthis pealeii | reverse complement strand
CTTTCTTGTTGTTGTTGTTGTTGTTCTTCTTTCTTTCTTTCTTTCTTTGGGGTTGTTTCTGTTTCTGTTGTTGTTGTTGTTGTTGTTGTTGTTGTTCTTCTTCTTCTTCTTCTTTCTTCTTCTTTCTTTCTTTGGGGTTGTTTCTGTTCCTATTCTTTTCTCCTCCGTTCTTTTCTTCTTTCTTCTTCTTCTTTTGTTGTTGTTGTTGTTGTTGTTGTTGTTCTTCTTCTTCTTCTTCTTCTTCTTCTTCTTTTCTTTCTTTCTTTCTTTCTTTCTTTCTTTGGGGTTGTTTCTGTTCCTATCTTTTCTCCTCCGTTCTTTCTTTCTTTCTTCTTTCTTTCTGTTTTTTGTTTGTTGTTGTTGTTGTTGTTGTTGGTTTGTTCTTCTTCTTTCTTCTTCTTCTTCTTCTTCTTCTTCTTCGATCGTGTCATGAATCTTTTTGATTGATTTTCTATAAAAGGACGGGGCTTTTTGCTAATCGATATTGATTTCAAAAAAACTGGAATGGAAGTTATTACAATGAATGGTTATCTTTCAATTGAACTTGCCGTTGGCTTATCTCTTCTTTAGGTTACGCCAAATAATCTCAGCTATAAAAAACGAAAAGAAAATGGACGGCTACCAACAGATCAAGATGACTAAATAAGATAATATCCATTTTTTCCCTAATGAACACAAAGAAGAAGACCAGATAAAGATGAAAGAAAAAAATGACAGTTAAGGAAAATAAGAATAAAAAAAAGAAAACAAAGTTTTAAAAAAAAATGTAAAAACAATAAAATAAGGCAGAAAAATGAAAGAACAAAAAAATCTAAAAAAAAAAAATCAACACGCTTTCTTTTGACGCCATTTTCCCCCCGAAAAAATCTTCTTTACCTTTCCTCCTACCTTTACCTCCTCCTATTTTGTACACCTTACTCCCCCTCTTAAAATATATGTACATTAATATGTGTGTATGGGGGAGAGACTCCAAGGCAAAATGCTAACGTGCTGGACTGTTAGCTATTTTGCCACAAAGTCTCCCTCCTATACACACGTATTAATGTACATAAGAGAGAGAGAGAGAGAGAGAGAGAGAGAGAGAGAGAGAGAGAGAGAGAGAGAGAGAGAGAGAGTAAAAAATATCCGCTCTTTCGCCATACACACATATTAATGTACATATGTATATATATTTACCAACCCCTCCGCACGGCCAGGATGTGACACAAGGTCAATTTCTAAAGCGGAGTTCAACGGTTTGAATTCAGAGTTTTCCTTCTCCTAGACCGGTTGCCTAACCAAGGTTAAAGAGCCCAGTCTGCCCTACTATTTATCCATAGCTGGAGGGAGAGCAGGATTCATACCTTTCCCAAGGGTATTAGCGCTAAGTGAAATGCAATCCAGGATTTGAACTCGGGGCGACGAGTCCATTTCCCATGCCTTTAACCATTACACCACACGCTTCCACATGTACATATGTATAAGAGACAGAGAGAGTAAAAAAATAACCGCTCTTTCGCCATACACACATATTAATGTACATATGTATAAGAGAGAGAGAGAGAGAGAGAGAGAGAGAGAGAGAGAGAGAGAGAGAGAGAGAGAGAGAGAGAGAGAGAGAGAGTAAAAAATATCCGCTCTTTCGCTATAACCTATCTTTATTATTGCACTCTACACATGCGTGCTTATAGTTAGCATTATTTTGGGTCACGTTATCGAAATTTGAGCCGGATCGCACCATTTTGATTGCTGTCTTTACAGTGTATATACGAAAGAAAGGAAAATATATAAGTTTTTAACTCTATTAACTTCACTGCCACGCTGCTACCCCGACTTCAATAGGCCACTCCCCCGACTCCACTTGTACTGGTATTCTTGATATATTTATCAATAGATACCTAAGCTGCATTTTTTCTTCTTTTTAGCGCCTCTCTGTAGCAAGATACACGTGTCCCTGGACTGTAGCAAGATTAGATTTGGCAAGGACAACTAATGGAAGGGGGAGGAAGAAAGAAATAAGTGAGATAGTAAAGGTTTAAAAAATAGTGATGAGCACACAAACAGAATGAACGATGATTTGACCGGAGCGTGCCCCCCGAACGGAGAATTGAGTGTCAACCGGAAGTTTCGGGTGTTGACCGGAACCGGGGGTCACGTGGGTGGCGTGGAACAACGAAGAAAGGGACCGGTCTTTTTTGGATTTGGGACAGCGTAGGGTTAAGACCTGCCCTTGGTCCCGTGTGGGATGACGGTAGTTTAATAGTTCTCTCTCTCTCTCTCTTTCTCTGCCTTTCCCCCTCTCTGATACGAGCCCACAAGACGAGCACGATATAAAGGCTAGCAGTTGTGAGTACATATTTCTCGCGTTGTAATTTTTATCAACAAGATGACCGCCACGTGCGAAGACATTTTAGTACGGTGAATATATCACTGCCTCCACGTTACGTATATACGTTTGGGTACTGTGACCGTATACGACAACGTTACATGGACCATCATTCATCATTCATCATCATTGGCAATTCAGTCTCGAAAGACTATGATAAAAGTTTTTGTGTGCCCCTGAAGTTGCAGCCCCTCCTGTGACTATGAAGTCCTGTTTGAGAAACATTCTCGACCACATATTTTGCATTTGTAGGTTGTCCCTGTAGATGATGATGTTCCGATGCTTTGTTGCTGTTGCTTTCTTATGGACCTCTTAGCTTCATGATGTTGTATCAGGGTGAATTCTGACGTGTACAGGCCTCTATGGAAATTCTGCCGCCACCGAGGGCGGTCTTGAGCCAAATTTCCAAGCTGGAAGGGACAATGCCAAAGCACCTGAGATCATTTTTGCAGACATTCTTGAATCGCAGTAGAGGCGACCAATCTGTCTTTTACCAGATGTTAGCTCTCCATACAGGATGTTTTTTCGGGATTCGTCCATCATCCATCCGACGTACATGACCCAACCATCGGAGACGGCGTTGTCTCAGTAGAGAGTACAGGCTGGGGAGTTGAGCTCTCTCTAGGACTGCTGTGTTAGTGATCCTGTCCCTCCAGGTGATGCCCAGTACACGTCTAAGGCAGCGAATGTAGAAGGTATTTAGCCGCCGCTCTTGGTGGGAGTATAAGGTCCATGTTTCACTTCCATACATGATACATTTTTAATAAATCATACATGGACCAGGAAAACGTAAACCCTAATAGCGATTTCTTGGTATTACCATGCGGTGAGAAATAGAATGATAATGGTGTTATAGATTCATTGTTGACAGCTGACAGACATTTACAAGGCTTTTAATTTGGTAATGAAGCAAATTAAAACTGATAAGACACCATGAGAATTAATCATCCACTTATTACGAACACGAAGAGCGGACAGAGGGAATTAATGAGATGGTTTTGATTGTCATCGTCTCTACATTATTGCAAATGAAAACGGAACGAAAAGAAAGAGTTGGATACATATACCATACACACGCATCAACGCGTCAAAAAGTGTCATCTCACTTCCTTGCAGCACATAATATCTATTAGGTGGCGTTTGTACTGTAATGGTTATTGTCGAAGGAAATGGACACGGCGAACCGAGTTCAAATCCTGCTCTCAGCTGTTTATATGTCACATTGCGCTAATACCTCTGGGAAAGGTATGAATCCAACTATTTTCCCTCCAGCAATGGATAAAATAGTATGAAAGACTGGGCAATTTAACCTTCGTATAGTAGCTTGTTTTGGAAAAGGACAATTATGAATTCAAACCTGTTAAACTCCGTTTAAGATTGGTTTGGTTTTTTTGTTTTACGGCATATCAACCTCAGTGGGTCATTTAATGCCGATAAAGTTTTGAAATAAATCAATTCCTAATGGATAATACATTTTTTTATAAAATACATTTTTCTATTTAACCCATAGATGGGACCCTAACAGGTACTACCACTCCGGGTCAGAGTGGACCAGGGAGCAATGGTGATGAATGGGTGCTCCACATTCCCCGAATCTCCAAAACTGGAACCTCACCATCAGATAGAGAGGTTTTAACGTCATTCTCAGGACAATGGAAGACCCGCAGCCACCACCTTCTAGCACCCATATGATAAAAAGGGTTGGGGCTTGCCATAAGGGCAATAGGGTTGGGAAATCAATAGGTGCTAGGGCTTGACGTGACCAACCGATGATCGAGGAGGGGCTCCGACCGCCCATCTAGCCCAAGATAGGGCCAAAGTGAGTAATTGATGTCATGAATTGCTCATCCACTAGGGCTCTATCCTTAAGCATCACGGGTCGCCACCCACGACCAACACGGTGCCCATGGGGAGTCTTACCCCTCTGCAGAGGTGCAGTCAGTGCATTCTAACGCCCCAGCCGACAGGGCGGTCCATTTAAGAATCGAGGTTTTATAGCTCGTGGGAAGAGTTTAGGTAAATGTATATCTATGAAGATCTTGTGTGGAGTTAAAGGGAGATCCAATACGAAACATCGATAATTCATGATGCCACTAGAAAGTATTTGTGGGCGTAAATATTAGTTTCACTGACTATGAAGTCAGCGACCAGAGTTCAAATCCCGGACGAGGCTATCTGCATTTCCTTCGGGCTTATGCACTTGAAGAAGGTGTAGTGAGAGAGTAGACCTACCTCGTTGCTAACACGGTGTTGCCAGATGAGAGTGGCGGAGCGTGAAGACCTTGCCATCTCGAAGAGAAGCGGCCTAGGCTTTAGCCTAGCTTGTAGGACTGACCTAGAGTCGAACCTCTTCCTTTTCAGAATGTGAGAGCTGTGGACGATCAGTGAAATAAAGAAATAGCATAGTGGCCCAGATGTAGGTGGTCACGCCGTGCCTGACGAGTGTCGCACGCGTGCTGAACGAGTGTCTCGCACGTGCTGCCTGGACAATTATGAGTAAGGAAGCCCCGGATGTGTAGTGAAATCGGAGTGTATTTAAAGGACTTATCTCACAGACCAGCGAGAACGACTGCAGAGTATTTTGTTGTCGAGACGAGCGGGACAAAGAAATAATTTTGGATATTGGATTTTGGAGTGTGATACAGCTGGGAGTGTCGATTGGAATATTGCGTCAGACTTGACAGTGACCCCCCCCACCACACACCTCCTGATTAGAGAAGGCATGAGTCCATCTGTTATACCCCAAAACAGTAGGAGAAACTGAATCTTTAGCCTTATTAAGGCAACCAGTTTACAGCAGGAAACTCTGAACTTGTCGGAGAGACGAGTTTTAAATTCTCTTGACGAGTCTTTTGTATTTCACTTCCCAGTAATTTCTCTTTTCCAAGGGAAGCTAGCGCAAAGTGAATCTAAAATTCCATCTTATTAACCCAGTTATGAATAAATAGTAGATCAGGTGAGCTATTACCCTTTGTGAGGCAACCACGTCTAGGTTTTACTCTGAATTTAAATCAGCTGTACTCCGTTTAAATAGTAGGCGCCCGTGACATAAAGGCATCCTCGTGGGAATTTGACTTTGTGTTGCATACCCTTTCTTACTTCTTACTTCTGGTGTATTTTCTTCTGGCCGGCTTTGCTATCTGATCGTCTTTTCTTGACTTGGTGCTGGTCTCTTCTAAGGTCTGGATTATTTCTTGGGGACTTCGGGGGTCTGGTTTCTGTTAGGGATTTCTCCTTATTCAGAAGCCCTGTGTCATTGTTAGTTTTTAGGTAATAAACACAAGACTTCGGTTTACTATTGGATTGCTACTTTATACTCTCAATCCCCAACCCAGACATCTGCGCAGGGTGAGACTTACATCCTACGAGCTCGCCCCTACCTTCTAACTGAGACTTACTTACTATCTAAACCGGAAGAAATGGTTCTCTCTACCGGTTCTCACGAAGTATCCACCGGAAGGTTAGGACTGAGTAGTTAAGCCTTGTCCACTCATCTTCAAGCCGTGGGCTGTAGCTATAACGGCCATTTTGATTTCTACACAATTGCATAAATATTAGTATGCTAGATCTTATATGGTCAGATGTAGTTGCAGAATCCAGTTCAAATCCCTGACGTAGTCTTTTATAAACTCAGTATTCACGAATTAGCGTTAATATCCTTGCGAAAGAGATAATGAATCCAACTGTTCTCACGCCGCAATAGTGTAAACTTATCCGACTAACGGGCTTTTAAACTCTTTTCGATATTAATGAATAATATTATCTGTGGAGATAAGTTAACTTCTGAATTCAAACCTGTTGCCACTCCTAGTGTTAAAATTGACCGTTTCACTAACACTCTCCTCGTGGCAGAAGCGTTGACTTGTTCCCATTCGGTCTGTGTCAGAGGCGGAGCAGGTATATAATCACACTTACAATGCATGTAGTTATAAGTAGTTTATCTTTAAAAATAAACTTAAAAGAATCAATTTCAAAGTGAAAAGGTTATAACTAATTCCTAGTCCGACTCGAAAAGTCCACCCAGCAATCTGCAACAATGATCACAGCTCAGGTCTTCACATCACGCGCGCACCAATCTAGTATCGAAAAAGACACATGCTCGTTCTGTCGCTCAGCTATATCTTTATATGTGTGACCTGTATCTCGGCTGAAATATATCCATACACTTAAAAATATTCTAAAAGTCCTTTATAATCTTCTTGCGCACAGGATCATTGGTTTCTAAAAAAATTTACCCGTAACCACCAAATTTCGAGAGAGACAGAATCGTTCTTTCAGGGTGAGGATTTTTTTTTGTGTATATGCCTCTCCTTTCCTTGAGACACTTATGGTCATTTACAATGTACCTGTGTTCATTTGCGCAGTGAGTGAGAGAATGCCTGCCCAAATACACACACACACACACACCACAACACTCACACACACACATTACATATATATAAATATACTAGTGATATATATTATGAGTGGGTAACATATTTTCTCTGTCACCTATAGATTCATATTTTAATTCAAATCTCTGGTTTTGAAATACTTGTCTACATAACATTATGTTATAGAAGGGTTAAATGATTATTAGGCCTGATGATCCTTTAAAATCAGTTTTTTTTTTTTGGATCAATTGCTGCAACGAAACTGTTGTATTAAAAGATAGTTTGTAAATTCATAGTGTTTTCTGAGATAATTAAGATTGTTTATCACAATTTCACAGCCGCCTAAACATTTTCGCCATTTTTTTTTCATCCTGCAGTCTATGCAATGTTGGTTGTACTTTTGATCGTAATTGCCGTCCACCAATTTTAAACTTCGCCGCTCGCGATGAAGATTATTGACCTCTCAACACCTCAATTTCCGGGGGAACATTCTGAAGTTGACGGTGCCAAATCGGGGTTCGTTCGAAGTCGGGCAAACAACAAGGGTTGAAATTTTAGGCTTCTGATACAATTTTTGCGCTTTTGTAAATGCTATGAAGCCTTGTGTATCGCAGTAATAAATATTATATATATATATATTATATCCCTCTCTACGTTTTATATATATATATATATATATATTTATATATATATATATAGGGCAGTAGTTATATATATATTATATTATTATATATAATAATATATATCACTCTCTACGTCTTCTATATATATATATATATATGATATATATTATATATCTATAACTAGTATACATCCTTTCTACGTTATATATATATATTATATATATGTATGTTATATAGTTATATATAGTGTGATTATATATGATATATATATAGAGCTCGGTTGTTTGAAGTGGGCCTACCCAGCGTCTTCAGCCTTGGTTAGAGGGGAGGGTAGTACGTCGACANCCGTTCCAGAAATAGTTGGCAGACCCAAACCCCCTACGAAGCCAGCCAATAACATAAACGAGCGCAGCCAACCTGCGATAACAGCGATTCAAGACATCAATGAACCCTAATAGAAGTGAATCCCATTATCAGAGCTTAGACACGGTCATAATAGATCCACGGAGATGCTAGTTCATGATCCCATGGATAGGAGCATGTAGGAAAGTAAGGATAAGAAATTATATGACAGACATGTAGATGATAAAATAAACTTGACAACAAACACGCACACACCTAAACAGAAAACATCAGCCTACAAAGTGCAGAAAGAGTATCCGGAGCTTAGTTCCATGTTGCACATCGTACCTTTTGCAAAGATCCAGTAAAGTACTTATCGGAAAGATTAGAATTTAGACTGTAAACGAAACAAGTCATGAGAAATGGACAAGTCCGTCGATTCAGTATTGGGTTCCAATCTAGTAGCGTCAAGTCACTAAAATATAGGTGCCGCCTTATTCATCGCCTTTTTCAAGGGTCTAGAGCTATGAAAGGCAAACAGCCCTCGCCCAGGATTTGCCACTCGGTTGACCGGAATCATCGTGCCCACCGAACTTAAAATGAACCCATGCAACACCATACCATTTATGATAGATGATCAGTCAGTCATTCTAGTTTGACTGAGAAGCTGATAGGTGGAAAATCAAGGGTCACATCAGATCACATCAGGTCCGTATCTGTTACAACTATGGAATATCACTTACTCCTCCCAAATCCGCCTAACGAGTCAATCCGTTGGATTGTCTCCGCGTTACATACATCCAGAAGTGGCCAGACGCTTAATTGGGTAAGTTCTTGAGTTTCCAGCCTATACTGGTGTCCATGTGTAATGCTGTCTCGTCTGCGAGAAAGTCACTGTAGTTGTTTTGTTCTCTGCGTGTCGTACCTACACGGAGTAAGTTTGTGTACGAGGGGGGAATGATATCGCCGCACAAGCGGCTTTTAGTGGGTGCTGCTTCCAAATTTGATGTACCTCAAATAATGCCATTCGAGCATGCCTTATGTACCTCACTATCTTTCTCAAATTCAGAGTCTAAGTGGTGACATAGCCATTACAGTTTAGCCACTAATGGAATGCGGCTACTTAGCCTTGGAGAATTTATCTCAGCGTTTATTTCAGTGTCTACAGGATTACTAAAATACCAGTGGAGATAATATAACGTAAAGTGTTCAAGTTTTCTGTCAAAAACGTGGATTGATGTCCCAAGGTCTAACTGTGAAACAAACTGAATATTATACGCATTTTTTTTACATTAATACATTTATACATCTTAAGATGGCTAATTCACATCAATGTAATGTTTCATCTTTTACCTTGTGAAACCCAGCACCAAAGATAGAGTTCAACAATTCCACACGACTGTGTATATTTTATTATTGTTCCACATCTCGCTTCCTTCTCATCTGGTGTCTGCGTTATTTTTGGTATTTTGTTTGTTTACCGGCATATCAACACCTCTGATGGGTCATTTAATGCTGATCAAGTTTTTAAAATAAAGTCAATTTTTAATGTAGGATGTAATAATTCGTTTATTATAAATACAATTTCGTTCTATTTACCCAATAGTGCGGACCCGGTTTGCTCAACCGTACTGACCACTCCGGGTCAGAGTGGAACCCAGAGGAGCAATGGTGATGATGAAGGGTGCTCAAGTTCCCCCAAACCTCCAACACTGGAACTCACTCATCAGATAGAGTTTAACGGTCATCGGCCTAGGACATGTCAGACCGCAGGCCGACCGCCTTCTCTACGCACCCATAGTGCATAAAGGAGAGGGTTGGCTTCGGCACATAGGATGGGAATAGGGTTGGAGCAATCATAGATAAGGTGGCAGGCTTGACGATGACAGCAGTCCCGGGATTGAATCTGAGAGGGCCTCTCTGGACGCCCGTCGTAGCGCAGGCCAGATAGGACCAAGAGTGGAAGTCAATTGCAAGGTCGATGGCGAAACTGCCCATCGCCCCAACCGGGGCTCTATCCTTAACAAAGGATTCGCACCTCCGCAGCCAGGCCGGAACAGCGTGAGCGCCATAGGGGAGATCTTCGCCGCCTCTGCTAGAGCGTGCAGGATCGGCTGCACATTCTATTTACGACATCCAGCCCGCACAAGGTTCTTTAATGTTTGTCACACATTCATTAATCTCTCTTCTAAATATCTAGCTACGCTAACCAGAATTAGCTGCTATCACATCTCCGATCGGATAGTCGCGCTGTCTTCCGAAGCCGAACCGGGTATCCCTTCATCGGGATGTGGTTACTGCTGAGATGGTACACCATCTTAAGTTCCTCTTTATCAAGGAATACAGGGACCATATCGTGCCTCGTGTACAGCGTTTCTAATCGACCTCGAATCCCGCGATAAATTCTTGTGTGCCGCGGTGCGCATGAGACAGAGAATCGAGCTCGTAGCAGAGCGCGAAAGGCCATCTGGCCGCTAATTAACGACCACAGTGGTGCTTGGGTTCAAACTCCCGCAGCTGCAACATGCAATTCTACGCGTTCCAGCGCAATCGCTCTATATTAATAGTGGCTTTCCTAAAGCATAATGAGAAAACCCATCCTGTGGACTGATATAGGTTAAGACTGGGTAGTATCAAAGATTGCTCAGCAGATATCACGGCATTGTGACGGTTTGATTCTTAGAATTTAATTGACCTAACATATGGTTACCCAAGAAAATGATAGGCCCTATCGACTTATGCTATTATGTTATGGCTGGGTCTATCCAATACGCCATTACGGGATTTTAGCACACATGTTTCTGTGCTTCCAAGTTAAGGAATCGGTCAGTAATCACATATTGTCATTCGGTAATTTGTCATGATGGCAAAGTTCTCGTCCGGCTCTCGCCTGGGCCTCTCATCATAATTGCTATCCGCGGGACTACATTCATCAAATATAACCAACCCCCGGCTCGTCGTACACTTCTTCGTTTTATTCTTATCGTTAATTTTTCGTAATTCTCCTTTAGATATTAAGATTGGATATAGTTGGAATAGACTGCAGAATAGATATTGAAGTATTGGATAGAATAAAGGCAAATATCATAAATATGATACGATAGATGTAGAAGCAAATGGAGATTAGATAGGTATTTTCTGACCCAAGCTACAAGCTGTACTTTGGGGGGGGGGTGTCGGCTTCGTTTCATCTGTCGTAATTCTTTTTATTTTTTCAAAAACTAAAGAACTAAGACATAAACAAACATGGAATAATAAAGAAATTTAAATATTAAGTAAGAGTATTCGATGAGTAAGTACGAACAAGTTGTAGAATAGATAGATAGATGAGATCAGGATATGAGAGATATACGTGTTTGAATAGGACCTGGAGCGGTGGTTATCGTCTCAATAGTCAAAACCGGAGTTAGACCACTTTCTTCCGTAAGCAGGAGATCCGGATGGATGCCCAGCTTCCTCATAAATTACTCAAATGTCTAAGTGCACAACTAACATAGATTTTAAATATTGAAATAAAAAACAAACAAAAAAAACCAAAAACAAAACAATCCGGATGGTGGAATGTAGGTGGTGGTAGTTACCATTTAGTTAGGACACGGAGCCTTGAGCGATATATATACCAACAATTTCTTTTTGTACTTTGGTTTTTAAACTACACTTGGTTTACTAAAAATGATATGGCTATGCTTATTTCTGTTATTCTATCTGTTATCGTAACAGCCATATACTTTACAATAAATGGGTCCTGTGTTCCAAAAGGAATCGGTATGTAACTATCAAATGGTTCTTTAAGTGCAATATCAAGGTTTAAAAATAAGTTGAACAAAAAAGAAAAAAAACCAAATCAAAAACAATACATAACATATTACAAATCAAGGCCTCAGGTTGTGATTGGTAAAGTTGGTGTGTGGGAATACGAGGTGTTAGTTATGACACGATATTTTTCTATCATCATCTTATTTGTTGCGACTAACAAACAACAAATCTACTTTTTTTGTAATTCTAAAGTGTGCCTTACATTTGATTGTTACTAAGGAACTCCGTATGGGTAATATTTAATGTTTGACATTTTTTAAAATTGCAGAACATTGATTAAACAAAGACGTAGAAAATTTAGTTGACGTGCTAATAGGTCATTGATGAGACAGCATCTTCAGCGTGTAATCAGTTATTGAACTGTTGATCTGCAGAATTTGACCGCAGGTTGAGACGCGAAGTACAAAACTGTACAAGAAAAACTGAAAATATAGCAGATTTATGACATTTCCGTATATTATTATTGTTTAAAAGTCTCAGAGAGATTAAAGAAGTATTCATGAGTCGATTCTTGAGATTGACTGAACTTTTGGTTTTTGTTCGTTTTTGTTGTTGTTTTGTTGTTGTTATGTTGATTGTTGTTGTTGTATGTATGTTGTTAGTTGTTGGCTGGTTGTCTGTTTGTTGGTTGTTGCTGTGTTGTTGTATGTTCGTGTGTATGGTTGTTGTACTTGCTGTCTTAAATGAGACGTTTTATTTGGTGTGTTCTCTCTTTGCTTTCACTCGAGGTTTCTGTTTGCTCGTCCAACTGACTCCAATTTCCATTTGAAAAATTAAACGCCCATCCTTGACTTATCGCAACAACATTGAAGGCTAATGAATAGTTATTTCGTCTGAAATTTTTTCCTTTCATTATTTTTCTTTTCTTTTCGATTCTCTATCATTTATATTTATTTTCTTTTTTTGTTTCTTCTTTCTCCCACTAGTTCTTTCTTTTCTTTTTTCCTTCATGCTTTTTGTCTATTTTAAAATTGTTTTTATAATTTTGTCTATTTTATTATTTATTTTCTTTTTCTTTTTTTATTTTCATCCTTCGATTCTTTCTTTTTTTCCTTCATGCTTTTTGTCTATTTTAAAATTGTTTATAATTTTTATCTATTTTTATTTATTTATTTATTTTCTTTTTTATTCATCCTTCGATTTCTTTCTTTTTTCCTTCATGCTTTTTGTCTATTTTAAAAATTGTTTTATATTTTTGTCTATTTTATTTATTTATTTCTTTTTCTTTTTTATTTTCATCCTTCGATTCTTCTTTTTTTCCTTCATGCTTTTTGTCTATTTAAAATTGTTTTTATAATTTTTATTATTTTTATTTATTTATTTATTTTTCTTTTTTTTATTTCATCTTCGATTCTTTCTTTTTTCCTTCATGCTTTTTGTCATATTTTAAAAATTGTTTTATTAATTTTGTCTATTTTTATTTATTTATTTCTTTTTCTTTTTTTATTTCATCCTTCGATTCTTTTTTTCCTTCATGCTTTTGTCTATTTTAAAATTGTTTTATAATTTTGTCTATTTTTATTTATTTTATTCTTTTCTTTATTTCATCCTTCATTCTTTTTTTTTTCCTTCATGCTTTTTGTCTATTTAAAATTGTTTATAATTTTGTCTATTTTTATTTATTTATTTCTTTTTCTTTTTTATTCATCCTTCGATTCTTTCTTTTTCCTTCATGCTTTTGTCTATTTTAAAAATTGTTTTAATTTTTGTCTATTTTATTTATTATTTCTTTTTCTTTTTTTATTTCATCCTTCGATTCTTTCTTTTTTCCTTCATTGCTTTTTGTCTATTTTAAAAATTGTTTATAATTTTGTTTATTTTTATTTATTTATTTATTTTTCTTTTTTTATTTCATCCTTCGGTTCTTTCTTTTTTTCCTTCATGCTTTTAGTCTATTTTAAAATTGTTTTATAATTTTTGTCTATTTTTATTTATTTATTTATTTATGTTTTTTCTTTCATTCTTCGATACTCTTTTCTTCCTTCAATTTTTATCATGATTTTCGTTCATTGTTTTCCTACATATTGTCTTATATTTTTGTGCCTCTTTTTTAAAATTTATTTATTCATCATCTTTTCTTTCCTCCTTTCTTTCTTTATTTCTTTTATATTCTTCTCTTTTTTTCCTTTTCACTCATGCTTTTTGTCCATTTGTATATTGTTTTATACTTTTCGTCTTTTTTTCATTCTTCTTTCTTTCCTTCTGTCTTTCCTTCTTTCTTTATTTTATATTCTTCCTTCTCTTCACATTCAGATTTTCTGTCCATGTGTATATTGTTTTATACTTTTCATCACCTTTTACTCTTTCTTTCTTTCTTTCTTTCTTTCTTATTCACTTACTTACTTATTGACTTTCTTTCTTTCTTTCATATTTTCTCTTCTTTTTCCTTTCATTCAGTCTTTTTGTATATTTTTAAATTGTTTTATACTTTTCGTCTGTTTTTACTTCATTTCTTTCTTTTAGTCTCTTTTTACTTTCTTTCCATCTTTCTTTCTTTCAATCTTTTTATCCCTTTTCTTTATATTCTCTTTCTATTTCTTTTATGCTAACCCTCCTTCTCTTTCTATCTATCTCTTCACCCTTTTTTAAAAAATTGTTCTTATAACTATTGTCACATTTACTTTTTTCATCTGGTTATCTTTCTTTCTTCTCCTCTCTTTTTACACGTTTCTATCTATTTTTCCTTCTTTTTTTATTCCTCTGTCTTTTCTTCTTTCTAGTCCTAATTTTTAAACTGCTTCCTCATTCTTTTCATTGCTTTTTACGTCATTCATTTTTTCATTCTTTTCGTCTTCTTTTTTTTATATTTTCTTTGTATTTGACTTTTTTGTTCTTCCTGTGACTTTTTCTTCTTTCTAGTCTTCATTTTGTTTGCTTCCTTCATTCTTTTCATTACTTTTTTACGTCATTCATTCTTTCTTTGTCTCCTTCTTTCTTTTTGTCTCTTTTTATATTTTTCTTTCTATTTATTTATTTTTCTGTCATCGCTTTATGCTTGTTTATTTCTTTCATTCTTTTCATCTTTTTAACTTCTTTCTTTTTTTTATTGCTTTTCATGTCTTTATACTTTCTTTCTTTTTTCTTTCTTTCTTTCTTTTCTTCTCTTTTTACATGTTTGTTTCATATTTTTCTGTAAGATTCAAAGTGAAATACTTGAAGATAAACTCCAACAAAGGTTGATAGACAAAACATTTTTATATACAGCACAGAATAAACAGGGTACAATAATACATAGAGGGTGTACATAAACATACATACATAAGTAATATAAATACATTTATACAAGAGTAGAGATAATGCACATTCATGAATGGTAAAATACAAGATTAGGTATCAAAGAGATACCTAAATGTACATAAAAACGTAGTTACGGATACATGACTAAAGGATAGTCATATATCGTATAAGAGACTACAAGCAGTGATGGCCAGTGTTAAGGGCCAAAGCCCAACGAGAAGGGAGTAGACCTAAGTCTAATCCATAGTGTCTCGTAGGTCGAGCAACAGGAAAAGAGAGAGAAGAAGTTCAAATTAGCCGCTTAAATAGACCAGGCCCCTAGGGGAACCAGCGAAACTAAACGGGCAGACAAACTCCCCAGGCAAATACGAAAATAACTCCCACATTTTCTTCCTTTTTCTTCTTGTCTCTTTTTTTTCTTTTTACTCCTCATTTTCTGGTTTGTTTGCTTAGGTCTTTTTTTCATTGCTTTCTTTACGACTTTTCCTTCTTTCTTTCGTTCTTTCCTTCTTTTCGTTATTTTATATGTTTCTTTTTTTTACTATTTTTTTTTCCTTTTTCGTCCTGTATCTTTTCTTCTTTCTAATCGTTTTCAATATTTCTTTCTGTTATTCTCTTATCTTTTTAACTATTTCTTTCTTTCATTTGCGTTCTTTGTTTCTTTCTTTCTTCTCTTCTTTTCGGAGTCTTTCTATTTCCCTTTTTCCCCGTTTTCTATTTAATTCCCAGTTCTTTCTTTCAATACATATATAAATAAAGGATGAAACACTCAACACAAATTTACGTAAATAAATAGATAATCGGTAATGATATTAATTAATCAACAGCAAATTTATTTTAATTATAATTACCTTTACTTTATCTTTCTATATATTAATACAGGTGTTCCTTAATCTTTCGTCCTTATCATCTTCCAGCATCCTTGGTTAAGATGAAACCGTCCAAATCGTCTAAGAGGAAATGCAAAAATGTGTAAATACTGATATCTGGTGTCGTTTATCCACCGAATTTCTTATTTCTTATGAGTGTCGTTAACTCAGCTAAATAATGGACCGTTCTGTTTTTATAATAAACAAGAAAGGACATGCACACATAATAAGAAAGAAAGAAAGAAAGAAAGAAAGAGCAGGAGAAATGATAGAGAGAGGGGTGGGGACGTGAAAAAAATAACGCTAATCTATTTCAATCGAAAATAATGAAAAGATGGGAAGAAAGACTGAGAGAGATGGTTAAATCAAGATAATTATACTTTTTACATATTGAATTATTCAGCAATAGCTCTTGAGTAAATATATCACACGATGTAATAACTAAATTATCATACTGTGGTATATCCACAGGTCCTGGAGGCGCGTGGTGTAATGGTTAGAGTCGTAGGAAATGGACTCAAGTACTGCAACTACGACTCTGGAAAAGAAACTAAGACGTCTACCAAACCGAGTTCAAATCCTGGACGAAGCTGTTTGCATTTCACATGGCGCTGATACCCTTGGGAAAGGTATGAATCCAATTCTCCCACCAGCTATGGGTAAATAACAAGGCAGACTGCGATCTTTAACTTTGGCTATGTAACCAGTCTAGGAGAAGGAAAACACTGAATTCAAACCTGTTAAACCCCGATTAAGAAATTGATCTTGTGTTGCATCCTGCTCGTGTGGAGATTGTTGGTATATATATATATATTATATATATTAATATATATAAATATATATATATAGTATAGTATATTAAGAAAGATTGAAAAAAACACAGTTTTAAATGAGTTTATTGGCCGACCCTGCTGTGTTTCGATCTATTCATTAGATCATCTTCAGGACATTTGTTGGTATATGGAAGGTAATAAGAAAATTTTTTATCACAGAATAACGAGAAAAGCGAGTGATAGTCCTTGTTTATCAGTCTTTAAGATTTAAAGTTTGACACACCACCACACACACACACACACACACACACACACAAACTATAATATATATATTATATATATATATATATATAATATATATAATATATATTAGAGAGTTTCATAATTTGCTTGAAGCATTGTGTATGTATTGGTAGGAGGTTGATTTAGAAGGAATTTTTTTTTGAAAATGATGTTATTTTTTAAATAACTGTATTCTCATGTGAGCGTGAATGCGTTTATTTTTGTTTGTACGTGTGTGTATGTTGTAATGCGCGTGACATTGAAAATGCGTGTTGGTTGTTACGTTAAGACTATCCTAGCGCGGGATTTTTTACGTGGGTATGTGCGAATGAAAAAGCGTATTTGTGATTTTGGCCATGGTGATGTATAATGTTCCGTGTTGGTTGTAAAATCAATTTAATCATTTATTATTATTATTATTATTATTATTATTATTATTATTATTATTATCAAAATAAATATTATCATATGATAACATCATTTTAAAAAAAAAAAATCATTTGGGAAGAAATGCCATAGCTGGACTGCTTCAGTTCAATTCTTTTGATAAAGAGGTATTACCTCGAAAATTCAAGAAATAATAAAAATACAGGTCAACACACAACACCATTGTTACCGAATTATTATTTTTTATTTATCCCAAACTGCATTGTGATAGCCTTCTAAATCAACCTAGGTCCTGCTAGTATGATATGGTTTCAGAACATGAAGACCGAGTTCGAGTCTTGCCAAAACCTTATTTTTTAAATTTTAGATTAGCAATATTTATTGAACACTGTTGCCAGCACACCTTCATGATGATGATGATGATGATGATTTGAATAAACAGACATTAGGCGAGAAAAAACTAAATGTTCATTGCAATAAATATAACAAAACATAAACCTATATATGCGTAATGTGATTTACGGTGGCAAGTATGGGGCAACTATCAATGATCAAAGTCGCCATTCAGTAGTAATGGATCTGCGAGACTAGCTTGTTAATCATTACACCACGATGGAACGTCCAAAATATAGCTAGGGAAGATAGCTGTAATAAATTCGTCACAAGCCTCCAATCAAATGATAGCTCAAGAGAGAGAGAGAGAGAGAGAGAGAGAGAGAGAGAGAGAGAGAGAGAGAGAGAGAGAGAGAGAGAGAGAAGAATCTTATCACCTTTTTATTGAACAAGCAACAATGGCGGAACCGGTACTCCGTTTTCCTCAGACAATGACGGAACTGGTATTTCCGCTATCTGAAAACTCACGATCCAAGTTACAACAATAATTAAATTTACGCTTAAGCCACTTATCCCTTGTGGTATCCTGGTGAGGTTCTTCCTCCCCATGATATTCAGAATAGGTGAGTATTTCAATCAGACTACACACGGGATTTACTGGAAAATCACTCAATACCTATTGAACGTTTGATAACAAACACTCGTACACAGATACAGTAAATGTCGTTTATCGATTGGACACATTCTGATCCAACGGTATTAATCTTTCGCCCGTCGAATTAGTCGTCAGTAAAACCATCAGGGTTGACACGCTAATTGCAGCGTCCGTGGCGCAAATCTCCAACAGCGAGCAAATAAATTCCGAATCGTCCTCGAATGTGTCTTTCAGTAAAGAGCTCTTGTTTATTATCTGGCTATTATTGGACGTTGCTCGAGACAGAAATGACCGTGGACCTGTTGCGTGTAATAAAATAAGAGAAAATAATTGGCTGTTTTTCTCGAAAATCCCTATGATAACACCGTTTGCCGGACGCCGTGATCGTCTTAAAGCAAAGCATCGCTTCAAAGACTCAGAACGCAGCGACACAATGGCTACTTCTCGATCTCTTGAGAAAGTTGACATTGTATGTTGGAGGGTCGCTGATTCGGGCGCTGAAGAATCTCCTTGTTTGGTAGACGTCAGCTTTTCTTTATCAGAGTCATAGTTGCAATACTTGTTCGTCAGAAAACGGTGCTTGTCAACTGGTAGATTTTACAGTCCCAGCCAATCACAGAGTGAAGATGGAAGAAAACGAAAAGATAGAAAAGTACCTGGACCTTGGCAGAGAATTGAAAAAAATAGTGCAATATGAGGGTGAAAGTGATAGCAATTGTAGTTGATGCCCTTAGGGCGGTCCTGGGATGTTTAGTAAACAGATTGGAGGAGTTGGAAGTTAGAGGAAAAATTGAGACTATCAAGACAACAGCATTGTTAAGATCGGCTAGAATGCGCAGAAGAGTCCTGGAGACTTTAGGAGTTTTATTGTCACTCAGACTCCAGGGAAATACAGTCAGTATACTACTACTACTACTACTACTACTACAAATAATAATAATAATAATAATAATAATAATAATAATAATAATGATAATAATAATGCTGTGTGGTGACAGACACGAGACTGTAAACAATGTATTAAGCGAATGTAGCAAGCTAGCACAACGGGAATACAAAGTTATGCACGACTGAATTGGGAAGGTGATCCACTGGGAATTATGCAAAAATTAAATCTTGACCATACAAAAAAATGGTATATGCATAAACCAGAATCTGTTATTGAGAATGAAACGCATAAGATTCTCTGGGACTTCGAGATAAAGACGGATGTCTCCATTCCAGCCAGGAGACCAGATCTAGCGTTGATTAACAAAAAAAAAAAAAAGAAAAAAGAGAACATGTCAACTGGTGGACTTTGCGGTTCCAGCAGATCACAGGGTGAAGTTGTAAGAAAACGAAAAGATGGAAAAATACTTGGACCTTGCCAGAGAATTGAAAAAGCTGTGGAATATGAGAGTGAAAGTGATACCAATTGTAGTTGGTGCACTTGGAACGGTCCAAAAAAACTTTGAAAAAAGACTGGAGGACCTGGAAATCAGAGGAAGCATTGAGACCATCCAGACTATTCTATTGCTGCAATCGGCTATAATATTCAGAAAAGTCCTGGAGACCTGAGGAGACTTGTTGTCCCTCAGACTTCAGTGAAATATCATCAGCTAACGCTGATGTGAAAAACTCAAAAGGAGTGAAAAAAAAAATAATGAGAAGAAGAAGAAGAAGAAGAAATTATTTAATTATCACCCTGGTGCAACACCATGGAAGCCAAGAGGTCCAGAAGAAAGCGGTGGCAACGATGCAGCGGCACATCAAAAACTTCAAGGACAAGCTTCTCCTGTGGTCGAGAATGTTTTTTTGAGCACTGTGCTTCACAGTCACAGCAGGCACAGTAGGTAACTTCACGGACACAAGAACTATATAGTCTTCCGAGACTGCAATGCCGATTAATAATAATAGTAATAATCTTATTATAATGGAGATTATGTGTTTTTCTGTCTGTAACCGAAACTATATTCCTACTCAAGTCACAATTCTCTTAGTTATTGACACCACATTCTCCATGATTTTATTTTTATCTAAACCTCAATTATTAATAAAATTGTCTAACATTATTAATACTGTTAACTATGTCTACATACAGACAACATGCAATTATATTTATATATACAACAAAATAGCGGTTTACAGTGTGAACGGGAAGGCTAATTTGCATATTAATATTAAAAAATCGAATTTAATAAATACGTGCTTAGTATTATTGATTTCTAACTGTTTGGTTTTATTTTAATGAATATAAGCAAAAATCTCTTCAATGAATCTTAAATGAAATCCATTAACAAGATAAAATAACTGTTATTTTATTCTTTACTTCCTATTTTAACTAAATACTTAAATTAGAATAAATAACAATGAAAGACGAGAGTGATGGAAGAGTAAGTTTCAGTTGTTCCATTTTTATTATACTCCCCCTGTTTCAAATCTTTTACTATACTCCCTCTGTTTCAAATCTTTTTATCTGTATTCTTATTTAGTTTCATTAGCCTTTCTAATTTAATACAATATTTTATTACATTAGAACTTAAATACTTGCACCCGGAGGGTGCATATATTTGCTAGTAATAATAATAATGATAATATGGAAAGGTGATCCACTGGGAATTATGCAAAAATTAAATTTTGACCATACAAAAAAATGGTATATGCATAAACCAGAATCTGTTCTTGAGAACGAAACGCATAAAATTCTCTGGGACTTTGAAATAAAAACGGATCCCCTTATCCGAACAAGAAGACCAGACCTAGTGTTGATAAACAAAAAAGAAAAAACTTGTCAACTTGTAGATTTTGCTGTGCCAGCAGATCACAGGGTGAAGCTAAAGAAAAATGAAAAAATAGACAAATAACTGGACCTTGCCAGAGAACTGAAAAAGTTATGGAATATGAAAGTGAAAGTGATACCAATTGTAGTTGGTGCACTTGGAACAGTCCCAAAAGGATTAGAAAAGGGTCTGGAATGTTTGGAAATCAGTGGAAGGGTTGAAACCATTCAGAACACTACACTGCTGCAATCTGCCAGAATACTCAGAAGAGTCCTGGAGACCTGAGGAGACTTGCTATCACTCAGACTTCAGTGAAAGACCATCAGCTAATGCTGATGTGAAAACTCAAAAGGAGTAAAAATAATAATAATAATAATAATAATAATAATAATAATAATAATAATAATAAGAAGAAGAAGAAGAAGAAGAAGAAGAAGAAAATTATCCAATTTTGTATTGCTCATCGGTTTGGAAAGAGTTAACTGTAAAGTGTGTGTAGTGGTTTTCGTGGTTGTTAATCTAATTTTAGTGATGTACAACTTTACTTTTCTAGCATTATTTGCATCGTTTATGGAAGTCTCGTCTTGAATATTCGGCAATAAATCTATTAACTTTTACTGGTGATTGACTTTTTCTGAAAAGTTATAGGTGTTATAAAACTTTAGCAGTTTATCGATTTCAGAATACTAAACGATACACACCACCAACCCATATCTATTCTCTTTTAAATGGATATGTGATAACATCACTCACCTATTTTCTAAATGTCGATAGCATCCTTGGAAATACACACACACACACACAAACAAACACACATACATATACAAACACACATATATATGTGCGTGTGAGCGCGCGCGTGTGTGTGTGTGTGCGTGTTTGACTTTATGTTGAGAATTATGTTAATATGTACACAAAAAAAATCATAAATATATATATATATATATATATTATATATATATATATATATAAAGATAAATCTAATGAGTCAGACGAACCTACTAAAAGTTTCGCTTAATGCTCTTCAGGGCATTAAGTTTCGCTTAGTGCTCTTCAGGGCTAAGATCTGAGTCAGAGTCAGATCTTAGCCCTGAAGAGCACTAAGCGAAACTTTTAGTAGGTTCGTCTAACTCATTCAATTTATCTTTATTATTTGCTCGACGTAGGTATAGAGCACTTTTTACTTATTAGCTTTAGTGTCCTGGCGGTTTTGTATGAATATATATATCATATATATATATATATGCATATAAATTGTTTTACTTTTGGTCAAAATATTGTACTAATAGATTATTTTTTGTTGGTACGATTATCTTTTTTTTTCCCAAAATGTTTTTCTTCCCTGTTGATGTTTGGTAGTATATTTTTACAATCAAACTATTTGCTGGTTTTTTTTCTCACCGCGAGGATTTACCAATAAGTTTGGTATATATATATATATATATATATATATAATATATATAGCTAATATGGGCGTTATATTTATGAGTAAAACGTGCTCAATGTCGTTGGTAGAGCATTTATATTTAAGTTATAGTAGCGTGGACATGGAGTCCACGACGCTTAGTCGCTGACAGTTTCTCGCCTATGCAATTTTCAAACCGTTGTCTCAATGTTCACGCTATCCTAAAGTGTGTAGTTGCTATCTTGGTTTCTCTCTAGACGTTTTGTTAGAACATACAATAGCTCTGACACGGCTATAACTTGGAAGAATTCTCGATTCACCTTATCAGTGATCAGATTTCCATTTTATCGATAATCTATTTAAAGCAGTCCATGTCTTTCCCTGCGTTATTGACATCGCTTTTTGTAGATTGTATAATATATATATTAATAGATAAGAATAATATAATGTGTGAAGTAACACATTCATATAAACTAAATAAAGCACAATCTTTTATGATAATCATATATATGTTGGTTGGCTGATTTACGGCATACCAAACCTTTTCGGGTTATTTAATGCCGAATCGTCATTTTGTTATTCGTTTCTTACTGTACCTACTGCTACTTAGCTCTTTGCGTACCACATTTCTCCCACGGCTGTGCCAGATATTCTTGGTATATCTTACCTGTATAATGGGATATTTCAAAGTTCACTATCTATTCACCTCAGAACTCATTCTAGGCTTGTGTTGGACCATCCACACTTTTTGGCACAGTCGATAGGAAAGAATTGGTGTATCAAGGGTTGCCACAAACCTAATCAACGACCGACCTCAGGAATTCTGAATTCAGAGTTATCCCTCTCCTAGACTGGTTACCTACCCAAGGTTGAGGGGCCCAGACTGCCCTACTATTTAACCCATAGCTGGAGGGAATTTTGAATTCAGAGTTATCCCTCTCCTAGACTGGTTACCTACCCAAGGCTGAAGGGCCCATTTTCCACGACTCTAACCACTAGCCATGCGCCTCCATAGAACCATTCACTCTTTCCTTTCGAGATAAATCAGTATTTTTATGGATTATCAACGTCAAGTATTATATATATATATATAATATATATATATATATATATATATATATATACTGCTACTTAGCTCTTTGCCTACCACATTTCCCCCACGGCTGTGCCAGATATTCTTGGTATATCTTACCTGTATAATGGGATATTTCACAGTTCACTATCTATTCACTTCAGAACTCATTCTATTTAAATAAAGACTTATCATAGTTGTAATCTGAGTCCTTCTGCTCAATCATATAAACTAACCATCAGTTTTTGTAATTTGCTTGGGTGGGGTATACGTAAGATTGCTGTGGTGGAAGGGACACTGTGAGAGACTTAGAATAGGCATAGAGTTAAATGGTCACCCATCTACATATTTAATAGTCTTATCACTGCTTCACTTCGGTATTTAGCGGGAACTGTTTCTTTCAAATTGACTTAGCCGTAAGCCAATAATTATATTTCAATATAATATGATATAGTTTGATATAATATAATATAATATGTGAAATAAAATACATTATGTATAAAATCATATTATTCTATTTTTAGATATTTGCACTAACATTTTTATACAGCACAATCACGCCTATCCATATGCCATTATGTAAGTGCTGCTCGAATCTGCACGGTAGTACACACACACACACACACACACACACACACACACACACATATATATATATATATATATATATATATATATATATATATATATATATATAATAGCTTAATGTTTAATAATATTTCGAATAACAGAGGTAGTTTTTTGTTGCATTCAAGACGTTACAAACGACAGTCCAATCAAATTACTAAATAAGAAAACATTTTAAACATCAAATTAGAACGTCTCTTAATTACTGTGCAAATTTCAAAGACATTTCACTTTGCTGAGAAAATAGTAACCAATTCTCGTAGCGATCTCAATGCTGGCTATAAATAATTTCTTTCTTCTTTTAAGTGCTCTTAAAATAAACAAAAATTGCAAATGTGGTCTAATTTCCCTTTTAGTAGCTCCTCGGTGAATAACAAAAATATAAATGTTATATCTATTTGAAAATCCCCGGCGGTAAATCGTGACGTATACCAATATGGATATATATATATATATATATATATATATATATATATATATATATATATGTTTTTTTTAAGTTGGGTGTTATTACGAAGCATCTAAAAATAAATGAATGAACTCGATGTTATGGAGTATTGGATTCACTTATTTTTATTATTATTTTTTTATCATTTAGCCATATACACACGGAAACCGAAATAAAAATACCCCACACGAACATAACAATCCATCCACCACACCTAACATGCGATAGCGCTAACATCATATATTACATATACTGCACACAATGCACAAATAGCGGATATGTGGGAGAAACATCAACATCTTTTAGACTAAGATTAAATAACCACAAATCCACAATAAAACTCAAATCCCCGCATAGTACAATAGCACTTCACTTTATCACCCTACCACACAACCTTACACACCTCAAATGCATTCTAATAGAACATGCATTTCCAACAACGCAATCTCGAAAACAAGCAGAAACTAAATGGATTCTGAAATTACAAACTCACGTGTGGGGACTGAACGCTGACATCGGAATACTCCGTTATTATAATTTTTTTACAGACGCTGCCGCTGTCAATAACAACAGAGACAAAAGATCCGTTGAACAGGAACAACAGTCATTTGATAAAGGGTATCTAACGAATCCGAAAATTTATGATAAAAAATAATAATAAAAAAATAAGTGAATCCGATACTCCATAACATCGAGTTCATTCATTTACTTTTAGATGCTTCGTAATAACGCCCAACTTTAAAAAAACATAAAAATATATACCGAGAGAAGCTTACGGAGACCTCCTAAAATACAACATGAATAATGGGGCCGGGTTAGCTCAGTCGGTAGAGCGTTCGGCTAGAAACCACAAGGTTCCTAGTTCGATACCGGTCCCCGCCAACTCAGCGTATGAGTAGCACAGGGATCTGTGCGGTAAAGTAAGGAGCTGATGGTAGGTGTGGCGCTCCACCTCAGATGCTTAAAAACTATTGAAAAGGGGATAGACTCCCTCGCTGACTGGCTGATACCGACATTAGGCCGCCCCGTCGACTTTACTTTTTTTAATATATGTGTGTGTGTGTGTGTGTGATATCCTCTCTACCACCAGAAGGAAATAAAAGAAATAGTTTTCATCATTTGGTGCTGTTGTGGGAGACGGTTCTCACTTTATTTTCCCACCCTTCCTCCTTGCGCGTAATAATTCATGCCTATAAATAGATATGATAATATTCATACGATGCGATGGTTAACCTCCTCACTTTGTTGTTGTCACTACGCTTGTGACATATACGAAGCTGTGAATTAACCTCTCGACTAATAACGATACAGGTAAAAACAAACAAAAAAGAAACACGTTGATTAGATTATAATATATTTTGTAAATACATAGTAACATAGATTAAGTTAAATGATGGAAGGATTGATTTTTACTTTTTGACTACTTTAAACCGCTCACAACGTCTCTTCCACTACAGCGATCCTACGCATACCACACCCAAACAAAATACAAAAACTGATTGTTAGTTCATCATAGTTGAGCAAAAGGACT
Source organism: Doryteuthis pealeii (assembly GCA_023376005.1). Classification (NCBI taxonomy): domain Eukaryota; kingdom Metazoa; phylum Mollusca; class Cephalopoda; order Myopsida; family Loliginidae; genus Doryteuthis; species Doryteuthis pealeii. The sequence continues at coordinate 75,774,600 of CM042141.1, read as the reverse complement.
CAGATTACAATAATAATAGGACTTGTGTAGTTCTCATCTAGCCTTTTCTCCAATGGGTTCGTTAAAGTGTTGGTGGTGCTGCCATACAATAGTAAATATACGAATACAGTTCTCCTTATAATAGTACGCAACCGTGCCAGAGCAAAAATGGCACATTATAACGATATCTTCATTAGAGCGATATCCTTAAAACAAGTAATTTGCATTTTAATTTGCAACTAAAAGATGATTTAAGGTATCTAGATATGTGTATCTTTTGTCATCCAATATCATTTATATCAATTACAATATATTAATATATATCAATATGTAAGGGGGGCAAGAATGAAATCTTAATTAAAACCTTTCACTCTTTCCTTTCGAGATAAATCAGTATTTTCATGGATTGTCAACGTCAAGTATTATATATATATATATATATATATATATATATATATATATATATATATACAAGGTCAATTTCTTAATCAAATTTTAACAGGTTTGAATTCAGTTTTCCTCCTGAAATAGAAAATACAAAAAAGAATGAGTTCTGATGTGAATAGATATCCCGTCATATCCCGTAAAAAAATCCCGTAAAAGTACCAAGAAAATTTAGTACATTCGTAGGAGAAATTAGGTAGAGATATTTTATGCTTAGAGGTTAAGGAATTGTATAAGGCCGGAATCTTGCCTGTTGAAGCCCTAAGCTATTCAGAATTTAAGGGCGTGACGGGATGGTCGCCGTCGTAGGAAATGGACACGACAGGACGAGTTCAAATCTTGGATTAATCTTATTTGTATTTCCCATAGAACTAATACCCTTGGGAAGGGTATGAATCTAACTATTTTCCCTCCATTTATAGGTAAATAGTATGGCATACTGGACTCTTTAACCTTGTTTAGGCAACCAGTCTAGGAGAAGGAAAACTGAATTAAAACCTGTTAAAATTTTATTAAGAAATTGACCTTGTATATATATATATATATATATATATATATATATGTGTGTGTGTGTGTGTGTGTGTGTGTGTGTGTGTGTGAAAGTGGAATTGGAATTGAATCCGACGATATGAGGAAGAATGAATAAAGAAAAGAAAGTACAGAATGGATAATAAAATAATTTAATCAATATCACTGACACATGTGTTTCGGTCAGGAGTTTATCTATGTGTACACGATTCAAACAATTATTATTATCAAATAAACAAATGAAATGAAATGATAATAATAGAAAAAGGTAAAAATATTCCGTACATAGAGAAAATCTGACCTTCATCAGAGAAATAAAATTTCACTCTGAGTCTTTTTTTATAAAGGGATTTTCATGTGGCATACTACCAGGATCAAACTTGCGATTCAAGAATAATGGATCTGTGAGATTAAATGTTTTGCACCCTTTCTACCCAGGCGACGCCGGGTAGCAGCTTCTAGTTTAGAAATAAATCTACTCTGGAAACAAGTAAACTATCTGCTAAATATTCTATGAGTTTCGTTTAAAAATCGGGCTACAACTGCGCTGAACTAAATTCAACCAAAAACTCACGAGAGGATCAAAGTGATGCGCGCGACAAGGTTGACAATCATTTGGTTACGGTAGGCTTCTCAAGTCCTTGGCTGTCTTGGCTGTACAAGGTTATGAATGTCTTGTCTGACTTGAATATTATCAAATATGAAACCCACAGAAAAATATGAAGTGTCACGTCCAACTGCTTGATGAATAGCGACTGATTCAGCTATGCGCTTGTAATAGTGACATCTACCAATTGAGACTAAGGTTGGACACGATGTCTCGAGTGGTGATTTGAGATGCAACAATTGAAGTGTCTCAGTAGCGCACATAAAAAAATATAAATTCTTATGGTGATGTTTCTACGCTATTTATTCTTATATGTAGTCACCAAGAAATATGCAATTTTGAGACGTTGAATCATATATATATATATATATATATATATATATAATATATATATATATATATGGATAATAAAAGATGAATTTAATCAATATCACTTACACATGTGTTTCGGTCAGTTTATCTATGTGTACACGATTCAAACTACGCGGTAAATATCATGTGTACACGATTCAAACTATTATTATTATTAAATAAACAAATGAAATGAAATAATAATAATAGAAAAATGTAAAAATATTTCGTATATATATGTATATATTCGTATAAATTTCTGATGAAGGTCGAATTTTCTCTGTGTACGAAATATTTTTACATTTTTCTATTATTATTATTTCATTTCATTTGTTTATTTAATAATAATAATAGTTTGAATCGTGTACACATAGAAAAACTGACCGAAACACATGTGTAAGTATATATATATATATATATATATATATATATATATATATATAAATGATTGTAATATAAATTAAGAGAGCGCTATTGCTATTGGCTGGAGGTCAGGTGACCAGTACTATAAAACTATGGTCATCAGGAGGTGAGGTCATTTGCTGAGGGGGAAGGGTCGAGGTTTGATCAACCCCGATTGGTCCCTTGGGTGAGGAAATTCGTTGTTGAAAGACGAGAAATTTCCAATGATCCCAAGGAATAACAACGCTGATGACTTCCCCCTCAATCATCTTATAGATGTATTTTTACAAGATATATATATATATATAATATATATATATATATATATATATATATATATATATATATATATATATATATAAGAATATCTTAGATCATTGTCCTGACCAGATCTATTAAGATCGAAACCGTGGTACACCAATAATTGAGATGGAGACCGTGGTAGACTCACACTTTTTCTACAGTTATGTTCGCTCTATAATTATTATGTATATTGAGCACTCCTGGATTAATTACTACTGGCACTGCAACGGAAAAGCGAAAGCGGCAATCTGACACTATATATATATATATATATATATATATATATATATATATATATATATATATATATATTTCTAAATAAGAAAATAGCATTGTATTGTATAAAACATTTGAGTTTTTCTCATGCTTCGTTCCAAATTGTCTTTAATTATAAGTATATTAATTTCTTTCAACAGTTTCTTTATATTAGTTAAAAATATATGCCATGTCATTTTCGACTAATATATATATATATATATATTATATATATATATATATATATATAAGTAATTGGTAATTTGCTTGAAGCATTGTTAAGTATGTTATAATATATTAATGATTTGAAGGCAATTACAATGCGTATAAAAAATAAAAACAAAAAGATGCTATTTTTGTCTTATCGATTTCAAAGTATAAAACTTTATCTTCAGAGATGAATATCAGAAATATACGTGCTTAAGTTTTTTTGTGTGGTTATCAATATACTACTGATATAAAAATTAATTAAAAAAAAACAAAAAAAACTTAAGCACGTATATTTCTGATATTCATCTCTGAAGATAAAGTTTTATACTTTGAAATCGATAAGACAAAAATAACATCTTTTTGTTTTTATTTTTATACGCATTGTAATTACCTTCAAATCATTAATATTATATATATATATATATATATATATATATATATATATATATTATATACTAGATTACCAAAAAAGCTTGTTGGATTGCCAGCTCTGTCGAAGGGGCTTATAATACACTGACTACATTCCCTGCAGAGGGCTAATTATTACAACAACAAAAGAGTTCTGGGTAGGATATTGGCGGTAAGTTTCCTGTTCTAGAGCTCTTAGTAGCGTAACTCACCCCTTCATTACCACTACTCCAAAAGCCTCTCTAACCCGGAGTGGTTGCTGTTAGGGTCTATCTATGGTTCAAATAGGTGTATTTCTTAAATTATTTATATTAGATTGGAATACTTGATATCATAGCCATGTGCTAAAATACTAAACTAAAGATAAAAAAAAGTTGATATGCTGTTAAAATCCACCACTCAATCATTGTTGTGTTGCTATGGTAATAGTTAAGAGTATTTACGGATTCGAAGGAGCCCTTATTTCTCCATAGTTGAAGGCAAATTGTTGGACAAAGAAGGAACAACACAAAAGTAAATGCAGACACTGTATTGACATAAAATTACATAAATTGTAGCAAATTTAATGGTATTTGCTACAGGACTCATCTGTGGAGGGATTTCTTGTAGTACTGGAGATAACACAGTTTTCTTCTCGTCGGTGGGAAATGTAGTTAAGACGCTTCGTCTCGGTAGTTGTTCTTCCTTTGGTCAGTGTGCGTTCGTACCGGCCTTTCTGTAATATGCTGATACGAGGCCTTAGACGGAATCTGGTTGTAAGGTTCTTGTGATAAATGGACCCTGTTTTGGGGCTTGGTAATGAGAACTTGGTCTGTGAGAGAACGTTAGTTTTACGTCTCTCCTCCAGTAACGGTTCTTCGATAAGTAGCCCCGTTTTGGGGGTAAGTGATGAGAGCGTGTCTTTTGACGTCTCTCTCCAGTAACAGATCCTTGATAAGTGACGTAGGGTTTTGATTCTCGCGCCAATATCCCATTGGCGATTTGTCCCCCTAGTGGCAGGGGAAGATAATTCACATGGAATTTCTGACATAGTGGTCCATGATAATATTAATGCTTCTATTTAGGAAGGAATGAAGTTTCTTTTTATTAGTATTTCATAGTTATCGTCGTTATATCACTAATCTACATTTTTAGAAAATTTCGTTCAATGCAAATTCAATTACAAATTATATCTTACCATGCACTTTTTGCTGTCCGGCCTACTCGGGTGTGGCCATGTGTAGTTGTCCACAGAAGAACGGCACTTATAAGTTCATCTTTGCTACCCCAATAAGTCTTATGCGTTTTACTTCAATGGTTTATCTAATTGGAAGCTAGTGGCCGTACAGTTGCTTTTGTAGGGTGCTGATTATGTATATATATGTGCAGTCAGGTTTCAAGTCACACACGGAGCATTCTCCCATGTCTATAACCTTGCTGATGAGACCTAATAGGTCGAAATGTACATTCAGGGATTGGCATTTTCTCGATTTGTTTAGCCTTACATTTGAACATATATGCCCGCCTAAATTCATTAATTATTAACTAATTAATTTTCAAAATTAGGTATGACTTCAATTAAGCACATATCCTCCAAAAATTGTCGGCTAAAAGCCATATCAAATAAACACATTTGTTTGTTTACTCACTCTCATATATATATATATATATTATATATAATATATATATACTATTTAAGTATATATAAACTATCTAAGTGTATATATAAATATTTTAGGGTTCTGCTTATATATATATATATATATATATATATATATATACTATTTATGTATATATATATATATATACTTAAATAGTATATATATATTATTCAAGTATATATATATATATATATACATATATATATATATACTATTTAAGTATATATAACTATTTAAGTGTGTATATGCATATACACACACTATTTAACATATTTATTCGTTATATATATTTTACACTTAGAATATTATAAAATATTACACACACACACACACTCACTAATACACACATACACACATATGTATATATGTGTGTGTGTGTGTGCGACTTGATTTTTGTGTCTTTCCTACATGAGCTAGTTAGTGTTCAAGGATTTAGAGGCCAGTTTTGGATTGTTGGTCTTCAAGGTAAATCATGCTTACTTGGATCAAATAACGGTATTCCTAACCCCGTTTCAATTTACCCTTATTCCCGACCCACCGTATATGTGTGGGTGGGTGACGGGACTCTAATGTTGTTTTTTTTTGTGTGTGTCATATAATTCTTGTGCTCGCTTCTTGCACTCGCATACTTTCTACGAACACTGGTTCTATAATAGCCGTCATAATTCAACCGGCATAGTTCGCAGGGGTTTGCAGGTCTCAATTTGGCACACATGTAACTAAATCATTCTATGAATTCAAGCTGCGTGTAAATCTGATTTCCCTTACTCCTTCCTTCCACAGAGAAAGGCCGCCATTACAGTCATTCCCTGCAATAATTTACAAGATTCATTGGCAAATTCGCCCTAATCTAACTGGATGAATGCTTCTGGCGTGGAAACCGTATAACAAACTGCGTGCATCTGACGCTACTGTAAACTTATTGTTTGACATACTTGTGTAAAAGGTGTAGAGGCACGCTTATCGTAACGGTTATAAGTAAGTCGTCTGGTCGGCCTAATGTCGCTATCAGCCAGACAGCGAGGGAGACTATCTCTTTTTTCACTAGCGCTAGACCAAAAAGATGATTTTAGCATCTGAGGTGGAGCGCCACACCTACCATCAGCTCCACACTTTACCACACAGATCCCTGTGCTACTCATACGCTGAGCTGGTGAGAGCCGGTATCGAACTAGGAATCTTGTGATTCCTTGCCGGACGCTATACCGACTGAGCTAAACCGGCTCTATAGTCCTAGAAAAGTCGTAGAAATCCTGGACGAGACCTTTTACGTTTCTCCTTTAGCCTTGGTTAGGTAACCAGTCTAGGAGAAGGAAAACTGTGAACTAAAACCAGCTTTACTGCGCAAACATTGTTCTTGTGTTACATTCTCCAGTAGCGAGCGTTGGGGTAATACATGCTTGTGTAAAAGATGTAGAGGTGCACTTTGCGTAAACGGTATTATATCGTGGGAAATAAAATCGGCAACACGAGTTCAAATCTTGGACAGGGCTTTTGCGTTTTACTTCGTGGCTAATGCTCTTGAGAAAGACATGAATTTTATCTGATTTCACATCGAGCTATGGGTTAATAGTGGGATAGCTGTGTTTTCTTTTAGACTTGGTTAGGCAACCAGTCTAGGAGAAGGGAAAACTGTGAACTGAAACCAGTTTTTACTACGCATACAAATTGATGGAGCTGGAGTTGGCAACCTGAGTTCAAATTCTTGACGAGGCCATTTTACGTTTCACTTCGCGCTAATGCCATTGGGAAAGGCACGAATCTAATCTGATCTCCCCACCAGCAATGGGTAAATAGTAGGGCAGACTGTGTTCTTTAATCGTGGTTAGGCAACCAGTCGAGGAGAAGGGAAACTGTGAATCTAAACTAAATTTACTAAAAAAAATTACTTTGTGGCGCATTCTTCTAGTGGCGGAGAAGTTAGGTAAATGCATACACGTGTAAAAGAAAAATAATTATTAAATGAAATAAAATACCGAAATTCGAAGTTTCACGCCCAGCTGATCTCCCCTACTTGAAAAATCGATGTAACACTACATTTCCATCTTCAATTAGGGTTCCCCCTCAATCCAACATAATAACGATAAGTAGCTATCTACTTGGTCAAATTATTGCAAATTTAGTGAGTTTGATTTTCACTAAGTGACCCATAAAAATGTTCCTGTGCCAGAATAATGGTGTGTTGCTTTTAAAATTGATCATTAAGGGTATTTTTTGGAGATCTTCGAGTAAGACTGTATCGACTCTCTCATGTGAGTTTTTACCCAGTTTAAATTTCTTTTATAGTAGAAATATTGGAATGTTGCTTTGAATTAATTAGTATTTTACTCATTTAAATCTCAATCAGATTTTCCGTAATCTCTTCCTTTTTATCACTCCCCATATATATATATATATATGGTGGAGATGTGAGGAATACAAGAACAAAACTCAGACAAAAGTGTGTAGGATATATTTCGCTAGAGCATTGAACTCGGCATCATCAGTCGTTTTAAAGTCGTCTTTACACACACACACACACACACACACACACACACAATATATATGTGTATATATAATATGTATATATATATTGTATATATAATATATATATATATTATATATATATATATATATATATAAGCGCGTGCGCGTGTGTATGCGTATGTGTGTGTGTGTGTGTGCGCGCGCGTGTGTGTGTGTGTGTGGAATATAGTAATCACTAGCTCACTTGGTTAGTGAGTGATGGATCAAGGTTTTGCTGTATTATCAGTGGAGTGCTCAATGTATGTGATAGAGCTATTATATATATATATATATATATATATATATATATATATATATGTATATGTATATATATATATAGGGGTTTATAATTTATGGGCAATAATTTTCATTATCAATCTATTTAAGCATGTTCATATATACATATCGATTTATCTATATCTATATCTATCTATCTCTCTTTCTTTCTCTCTCTCTCTCTCTCTCTATATATATATATATATATATATATATGTGTGTGTGTGTGTGTATATGTTGTGTGTGTGTGTGTGTGTGTGTGCGTGTGTTAGTCAGTTCCTATATCTACATCAATTTGAAGCTACAAATCTCCAATCTGCTTCTATCTATCCATCAACCTTTCTTTCTATCTATCTATCTATCTATCTATATATATATATATATATATATAATAATATATATATATATAAGGCTATGTGTGTGTATGTGTGTGCGTATTTATATTTGTGCTCCTGAATGAATTGATTTAGATGTTAACTGGTTCGCTGTAATATATTCCGCATTATCGATCTGGGCCTTTGTGTCCTATTGCATGATCTCTGTTCCTCATCGAATAATCAAATAGAGGAATACATAATACAGAAAACCTAACAATTCTCCTCCTTTAAAAATATCCTGTTTATTCTTATTGCTCTTCGTCTTTAAACACAAACGTGCTTAGCGTTGATAGAAGTGGATCATTCTTCAGTTTCTTTCGATTAAATCTGTTTAGTCCGGCTTTATTCAGTTCAACACAGATTGAAGCCATGTTTTTTTGATTTCTGAATTTGCCAACAAATTGAAATTTGCAACACCTTGGCTTTGGGTTTATCGATTTTGAATATTTAAAGCATGTGCATTGTACAACATCAGGTTCAGTGTGAATATATTCATTTCTTTCTTTTTCTACCTGTGTGCACATTCAGAAAATAACATAGCTGAGCAGATAAAGGAAACGTGTTTTCATTGGTTAATTTGATTAGATATAAAAAAAAATCTTTATTTTTGTTTGAGATTATAGTGTTGCTTCTGTTTTGCGTGACCTCGGTGAATATTATTGTTGTACCGGCCGTTCCTACAGTGGAGAATATACACCGGTTCTCACTATAAATAGTGAGACACCGAGTGAAAAGGTTGTACTGTTAACCGTACTGTTACCGTACTGTTACTGTTTAGCGGCAAGCTAGCCGTTCTTGTACCTTATGTAAATACACTTGTCTCTTTTTACCCTACCTCGACTTGACTTCTTTTTTTACTGTTGAACTAACATCACAACAATTATTTTGTTGTGTCAGATAAATACGTTCATCTCTATGTGTGGAGTTAAGTGAGTGAGAAACCTTCAGTGATTGAACATAGAAATCACGTGTTGCACCCAGATGTTTTGGGGCCCATATTTCGATAGACACCTACGAGCCAGTTTCATGACAAGTCGACCAGAAATGATCTCTGATAGGATTGTGGCAAAATAGAAAGATACCAGATATCCTCAATTTTTCTCTTCGTCAGACTGGTAGGTCTCTCAAACTTGAGTCTATATATAAAAAGGACGTTTCTGGAACACTAGGTAGTGTGGGGATATCTGTTCAATAGCATTACTCCCCGGTCCACTCTGACCCACCATGGTTGTATGTGTTGAGGTCCCTTTTATAAGTCAAATAGAAAAAAAATGTGTTTAAAAAAATTGAGTACTCTTGAAGAATGAATGAAACAAAATGTCTTTGACATAAAATAACCCAGCAAGGGTTGACATACCCTAAAATCAAACCAACCAGATCTATTAGATGTGTAAAAATCATTCCAGTGAAAAAGTATTTTTTAATTATACATTCAGTCTCTCATCGTCAAAATCAAAGTATCAAGATTGACTTTTGCACACACCTCATATATATATATATATATATATATATATATATATATATATAATATATATATATATATATGTATATATATATATATATATATATATATATATATTATAATATATATATATATGTATATATATATATATATATATATATATATATATAATATAAAGATTTTTGAAGCCAATTTACAATGCAATATGTGTTTGAAAATTATATTTATTTAACTTTTGTTTTTTTTTCAAAACTAAATATTTTCGGAAGTAAAATTCCATCCTCAGAGTAATTGAAAGTACTAGGTGTTTTTTTTATAGTACTTATCCCACGGCGATATTGTAATCATCTGTTGTTTAAGAAGTTGAGGAACGCCGTATATTTGAATTTTTTTTTCTTTTTCGGTTACTTCCGTGATGTTAAATCGGCTATATCCGTGATGTTAATTCGGCTCGGCTGCTCCTGTGCGCGTGGAAATTGTTCGAAATTCTTTTAACTTTTACGATAAATATAGCCTTGCTCGGCATAGTGAAATAAAAAATTTTTTTATAGTATCTTTGAAGCATTGTGTGTATGTGTAATATAAAGATTTTTGAAGGCAATTTACAATGCAATATGTATAAAAAATATGTATAGCCGATTTAACATCACGGAAAAAATTTTCAAATATACGGTGTTCATCAACTTCTTAAAACAACAGAAGATTACAATATCGCCGTGGGATAAGTACTATAAAAGAATCACCTAGTACTTTCAATAACTCTGAGGATGGAATTTTACTTCCGAAAATATTTAGTTTTGAAAAAAAAAGTTAAATAAATATAATTTTCAACACATATTGCATTGTAAATTGGCTTCAAAAATCTTTATATTACACATACACACAATGCTTCAAAGATACTATAAAAAAAACTTTATATATATATATATATATATATATATATATATATATATATATATATATATATATATATATATATATATATATATATATATATATATGTGTGTGTGTTACTAAAACCACAATTTATTTATATATTTTTTTGTTTTATGCTCTTTTTGTTGGTATGCAGCTTCAAAATATGAAAAATACAAATTTGAAACGGAACTGTTTTGTTAGAATTGAGGTTCTGTTTCATTTATTTGTTGTTGTTCGTCTTAGAATAAATGATATTCTAACACGATAATTTAATTCTAGAATTACAAACGCCTTTTATTTAACACTTTGCCTACTGTAAGCTGCAGGGACCATAATGACGGGACTAAGCGCTAATAACTGGCCCCTATAAAAAGGGGGGTTCATGGTATTTAACTATGACCCCTACAATTTACTACTATCAGTGAATTCTAACTATATATCAAGTATTGACTAGAATGATAATTTCAACAATTTCCTGGCAATATGTTACATGATTATTATTATTATATTGATATGTGTTGATTGATTTTAACGCCACGTCAACCCGTCTAACGTTATTTTATGCCATTGTTGTATAGTCGTTTCTTAAGAGTTCTTTTTTCACACAACTATATGATATCAAGTATTCCTATTAAATGCAAATAATTTGCATACAATTTTGTGGCATCAAGCATTCCTGTCTAATATTAATAATTATATGGTTTCAAGTAATAATTTCTATTAATTTTTGTTGCATGCAAATGTATAGTTTCAAGTAAATCTGATGTGTCTGTGAAATAAAATGGGAATTATTCCAATCATTAGCAGTGTCATTACTATTGTATGGCTGCACCACTTGCACTTTCAACGAAGATCTTGAAGAAAAGGCTTGATGGGAACTACATAAGGATGCTGCACACTGTTATGAACAAATCCTGGAAGGGGCACTTTAGAAAACAGCCACTGTATGGCCACTTACCGCTCATCGCACAGAACATCCAAGTAAGAGAAGAAAGTCATGCTTGGCACTGTTGCTGAAGTAAGGACAAACTCATAAGCATTATTCTCCTACAAACTGCTACACAGGGACACGTGAGTGTTGGCTGACTCTCAAAATCTTACATTCATCAGCTGTGTATGGACATTGGATACCGTCTATTGGACCTGCCAAGATTGGCTGCTAGTGTTATATACTGGCATCAAATTCTATGTTATATAGCGGCTTCTTCAAATTCACGCTCCTAATTCATGTACCTTAGTCATCGGGAATATATATGGTCACGTAGTCGGACTTAAGATACCACAACACATGGGTATAGTAGGAGTTGACTATTTCTCTCCCTCGGGTGTTGGGTGGCGAGCGTGACAATAGGAATGCCCAAGGGTTGACGATGACTGGCGCTGGTGAGGTGGAAGGGGTGGACGAATCTCACTGCCCGCTGGCAGCGATGGACCGTGTCGACGGTCACTCCTTGTGCTCTGTTCGCCGTCCGCTGTCTGACTCTCTAACTGACCTGGGATCCCTGACTTCCTTTTATATATATCAAACGCCTACGCGTTTTCTTTTGTTATCTTTATCAGCGGACAAATCTATTTCCGAACTTATTGTTACCCATCCTTCTTTGTTCGCTTTACCCGGAAAACGTCCTTTGTTACTCTTTTCGTCTTCTCTCTGCCTCGATCCAACCGGAAGACCCTATTTCCGTTTTCACCTTCTTTTACATATCTTCATTATACAACACTAGGGATTGATGACAAAACAAATCATGGGAAACTATCCAGTCAGCATGAAATAATGATGATGATGATGATGATGATGACAGATAATTCGTGATTAAAGCATGAATCATTAATCTGGATTCTACTTTAACTACAACTACATATTAAAAAGGGTTTAATCAATTATGTTTCTATGATGTAAATTAATTAATGCTGATGTCATGTGATTTGTATGGGGAATGGCAAACAAGTGATACATTAGTATTAATGAGATTAGGAAAAAAAAATTATCCAACGCACAAGTAGGATGTGACACAAGGTCAATTTCTAAAGCAGTGTTTAGTAGGTTGGAATTCTGAGTTTTTCTTTTAGACTGGTTTTCTTAAACAAGGTTAAAATGCCCCCAGTCTGCCAAACAATTTACCTATAGCTGGAGGAAGAATAGTTGATACAAGAGCAGTTTGGCTTTTTTCTCATACTTTCTTCAATCTTAAAATGGCTGGATCAATGATCGATTAATTTATTCATTTTAATGGCATGTTAACCCATATAGGGTTATTTCATGCCAAGAGGTTATGTAATTGTGTTCAATGTATGTATTTAGTCAACCCCACTGCACAAGCAGGATGTGACACAAGTTCAATGTTTCAGCTGTGTTTAACAAATTTGTATTCAGAGTTTTCCTTCTCCTAGACTAGTTGCCATAACAAGATTAAAGAACCCAGACTGCCCTACTATTTACCCATAGCTGAGGGTAGAATAATTTGATACATACCTTTCCCAAAGGTAAACATCTCCTTGTGTTTGTAGTAAGTCGTGTGTTATATATATTTTATATATATGTTGTACACATTTTACTAGCATCAAACATGATTCAACAAAATGGAGAAATAACAAAGTCGTATTTAAAATAAACAACCTGTATAAAAATAAAGTTACAAAAATGTAGTACAGGATACCGGGCAAAGTCCTTTTCATTCTTCTTGTTTTAAAAGTTCATATTTTGTCTTATTTCACTTCCCGATTATGGAGCTGACTTGTTTGCGTGACGACTACTTGTCTGTCATCCTCATAAACTCAGTTCTCCTCCTTCTTCCTAGAATTCCCGCTTCTTACTTTTTGGCGCTCGATTTTGAATTCAGCATCTGTTAATTCCATTATTGAATTTTTAAAATCTTACTCCCCACTTTTTTAAACAATCAGCAACCGCCATTTTATTAATCGTTACATGTTCATTATACGTTCATATTTATATTTTTGTGTAGTTATTTCTTTATATATTTTTTTTCACAGTCTTATCGAATACAAACAATTTTTAAACAGATTTAAATAAATGAGTCAAAGGGACCTGAGAGTAATGGACACGAAGGGGTACTCCATAATTCCCAGAACTCCAGAACTAAAGCCTTACCATCAGATGCAATTTAGTGTCATACCCCATGATGAGTGTCCCATTGTGGTGTAATTGTTAGCAAGCTAGTCTCACAGATCCATTACTACTGAATAGTGTGTTTGATCCTCACTGGGTGCCCTATACTTGTGACTTTGTGTTATATACTATCCCTAGAAATCAGGTTGGATAAATACTTATCCAGGACACAGGGATTTTGTTGAGATTTTTGGTATATAATGTGTGTGGTGTAATGGTTAAAGTCATGGGAAATGGACTCGTCGCCCCAAGTTCAATTCCTGGATGTGGTAATTGCATTTCACTTAGCGCTAATACCCTTGGGAAAGGTATGAATCCTACTCTCCCTCCAGCTATGGATAAATAGTAGGGCAAACTGGGCTCTTTAACCTTGATTAGGCAACTGGTCTAGGAGAAGGAAAACTCTGAATTCAAACCTGCTGAACTCCACTTAAGAAATTGACCATGTGTCACATCCTGCTCGTACGGAGGGGCTGGTATATATAATAAGGTGTGTGCTAGTTGCCTGCTCCTACTTTTAGACTAGGCCAGAATCATGTAATCTATCTCTTGGCCAATCACTGGCAGTACTCTGAGGTTGATACACTACTTAACCCTGACCCTACTGGTCATAATTACATTGGCGTTCTTTGACGGTGGACATAGGATTAAATCACTGGACCTTTACCAATACGCAGGATAGGACTTATACGCTCACCAAAGGATTCCATAACACAGGACTTTCTTTAGGTCCTTTTCAACTGGCCAAGGATGGTATTTAAAAACTTTACAGATTTGATTCGAGATTTATTTGTGCATAATGATCTTCCAAGTTTTAACTCTACCATGGATATTGTTTTGTTATTGATTATACTGGGAATGCTATTGTTGTCATGGGACAATAGCGTGCTCGATATTATGAACAATTCTTTGATGCAAAGGATGTCCTCCTTAAACTTCAAAGTGAACGACTCTTTTTCATCTTTTTTTGTGTAAGCGACCCTACAGTCTCCAATACTGAAGAAGAAAGCAGGAAAAAAAGAAAGAAAAAGAAAACCAAAAATAAAAGGAAAAAAAGCCATCCTAGTGTTTTTTCATGGTCATGTTCTTATTGAAATCAGAAGATTTAGATGATCGGGGTTTCATTCCTGGTATTTTTGCATCCTACATGCTCACCGTGTGCATCTATGTTTTCTGTTCTGTTCTAAGTAAGCAAAGAGAGAGAGAGAGAGAGAGAGAGAGAAAGAGAGAGAGGAGAGCAAATATATATAGAGAGATAGAGATAGAGAGAGAGAGGGAGAGAGAGAAAAGAAAGAGAGCAGAGAGAGAGAGAAGAGAGAAAGAGAGAGAGAGAGAGAAGAAAAAGAGTGCAAAGAGAGAGAGAGGGAGAGCAAATAGAGAGAGAGAGATAGATAGAGAGAGAGGGAGAGAGAGAAAAGAAAGAGAGAGAGAGAGAGAGAGCATTCATATAGCTGTAAAAAGTAAAGTCAATGGGTGGCCTAATGTCGGTATCAGCCAGTCTGCGAGGGTGTCTAGCTCCTTTTGACTAGTGCTAGACCAAGGAGATTGTTTTAACATCTGAGATGATGCTCCACATCTACCATCAGCTCCTCACTTTACCACACAGATCCCTGTGCTACTCATATGCTGAGTTGGTGAAGGCTGGTAACAAATCAGGAACCATGCGATTCCTATGCAAGTGCTCTACTGACTGAGCTAAACCAATTAATACTCGTGTTCCTTAATTGTACGACTGTTATCATCTTGTAACACCCTCTGGCTAAAAATAAGAATGTCCAAATCATCTAAGATAAAATTCAAAAATGTAAATCCTGATTATCTGGTGTTGCTTATCTGCCGGTTTCTTATTTCTTATGAGTGTTGTCACCTCAGCTAAATAATAAAATTCTATTTTTAGTATAAAGAAAGAAAGGGAAGAAAAAGAACATTTATAATGATCAGTTTCTATATGGATTGAATAATGTCAAAATTTCATTCATTTGTAAATGTTTGATAATGTAATCAGAAGTATATTTCAATATTTCATTGTATTCTTTTAATTGAACTTCCTTTTTATTTGTCTATAGTCAACTGAAAGAGAAAGGTTTCATGCTAAAAAAAAGGCAAGAAGCAAGCGATATCCTGTTGAAACTATTACAGATGTGGACTACACAGATGATCTAGCGTTTCTTGCAAATACATTTTTGTGTCAAAGGATTCAGTTGGCATATTCTAAGCCCAGTCGATAGTTATTTGGTTGAATTAGTTATTTGGTTGAATTCTAGAGGCAGACACATTGAAAGTAGTAGCAAGAATGATACTATTCAAAATATTAACCCCCAAGGAGGTTTGAGGTCATATTTATTTGTGGTCATCCCTCCCAAGAGATGATGATAGTTTCCCTAAAGGAACAGGTTTGGTTTAGTTTCTTTGTTTAATGCCATATCAACCTTCACGGGTTATTCAATGTCAAATCTATCCTTGTAAAAGAACAGTAGTGGTACTATTTAACACATAGTTGGGAGATGAGGGAATTCATACCTTTCCTAGGAGTATTAATCCAAAAGTTAACATTATAGTAATAGCCAGGCTGGAAGTTGAAATCGATTACTATGATGTCTTAGTCCAGTACATTACCATTTATGTCACAGCCCCCACCCCCACCTCACTGTGTGAGTGCATTTAGATGAATAAAGAGATTGCACACATCCAGACTCACCCTCTCAAATTTGAGTAGCCATCTGAGGAAATTAGGTGAGCTCAGCATCTCACAGTTTAGTATATTAGATCACTTTCAGGACCTTGGCAAATTTATCAGGAGCTGCTGAATTGTGCCTTACATTACCTAAATTTTGGGTAATGTGACGTAAGCAGTGACATAGTTTTTGTTACAGAAAAAAAAAGGGAAGCGAATCTCCATTATTAATAGACTAGCAAAATAAAAAATGTAAAAATAGATTTTTGAAACATATTGCCAGAGGGGTGGGAGTTTTTACCCTAAGTAAGTAAAATCATCAAATTCATTAAAGGATTAAAAAATAAAACAATTTGAAATGTAAACTTTAAATATATATTAAAATAAAACAAACTATATATAGATATATAATACCAGTCATGTATTTATTAAAACTTGTTTTAAAAAAACAATGAGGACTGTCTAATGTTGCATGTTCAAATTTTGAGTGTATTTATTCTATGTTATGATGATTTTGCAAAGATTTCACAGTAGACCAATTAAACAAATTACCTGAATGTATTTTGCATTATTTTAGTGTTGTTGATATTTGATAATTTAATTTTATTTCATTTTCCATTGCATTACTATATAAATTGTTAAATGCAGTTGGTTGTTTTATGTGTTTAGTTTGATCTTCTGGTTGAATAGATAAATCCATCATTCATTTGATCAATGAATTAGTTGAACTGTCGACCACTTTTATATAGAAATATGCTGTATTACTTTCATTACTGATATTCACATGTGAAGAAAAGGAAGTGAATCCGACGGTATGTAGTATATTAAGAAAGATTGATTAAACACAGGTTTATATGAGTTAAGTGGTGAGTTTATTGGCCGACGCTGCAGTGTTTCGATCTATTAATTAGATCATCTTCAGGGCATTTGTTGGTATATGATAGGTAATAAGAAATTTTTATCACAGAATAACGATATTCTCATGTATCTTTTTATATTGTTGGTTGCTTCTGGTTGGATTTTATGGCATGTCATTCCTTGCTGGGTTATTTCATGCCGAAGATATTTTGTTTTATTCATTATTGAGGATTATTCATTTTTTTTTAATCTAAACTCATTTTTTTTATCACTTTTTAAAAACTCATTATCTATTTAACCCATATGGGTCCCTAACAGGTACTGGGTCAGGGTGGACCTGGGAGTAATGGCGATGAAAGGGTACTCCACACTCCTGAGATCTCTAGAATTGAAACTTCACTATTAGATGCAGATCATATCCAGAACACTAAGCCCCTTAGCTACCAGCTTCAAGCACATATGTGATAAGGATTAGTGGTTTACGTTAAGGGCAATAGGGTTCAGACAATCATATCGGTGGTAGGACTTGGTCTGACCAACTGATTCTTTCTATATTGTGAAATTGAAATGGAGGTGTATGATGCAATGGTTTCGTCATAGGAAATAGACTTGGGGACTCCAGCTCAAGTCCTGTACAAGGCTGTTTGCATTTCACATAGTGTTAATAACCTTGAAAAAGGTATGTATCCAATTATTCTCCCAGCAGCTATGGGTGAATAGTTGGGCAGACTGGGCACTTTAACCTTGTTTAAGCAACCAGTCTAGAAGGAAAACTCTGAATTTTAACCTGTTAAACTCAACTTAAAAAAATGACCCTGTGTGTAAGTATATATATTGTGAAAGCTATAGATTTGTTTAACAGCTTGCATCAATTGTACAAGGGTGAGTCAAAAAGTAATGCCATTTTGACCTTGTGTCACATCCTGCTTGGGCGGAGGAGTTGGTATATATATATATATATATATATATATATATATATTAAAAAACCTAAATAAATAGATACCTGACCAAGCAGTCACGAATAATACATATCTCCCAATTGGAGCTGTCAGTGTCAGGTGTCTATGAATCTGGTCTTCTGTGGATCACATCCCTACTTCTCCACATAAACATCATTTCTCTCAATAGCAATCTTCCATCTTTGAATGAGAGCATGTATCCCTTCCCCTTAAAATTTTGTTGATTGTTCTTTGAGCCACTTCACTTCCTCATCACTGGAATAATGTTTGCCTCTCAAGGCCTTTTTCATGGGGCCGAAGAGAGTCAAACATCATTCGAGTGACGAGGAAGTGAAATCTGTAGTGAAGAAGTGGCTCAAAGAACAGTCAACAGAATTTTACGGGGCAGGGATACATGCTCTCATTCGAAGGTGGAACATTGCTATTGAGAGAAATGGTGAATATGTGGGGAAGTAGGGATGTGATCCACAGCGGACCAGTTTCATTTTGATATGTGATACATGTTCCTGTGTTGGTAACTATAACTGTCTTAAACAAAATGGCATTACTTTTTGAATCACCCTTGTATTTCTCAGTTAGAAACAAAATGAATGCTCTTGGAAATAGGGATATTGGTATGACAACATTTCATTAAGAATAATGAATATTTAGCATACATTCTGGCATGTAAATTGACATTTTGTGCAAATTTGGTTTGGTTTGTTTTGTTTTACAGCATATCAACCTCAGTGGGTCATTTAATGCCGATAAAGTTTTGAAATAAATCAATTCTTAATGGATAATACAATTTTTTTTATAAATACATTGTTCTATTTAACCCATAGATAAGACCCTAACAGGTACTACCACTCTGGGTCAAAGTGGACCAGGGAGCAATGGTGATGAAGGGGTGCTCCACATTCCCCAAACCTCCAAAACTGGAACCTCACCATCAGATAGAGTTTAACGTCATTCCCAGGACATGTAGACCCTCAGTCACTGCCTTCTAGCACCCATATGATAAAAAGCGGTTGGGGCTTGCCATAAGGGCAATAGGGTTGGGAAAATCATATAGGTGCTAGGGCTTGACATGACCAGCCGATTGATCGGAGGAGGCCTCTCCGACCGCCCGTCTAGCCCAAGATAGGTGCAAATTTGAATTCTACCCTATGTTCAGGGTTCAGTAGAATGATGTCTTTAATTTGCAATGTGACTAGAAAAGACAACATTGATCCTATACAAAATTTAATTTCACTCAAATACAAAAAAAAAAATTTTTGTGATTTGAGATTTATTAAATTTAGAATTTGTCTTTATAGATAGAAAATTGCTAGTGATAATACTTTCATCTAAATATGTTTAAAGATATCTGCTTTTTTTTTATTTAAAAAAAGATATGCTGGATAATTCGATAAAGAAAATAGAGAAAAAATAATATGAACTCGACCTTACAATCACTGATTCTTACAAGGAAGCACATATTAGTGTAATCTTATTATAATGGAGATTGTGTTTTTGTCTGTCTGTAACCGAAACTATATCACTACTCACGTCACAATTCCCTTTGTTATTTACGTCACATTCTCCATGATTATTACTTCTATTTAAACCTCAATTATTGATAAAAATGTTTTACATTATTAATACTGTTGGCTTTATCTACATACTAACAAGATGCAATTGTATTTACATATACAACAAAATAGCGGTTTACAGTGTAAACGGGAAGGTTAATTTGCATATTGATATTAAAAAGTTAATTTTAATAAATATGTGCTATGTGTCATTGATTTCTAATTCTTTGGTTTTATCTTAATGAATATGAGCAAAATTCTTGCAGATAAATATTAAAAGAAATCCATTATCAAAAAAAAAAAAAATAACTGTAATTTTATTCCTGACTTCCTATATTATTCTTTACTTCCTATTTTAACTAGATAGTTTAAGATATAAAGTTTATTTATCCTTTCTAATTTAATGTAATATTTTATTATATTACATGTTAAATACTTGCACCCGGAGAGTGCATATATCTACTAGTGGTAATAATGCAGATCTTAATCACAAACTATTTAATTTATTAGCAGTATTTCAGAAAATAGCGAAATGAATATTAGTTAAAGGGAAATAACTCTAAAATTATTTAATAAGTTACTTCCCTTTAATTGTATTATTTATTTATGATAGTAACCATATGGACAGTTGTTTTTGGTCTATACTAAGAGAGTAGTCGTCGGGGTGGCCTAAAGTCGTTATCAAAGAGACAGCGAGGGAGTCTATCCCCTTTTTACTAGCCTAGACCAAGTAGATTGTCTTTTTTAGCATCTGAGCCAACGCGTCACAGCTACCATTAGCTCCCCACTTTACAGCGCATATCCCTGTGCTACTCATATGCTGAGTTGGCGAGGGCCGGTATCGAACCAGGAACCACAAGGTTCCCAGATCAGTGAGTTAAGAATGTTATTTTCTTATTTATAATAATAAGCCGACTATCCTTCTTGTAGGTGAGATTTTAAGTGATTAATACTTAAACAAAACTATCTTAGTCACAAAGCTCTCGGTTTGATACCAGCCCCTTCCAACTCTATGCGGTAAAGTGGAGAGCTGATGGTAGGTATGGCGCTCCACCTCAGACGCAAAAACATTCTCCCTAGTTTAGCTTTAGGGAAAAGGGGACAGACTCACTCGCTATCCAGCTGATACTGACAATAGGCCACTCCGCCAACTTTACTTTTTACAAATTGATGTATAGAAATAGATAAACAATATTATATATTTTGTGCTAACAGACGTCTGTTAAAACCGATGGGGTTCATAAAGTGTAATTCAATTGAAATCATTTTAAAATTAAAATTAAAATAATTCTAAAAGACACTTTATAAACACTGGTCTTCATCAGAGCACATATATTGTTGAATGAAATAAAAGCAGGAGAAATTTAACCGTTTGACATGAGAGGTTCAAGTAACACTCACATTCTGGACCGGAATGTCTTTTAAAAATTAGTATAAAATGCGTATATTAGATTAAAAATAATGTAAATTTTATTTTTAAACCTAAAAACCAATCAATGAAAAAACTGAACAAATTTTGAAAATAAAAGTGTATAAAAGATAAAAGGTGTATAAATGTTAAATGTTAGGCTGATAATAAATGTTGTTTGGGGTTAATGTTTACAACCCTCCGGTGGCCATTACTAGAACTAAAAATTAATTTACATAACTACTTTAGAACAATTGGAAGTACACTTAGCACAGATTCAGATGAAAACCTAAGTTCAAATTTTGGACGAGGCTGTTTGTGTTTCACTTTGATCTAATTCCCTTGGGAATACATCTGTTCTCCCACCAGCTATGGATAAATTATATAGTTGAGCACGCTGGGTTCTTTAGCCTTGGTAAGGCAAGTATTCAAACCAGCTTTACCCCTCTTAAAAATTGACCTTGTGTTACATCCTGCTAGTGGTGGAGAGGTTGGGAAAATACTTACTTAATTATGATTTGAGTTTTGATTTTCTGGGAACCAAAAAAAAAAAAAAAAAAAAAAATCTCAAAGGAAAAAAAAGTCCTAAATAAAGTTCATAATTTTAAATTTTTGACAAAAAAACTTTCTTATGCGTGTCTAATTTCTTGTCTGTATTTTGGTTGGTTGGTTGGATCTTATGGTATGTCAATCCTTGTTGGGTTATTTTATGCCAAAGGCATTTTTGTTTTATTCATTCTTAATAGTATTCAATTTTTTTTTTCAAACTCATTTTTTATTTATTTAAACACATTTCTTATTTTAAACTCATCTTTTCTATTTAACCCAAAGATAGGGGTTATATCTATGTCAAAGGTACTGCCACTCCGTGTCTGTATTTTTGTAAGACAGGTTTATCACATATTTAAAAAAATAAACTCTCTTCTCCTTCGATGTTATTTTTTTTTACAAACTTACCCAATTGAAGGTTGTTAGAGTTCTTGTTAACATGGTAGGAGTTCAGTTGTTAAATCGTTGTAATCCTAGTCTATAGTGTTCCTTGAAATCATAGGTAGAAAAGAGTGTAGTATCAGTAGGTCTCGTCTTTTTTTTCTCAAGATTTACATCTTATACCTAGATACCTCCAACAAAGGTACCACTTTTTTTATCTTTACATTTATAAAGGGCAGTTGTGTGTATGTGTGTATGTCCGGAGGAAACTATAAAAATAAAACAATTAACAACAGTAAATAAGTAAATAAAAGTAAATATATATACGCATTCCCAGAGTTATATAACTAGAGTTTGCTTTTTGTACAAAAATAATGAAGATTTTATTTATATCTGGGAAGGTATTTAAAAATGAGCATTTAAATAGTAAAAGAAGAGAAAGTCATTTGTTGCGTTTAAGATTAAATTATAAATCAATTATGTAAGACCAAAACAATCAATGGCTTGTTTGTTTTGTTTTACGGCATATCAACCTCAGTGGGTCATTTAATGCCGATAAAGTTTTGAAATAAATCAATTCTTAATGGATAATACAATTTTTTTATAAATACATTTTTCTATTTAACCCATAGATGGGACCCTAACAGGTACTACCACTCAGGGTCAGAGTGGACCAGGGAGCAATGGTGATGAAAGGGTGCTCCACATTCCCCAAACCTCCAAAACTGGAACCTCACCATCAGATAGAGTTTAACGTCATTCCCAGGGCATGTAGACCCGCAGCCACCGCCTTCTAGCACCCATATGATAAAAAGGGGTTGGGGCTTGCCATAAGGGCAACAGGGTTGGGAAAATCATATAGGTGCTAGGGCTTGATGTGACCAGCCGATTGATCGGAGGGGGCTTATCCGACCGCCCGTCTAGCCCAAGATAGGGCCAAAGTGGAGTATTGCATGTCATGAACTGCTCATCCACCAGGGCTCTATCCTTAAGCATCACGGGTCGCCACCCACGGCCAACAGGTGGCCCCATTGGGGGAGTCTTACCCCTCTGCAGAGGTGCAGTCGGTGCATTCTAACGCCCCAGCCGACAGGGCGGGAATCAATGGATCTATGAAACTAACTTTTTATTATACCCTCCTCAACCCAGGTGACACCGGGTAGCTGCTTCTAGTATAAAAATAAATCATCATCAACAAGTTGAGATGACAGCACAAATTCCCTTGATTATTTCTTAATATCTGTCTCTATTAATGATTGCTCCCAGCAGATTCTCTGCTCGGCATCCAGTGTCCGTACATAGTTGTTGTAAGTAAGTTTTTACTGATTGGCCAAAACTGGTGTGTCCATATGTAGGTGTCCATAGGAAAATGTCACATGAATTCATCCTTAATTTCCGAGCAGTTCCAAGCATGTCTTCTTCATCAAACTTGGATTGTAAAAAAGTAAGTAAAGTAAAATCGTTGGGGTGGCCTAAAGTCGGTATGGTATCAGCCAGACAGCAAGGGAGTCTACTCCCTTTTCACTAGGGCTAGAACAAGGAGATTGTTTCTGCGTTCGAAGTGGAGCGCAACACCTACAATCAGCTCCTTACTTTACTGCACAGATCCCTGTGCTACTCATACGCTCTTTATCTTATCAGAAATCAGGTTTCCACATGGTCAATAATCTGTCTATAGGAGCCCATTTCTTTCCTATGCATATATTGACATCATCTTCCATGGATAAGATTTTACTACCAAGACAAAATTTCTCTACTCTGATCAATGAACAGAAAAAAAAAAAGATGCTCTTTTCACCCCACACGCTAGGAATGAAAAGGGATGTCTTATTAATACATTTATATTTATATATTTATATTGATAAATATAAAGGGTTATTTCCTATAAGTCTAACATGATCAAAGGGGAATCACTCTTGACTGATGAATTATTTATTTATTTTCCCATTAAACTAACCCTAAACCTAACCCTAACCCTAAACGCTAACCTTAACCCCGTCTTCTTTTTTCCTAGTAGATCAATAAATAAATAAATAATTTATCAGTCAAGAGTGGTTCCCCTTTGATCATGTTAAACTTGAAATAGGAAATTACCATATAAAGTTAAAAAGTTGTAAACATTTTTAAAAGGAATACTTAAAAAATAATTTGAAATGAAAAACGTCGTTTTCACTCTGAGACCTCGGACTGAAAAGAGAGGTCTCATCTGTTCGAAGGATAGGGAAAAAAGGAAAAAAATTGAAAGGGGCTGGATTCTCATTTGATCTATGGAAATGTGACATTAGAAGCCAAGATGGTTTAGTTCAGTCAGTAGTGCGTCTGGCTATGAATCACAAGGTTCCTGGTTCGATACTAGCCCTCGTCAACTCAGTGTATGATTAGCACAGGGATATGTGCGGTAAAGTGAGAAGCTGATGTTAGGTGTAGTGCCCCCCTCAGACACTAAAATAATCTCCTTGGTCTAGCGTTAGTTAAAAGGGGATCGACTCCCTCACTGTCTGGCTCATACCGACATTAGGCTGCCCCGATGACCTTTGACAGATATAAAAAAAATAATTTACTAATAATTTTAGCTAAAAATTATAGAAAGTGCCTTTATTGAGATTATCTACGAATGATTATAGCAAGTTATTCAAAATCCTGTAATTTCTTGAAATACTTGAAACCATATGTATTTCCATGCATAATCTTTAAAGTTCTCATCTATATATCTATATTTATATATTTACATTTATAAATATAATAATAATGAAATTTATTGTGTACAGTGCTCAGGTGCACCACAACTCATCAAAGTCTCATGTCAAGTACACAGTATAATGTAGTGTCAGGAACATGAACAGTTTACAGTAGTAATATGCATGTATATGTGCGCGTGTGTGCATATGTATGTGGAGAGTGGCATCAGGTATAGTGTCGGCGAACTACAGGAAGCATGGAGGCTTTGAAAGATTCAGTGCTTCGGCAGCCTACAACAGACGCGGGCAGTTGATTCCATGTCGCCGCAATTCTGAGCGTGAAAAAATGTTTCAGAAAGTCACGTGAGCAGTGCTGTTTTCTGACTTTCTTAGACATGCCCACGAGTGTTGGAAAGATGGAGATCACAAAGGTGCTCAAGAGTTGCTGTTGTTAAGATGATTAATGACCCTATGATCGTTTACCAGGTCAGTTGCCAGACGCCGAAGTTTCAGCGAAGTTATAAAGTAGTAAACATTTTTACGATGACTATTTAAAAAATAATTTGCATTTCACATCTGAGAAGTATTTTATTGGGATGGAATAGTGGTGTAACTTCCTTCACCTGAAGAGAGTTAAATAATCATATTTTTTTAAAGTCTAGAATTTAAAGTATTAAAACATTACAAGAGAAAATCATAAAAAAGTAGTATTCAAGGGAAATTACTACGTATTTAAATCTTAAGAGTTGCTTCCCTTGAATATTCAACATTTTATTTTCTATTTACTTGTGGTAAGTCTGGTGCATTAACCAGGTCCGGATTTATAACTGCAAATTGCCCACTTCGGTCAAAGAGTGACCCAGAATTCCTTTATAAAACCTATAATAATTATAAAATGATATTCAACCAGCTATTGTTCTTCTACAAGTTCAGTCAATATACAAAGTGTATGCTGATGTATGCGATATATAAAACACAAATTCAATATACAAAGTCTTATTTAGCTCACGGAAATGGGGAAACACAAACCTGATTTCTTTAAGAGATTTTGTGAAAGAGAAATATATTTGTCTTTTGGCGCTAAAAATCAGAATGAGGTGCATCTTTGGAGTCTTAAGATCAAATTCTTTTTTTAAAGTAGATATTATTTGATTTGTACTGTTTATTCTATTCAATATAATTATTAATATGTATTTTTGTCCTTATGAAATTCAACAGTTACTGCTCTTGATCAGCAGGGGACAGTTGCCTTCAGCGACAGGTACATTGTGGGAGCTAGGACCGAAAATGGATCTTCTGCCTTGACATATGTATTGGTATCCTAGGTAGCTGGTCGCATACAAGTTGGGCTCTTAAGTCACTGTTTGGGAAGAAGCATTTCTTTAAATTAAACCTTGTTAATTTCCACCATTCAGGTCTTGCATTTTCTTTCAATTCTCCTTATTTTATTTGTATGTAAAAATATAACAATACTATATTTATTATCATTTATAATACTTTGTTATTTATATTATTTATATTTTGTCTTTTTATTACTTAAGTGTTATGCTTTTATATTGAGGTCAAAGAAGTATAAATCTTTCATTTGTTGATTGTACACGAGTTACATCATCATTGGCATTGCAGTCTCGGAAGACTGGATAGTTCTTGTGCCCTTGAAATTAACTGCGCCTCCCGTGACTGTGAAGTCTGATGCTCGAAAAACATTCCCAACCTCAGATGTCACATGTGAAGGCTATCCCTGAAGATGTTAATGTGCCGGTGCTTTGTTGCCGCCGCTTTCTTCTGGACCTCTTGGCTTCATGATGTTGCGCCAGGGTTGCTTCAGACATGAACTGTCCGCTACGGAAAGCCTGCCACCACCGAGGGCGGTCCTGGGCCAAATTTTCTCAGCTGGAAGGGGTAATGCCAAACCACCTGAGATCATTCTTGCAGAAATCCTTGAAACGCAACTGGGGGCGACCACTTTGTCGAGTTACAACACTTTGAAATATTTGAACAAGAAATGCAATTCCAAAAGATGTAGGGATTACATTCCTTACTTTCCACGGGTTTTCTAATTGACGTTTGGCGACAGCAGAGGTAAGTACCTCCCATGTCTGCTGGTAGGCGCTAGGTGGCATAGCGAACACGTATAAAAATGGAAGCGTCAAAATCATAGGTACTTTTTACCTTCTAGACCCGAGAGAAGAAGCCGCATCAGTTGTGTCTCCTGTATACAGGAAAGGGCGCTTTGAGCTTCCCAGCATTCCGTGTCACATTGCACAAGAGAATATGCTCGAACATATAACTTTTTATACTTTACTCTTTTACCATCAACCTCAAGAATTTACCCATGAAAAGACTATGTATAAGCTCTTTGTATCTCCTGTCATGTTTTGTCTTCTATTAAGTTTACTCAAGCAATAATATATCCTTGTTATCACACCGTCGTGAATTGTTCTTATATTTTCGATAAAACGATGTAACCAATCAGGACTCTACATCCAATAAAATGAAGGTACTCTTGATAATGTGGTGTACATGTAAAATATATAACCATTGCTAATTGAATTTAATAAAAAGAATCGTGTGACAAGTAAGGTTCTTAGCACCTGGGACTTCTCATAGGTAAAGGATATTGAATTTGCAGGTGTTAAACACACAGATGAGCAGGTATGTACACAGACTTTTTACCAAGCTCAGTTTAATGTGTCATCAGAGTAAGCAACGTACTTACTAATCTAGCAATGATCTACAATGCTAGTTTGCTTATCATTGTTTTAAAGCAGGCATACTTACTAGGCTTATTCTAGCGTAGTGTCTGAACGTAATATTCGGAAACCCAGTGTTGGGATAATTGACATGGTTCTGTTAGGCAACTAGATATCGTTGCGACCGGTAGTATAATAGGCAGTACTGCGAAATTTAAATCCCACAAGCCATCAGAGGTAACACATCAGTTGTGTCTCTTGTCCATTAGAATGGTGGAGGGGGCGAAGGCCCATCCAAGAGAAATTCCATGTACCTGATACACAAGATCTTCTTCATCCTCTTTCTTCGTTGAGATAACACGAACCAGTTACGTATGTTTTCTACATGACAGGGGGCTTCCCTCCTTTTAAACCAGTAAGTGATACCTCTATTCCATATTCAGCAGCCTGGAGACTTGATCTATAGAGATTCTTATCTGTTAGGACGTTTCTATACACACATGTATCCTTCGTATCTTATATCGTGTTTTTGTATTATTTAAGTTTACTCAGACAAAAAAGTCAACTTTTGTCGGGATTTGTTCTATCTATATTTATATCGCTTGAGAAGATGATATTCAAACAAATATGTTTTACCTGGATATTCTTTTTCTCTCCCCAAAACGTACGATCGATTTGCTCTTTTCTAAACCCTTCTTGCCATGACGACGGCACGAAAAAAAAAAAAAAAGAAAAAAAAAAAAATTAGATTTGAAAAAAAAAAAACAAACACTTGATATATATATATATATATATATATATATATATATATATATATGTTGCATGGAATTTATTGACCCCAGTGAGAGCTCGATGTGCCTAGTGCCAGTAAGTAGATGGACTGAGCAATATATAGAATGAATGAAAGAAAAAACTTTAAATTTGCTTTATTGTAATAATTTATTTCACCTGCGTAATTACATCTTCAGGCAAAAACATGGTTATTACCCTATTACATGGTTGTAATATCCCTGTTTTTGCTCATGCCTGAAGATGTTGTAATTACACAGTTGAAATAAATTATTACAATGAAGCAAATTTAAAGTTTTTACCTTAATTTATATATATATATATACTAGTGCAAAATAAAAAACACCCTCCGGGCGATGTAAAAATAGATTTTTGAAACATATTGCCTGAGGGGTCGGAGTAAAAAATTCAATGTCAGCGAGTTTGTACCCTAAGTAAGTAAAATCATCAAATTCATTAAATGATTAAAAAATAAAACAATTTGTGATGTAAACTTTAAATATATATTAAAATAAAACAAACTATATATAGATATATAATACCAGTCATGTATTTATTAAAACTTGTTTTAAAAAACAATGAGGACTGTCTAATGTTGCATGTTCAAATTTTGAGTGTATTTATTCTATGTTATGACGATTTTCGGTAATGTGACGTAAGCAGTGATGTAATTTTTCTTACAGACAAAAACCGGAAGCGAATCTCCATTATTAATAGATATATATATATTTCAGAATTTTAGTCATATACCGATGTAAATCTATTTTCCTTTGCTCTCTATTTACTGTCAAAAGTAACAAACTGATGAAGAGAGTGGGTACAGAATGGTTAATAAATGAATAACTGAATTCTAATGGTCTCTATTGTCTTGATCAGCAGACAGAAAAGCTCATATCATCCAAGACCTGGCGAGTCCGAAAAGAAAAAGGCAACATTACCGAATCTTATAGCGTTAGTGAGACGATGTTTGAAGGTGCGTACATATAGAATGTATTTGACTTTTTAGAACGTCTATTTTGTGCCCATACAATTGATTTTCTTTGATAGGAAACAGGAGGGAAATCGAATTAATTGCTGGCGTTCTTTCTTTCTTTCTATCTTTCTATCTTTCTTCTTCTTCTTCTTCTTCTTCTTCTTCTTCTTCTTCTTCTTCTTCTTTCTTTCTTTCTTGTTGTTGTTGTTGTTCTTCTTCTTCCTTTCTTTCTTTCTTTGGGGTTGTTTCTTTTGTTGTTGTTGTTGTTGTTGTTGTTCTTCTTCTTCTTCTTCATCTTCTTCTTCTTCTTCTTCTTCTTTCTTTCTTCTTGTTGTTGTTGTTGTTGTTCTTCTTCTTCTTCCTTTCTTTCTTTCTTTCTTTGTTGTTGTTGTTGTTGTGTTGTTGTTCTTCTTCTTTCTTTCTTTCTTTGGGGTTGTTTCTTTTGTTGTTGTTGTTGTTCTTCTTCTTCTTCTTCTTCTTCATCTTCTTCTTCTTCTTCTTCTTCTTCTTCTTCTTCTTTCTTTCTTTCTTTCTTTCTTTCTTTCTTTGGGGTTGTTTCTGTTCCTATTCTTTTCACCTCCGTTCTTTCTTTATTTCTTTCTTTCTTCTTCTTCTTCTTCTTCTTCTTCTTCTTCTTCTTCTTCTTCTTCTTCTTCTTCTTCTCTTCTTCTTCTTCTTCTTCTTCTTCTTCTCCTTCTTCTTCTTCTTCTTCTTCTTTCTTTCTTCTTTCTTTCTTTCTTTCTTTGGGGTTGTTTCTGTTGTTGTTGTTGTTGTTGTTGTTGTTGTTGTTCTTCTTCTTCTTCTTCTTCTTCTTCTTCTTCTTCTTTCTTTCTTTCTTTCTTTCTTTCTTTCTTTGGGGTTGTTTCTGTTCCTATTCTTTTCACCCCGTTCTTCTTCTTCTTCTTCTTCTTCTTCTTCTTCTTCTTCTTCTTCTTCTTCTTCTTCTTCTTCTTCTTCTTCTTCTTCTTTCTTTCTTTCTTTCTTTGGGGTTGTTTCTGTTGTTGTTGTTGTTGTTGTTGTTGTTGTTCTTCTTCTTCTTCTTCTTCTTCTTTTCTTTCTTTCTTTCTATGTTTGGGGTTGTTTCTCTTCCTATTCTTTTCTCCTCCGTTCTTTCTTTCTTTTCTTTGTTGTGTTGTTGTTGTTGTTGTTGTTTCTTCTTCTTCTTCTTCTTCTCTTCTTCTTCTTCTTCTTCTTCTTCTTCTTCTTCGATCGTGTCATGAATCTTTTTGATTGATTTTCTATAAAAGGACGGGGCTTTTTGCTAATCGATATTGATTTCAAAAAACTGGAATGGAAGTTATACAATGAATGGTTATCTTTCAATTGAACTTGCCGTTGGCTTATCTCTTCTTTAGGTTACGCCAAATAATCTCAGCTATAAAAAACGAAAAGAAAATGGACGGCTACCAACAGATCAAGATGACTAAATAAGATAATATCCATTTTTTCCCTAATGAACACAAAGAAGAAGACCAGATAAAGATGAAAGAAAAAAATGACAGTTAAGGAAAATAGAAAAAAAAAAGAAAAACAAAGTTTAAAAAAAAAAAATGTAAAAAACAATAAAATAAGGCAGAAAAATGAAAGAACAAAAAAATCTTTAAAAAAATCAACACGCTTTCTTTTGACTCCATTTTTCCTCCGAAGAATCTCTTTACCTTGCTCTTTCCTCCTACCTTTTCCTCCTATTTTATTACACCTTACCCCCCTCTTATATATATGTACATTAATATGTGTGTATGGGGGAGAGACTCCAAGGCAAAATGCTAACGTGCTGGACTGTTAGCTATTTTGCTACGAAGTCTCCCTCCTATACAGACATATTAATGTACATATATATAAGAGAGAGAGAGAGAGAGAGAGAGAGAGAGAGAGAGAGAGAGAGAGAGAGAGAGAGAGAGGAGAGTAAAAAATTCCGCTCTTTCGCCATACACACATATTAATGTACATATATGTATATATATTTACCAACCCCTCCGCACGGGCAGGATGTGACACAAGGTCAATTTCTTAAGCTGAGTTCAACAGGTTTGAATTCAGAGTTTTCCTTCTCCTAGACCGGTTGCCTAACCAAGGTTAAAGAGCCCAGTCTGCCCTACTATTTTTCCATAGCTGCAGGGAGAGCAGGATTATACCTTTCCCAAGGTATTTAGCGCTAAGTGAATGCAATTAGCACATCCAGGATTTTGAACTCGGGCGACGAGTCCATTTCCTATGACTTTTAACATTACACCACACGCTTCCACATGTCATATGTATAAGAGAAGAGAGAGAGAGAGAGGAGAGAGAGAGAGAGAGAGAGAGAGAGAGAGTAAAAAAATAACCGCTCTTTTCGCCACATATTAAATATGTATAGAGAGAGAGAGAAGAGAGAGAGAGAGAGAGAGAGAGAGAGAGAGAAGAGAGAGAGAGAGAGAGTAAAAAATCTCTCTTTCGCCATAACATAATTAGCTTATATGTTAGCAGTTGTAGAGCCGGATCGCACCATTTTGATTGCCGGGCGAGAGAGAGATTTCCTATGGCGTATAACCTATTACGCCTGGTACAGTTGAGTAATTCATACATACCACATATTATAAGAGAGAGAGAGGAGCAGAGAGAGAGAGAGTTGCAATCTTCTTTCGCTGTATTTACGTGCATAAGCTGTAGTTTATCGAAATTATCGCCTTTTGATTGACTTTACAGTGTAAATATGAAAGAAAGGAAATATTTTTAACTCTATTAAGCTGCCCGCTGCACCCCGACGTCCAGGCCCCGACTTCACTTGTACCTAGGTATTAATATTAGAATTACTGCATTTTTGTCCGAAGCAAGATACACGTGTCCCTGACTGAGCAAGATAGCGGGGGAAGGGGAGGAAGGGAAAGACGTGCAGGTTTAAAAGTCAAAAAAATAAATGGTGACCGGAGCGTGACCCCCCCGGGAATTTGAGAACCGGAAGTTTCGGGTGTTGACCGGAACCGGCAGGTCACGTGGTGGCGTGGAAAACGAAAAAAAAGGACCGGTCTTTTTGGATTTGGGACATCGTAGGGGTTAAGACCTGCCCTTGGTCCCGTGTGGGATGACGGTAGTTTAATAGTTCTCTCTCTCTCACTTTCTCTCTGCTTTTCCTCCTCTCTGATACGAGCCCACCAGACGAGCACGATAATAAAGGCAAGCAGTTGTGACTACATATTTCTCGCGTTGTAATTTTTATCAACAAGATGACCGCCACGTGCCGAAGACATTTTTTTTAGTACGGTGAATATATCACCGCCGCCACGTTACGTATATCGCTTTGGGGTACTGTGACCATATATGGCAACGTTACATGGACCATCATTCATCATTCATCATCATTGGCAATTCAGTCTCGAAAGACTACGATAAAAGTTTTTGTGTGCCCCTGAAGTTGCAGCCCCTCCTGTGACTATGAAGTCCTATGTTTGAGAAACATTCTCGACCACAGATTTTGGCATTTGTAGGTTGTCCCTGTAGATGATGATGTTCGATGCTTTGTTGCCGTTTCTTTCTTATGGACCTCTTAGCTTCATGATGTTGTATCAGGGTGAATTCTGACGTGTACAGGCCTCTATGGAGATTCTGCCGCCACCGAGGTCGGTCTTGAGCCAAAATTTCCCAGCTGGAAGGGACAATGCCAAAGCACCTGAGATCATTTTTGCAGACATCCTTGAATCGCAGTAGGGGGCGACCAATCTGTCTTTTACCAGATGTTAGCTCTCCATAAAGGACGTATTTCGGGATTCGTCCATCATCCATCCGACGTACATGACCCAACCATCGGAGACGACGTTGTCTCAGTAGAGAGTACAGGCTGGGGAGTTGAGCTCTCTCTAGGACTGCTGTGTTAGTGATCCTGTCCCTCCAGGTGATGCCCAGTACACGTCTAAGGCAGCGAAGGTAGAAGGTATTTAGCCGCCGCTCTTGGTGGGAGTATAAGGTCCATGTTTCACTTCCATACATGATACATTTTTAATAAATCATACATGGACCAGGAAAACGTAAACCCCAATAGCGATTTCTTGGTATTACCGTGCGGTGAGAAATAGAATGATAATGGTGTTATAGATTCATTGTTGACAGCTGACAGACATTTACAAGGCTTTTAATTTGGTAATGAAGCAAATTAAAACTGATAAGACACCATGAGAATTAATCATCCACTTATTACGAACACGAAGAGCGGACAGAGGGAATTAATGAGATGGTTTTGATTGTCATCGTCTCTACATTATTGCAAATGAAAACGGAACGAAAAGGAAGAGTTGGATACATATACCATACACACGCATCAACGCGTCAAAAAGTGTCATCTCACTTCCTTGCAGCACATAATATCTATCAGGTGGCGTTTGTACTGTAATAGTTATTGTCGTAGGAAGTGGACACGACGAACCGAGTTCAAATCCTGATCTCGGCTGTTTATATGTCACATTGCGCCAATACTCCTGGGAAAGGTATGAATCCAACTATTTTCCCTCCAGCAATGGATAAAATAGTATGAAAGACTGGGCAATTTAACCTTCGTATAGCAGCTTGTTTTGGAAAAGGACAATTCTGAATTCAAACCTGTTAAACTCCGTTTACGATTGGTTTGGTTTGTTTTGTTTTACGGCATATCAACCTCAGTGGGTCATTTAATGCCGATAAAGTTTTGAAATAAATCAATTCTTAATGGATAATACCATTTTTTTATAAATACATTTTTCTATTTAACCCATAGATGGGACCCTAACAGGTACTACCACTCCGGGTCAGAGTGGACCAGGGAGCAATGGTGATGAATGGGGTGCTCCACATTCCGCAAATCTCCAAAACTTGAACATCACCATCAGATAGAGTTTAACGTCATTCCCAGGACATGTAGACCCGCAGCCACCACCTTCTAGCACCCATATGATAAAAAGGGGTTGGGACTTGCCATAAGGGCAATAGGGTTGGGAAAATCATATAGGTGCTAGGGCTTGACGTGACCAACCGATTGATCGGAGGGGGCCTCTCCGACTGCCCGTCTAGCCCAAGATAGGGCCAAAGTGGAGTATTGCATGTCATGAATTGCTCATCCACCTGGGCTCTATCCTTAAGCATCACGGGTCGCCACCCACGACCAACAGGTGGACCCATTGGGGGAGTCTTACCCCTCTGCAGAGGTGCAGTCGGTGCATTCTAACGCCCCAGCCGACAGGGCGGTCCATTTAAGAATCGAGGTTTTATAGCTCGTGAGAAGAGTTTAGGTAAATGTATATCTATGAAGATCTTGTGTGGAGTTAAAGGGAGATCCAATACGAAACATCGATAATTCCTGATGCACTATGAAAGCATTGGTGGCGTAAGGATTAGTTTCACTGACTATGAAGTCAGCGACCAGAGTTCAAATCCCGGACGAGGCTATCTGCATTTCACTTCGGGCTTATGCACTTGAAGAAGGTGTAGTGAGAGAGGAGACCTACCTCGTGCAACACGGTGTGCCAGAGAGAGTGGCGGGCGTGAAGACCTGCCGTATTCTCGAAGGAAGCGCGCTAGGCTTTAGACTAGCTTGTAGGACTGACCTAGAGTCGAACCCGCTTCCGTCAGAATGTGAGAGCTGTGGACGATCAGTGAAATAAGAAATAGCATAGTGGCCCGGATGTAGGTGGTCGCGCCGTGCTAACGAGTGTCGCACGTGCTGCCTGGACAATTATGAGTAAGGAGCCCGGATGTGGTGAAATTGACGTGTATTTAAAGGACTTATTCTCGCAGACCAGCGAGAACGACTGCAGTAGTATTTTGTTGTCGAGACGAGCGGGACAAAGAAATAATTTTGGATATTCGATTTTGGAGCGTGATAAAGTTGGGAGTGTTTAGACTGTCGATTGGAATCTTGCGTCAGACTGACTTTGTGACCCCCCCCCCACACACACACTGATTAGAGAAGGCATGAGTCCATCTGTTACACCCCAAAACAGTAGGAGAAACTGGAATCTTTAGTCTTATTAAGGCAACCAGTTTATCAGCAGGAAAACTCTGAACTTTTCGGAGAGACGAGTTTAAATCCTGGACGAGACTGTTTGTATTTCCCTTCGCGTAATTCTCTTTTCCAAGGGAAGTAGCGCGAAGTGAACCTAAAATTCCATCTTTATTAACCCAGATATATGGATAAATAGTAGATCAGGTTGAGCTATTTACCCTTGTGAGGGCAACCGGTCTAGGTTTACTCTGAATTTAAATCAGCTGTACTCCGTTTAAATAGTAGGCGCTCGTGACATAAAGGCATCCTCGTAGGAATTTTACTTTGTGTTGCATATCCTTTCTTACTTCTTACTTCTGGTCGTATTTTCTTCTGGCCGGCTTTGCTATTCTGCTCGTCTTTCTTGACTTGGTCTGATCTCTTCTAAGGTCTGGATTTTCTTGGGGACTTCGGGTCTGGTTTCTGTTCGGGATTTCCCCTGTGTCATTGTTAGTTTTTAGGTAATAAACTCAAGACTTCGGTTTACTTTGATGTTACTTTATTTTCAATCCCCAACCCAGACATCTGCGCAGGTGAGACTTACATCCTACGAGCTCGGCTCCTACCTTCTAACTGAGACTTACTTACTACCTAAACCGGAAGAAAGGGTTCTCTCTACCGGTTCTCACGGTATCCACCGGAAGGTTAGGACTGACGTCAAGCCTTGTCACTCATCCTTCAAGGCCGCGGGCTGTAGCTTATAACGGCCATTTTGATTTCTACACAATTGCCATAAATATTAGGTATCTAATAATTATGTAACGTTTGCAATCCTAGTTCAAATCCTGGACGTAGCTGTTTATATTTCAGATAGCGTTAATATCCTTGGGAAAGAGAAGAATCCAACTGTTCTCACGCCAGCAATAGGTAAACTTAGGACAGACTGGGCTTTTAAACCTTGGTATGATAATTGATCGAGGAGAAGGAAAACTCTGAATTCAAACCTGTTGCACACCATCTAAAAATTGACCTTGTTTCACACACTTCTCGTGGCAGAAGCGTTGACTTTGTTCCATTCGGTCTGTGTCAGAGGAGCAGGTTAAATACTTACAATGATGTTTATAGTGTTGTTAAATAAACTTAAAGAATCAATTTCAAATTGAAAAGTATACTAATTCCTAGTTCGACGACAAAAGTCCACCCAGCAATCTGCAACAATATCACAGCAGTCTTTCACAACACGCGCACAATACATAGTTCCAAGAACACCTGCAGTTCTGTCGCTCGAGCTTTCTTTTATGGTGTGTCTGATCTCGGGGAAACTTGTATACATAAAAAATCTAGTCTTTATAATTCTCTTGGCACAGAGA
>CM042141.1:75727997-75735497 GCA_023376005.1 Doryteuthis pealeii | reverse complement strand
ATCCAAATGTCAATGAAATAAGCTCAGAATGTTGTCTCTATTAATACAGCAGAAGCAGCAGCAGCAGTGCCAGTGATTGGACAATAGAAATGCCTTCGGTGGTCACGTGGTAGTCAACGAGTCTATATTTAGGAGTGACCATTTGCCCCATGCCTTATATCAAATAACTCAACAGAGGCCTTAAGGGCCCTGGTTATGACTGCATCAAGTGGTGAGGTCCTAATTCTAGAGTTCTGGGGTGTTTGGAGTACCCCTTCATCGCCATTACTCTCAGGTCCACACTTACCTGGGGTGGTAGTACCTTTTATGGTCTCATCTATGGGTTATATAGAATAAAAATGAGTTTTAAAAAACGTGCTTTTGAAAATTGAAAACCTATCAATAATGAATACAACAAAAAACATTTTCGGCATAAAATAACCCATGGGTTGATATGCCGTCAAATTCAACTAACCAACCCAAAACAATATTAGTATTATTAGGATTATTAGGATTATTCGTACTATTGTCCTCATCTTTATTGTTATCTGTACAACATTTTAGCCGATGTGCCCTCCGACCTTCTTCAGATATTTCTCGTCGGACTCGGGAGCCTTCTCGAACTCGGGAGCCTTCTCGAACTCGAGAACCTACTTTTCGGATTCAGAAGCCTTCTCGAACTCGAGAACCTACTTTTCGGATTCAGAAGCCTTCTCGAACTCGAGAAACCTACTTTTCGGATTCAAAAGCCTTCTCGTACTCGAGAACCTACTTTTCGGATTCAAAAGCCTTCTCGAACTCGAGTACTCGAGAACCTACTTTTCGGATTCGGATTCAAAAGCCTTCTCGTACTCGAGAACCTACTTTTCGGATTCAGAAGCCTTCTCGAACTCGAGAACCTACTTTTCGGATTCAGAAGCCTTCTCGAACTCGAGAACCTACTTTTCGGATTCAAAAGCCTCTCGTACTCGAGAACCTACTTTCGGATTCAAAAGCTACTTTCGGATTCAAAAGTCTTCTCGAACTCGAGAACCTACTTTTCGGATTCAAAAGCCTTCTCGTACTCGAGAACCTACTTTTCGGATTCAAAGCCTCTCTCGAACTCGAGAACCTACTTTCGGATTCAAAAGCCTTCTCGAACTCGAGAACCTTACTTTTCGGATTCAGAAGCCTTCTCGAACTCGAGAAACCTACTTTTCGGATTCAGAAGCCTTCTCGTACTCGAGAACCTTCTTGTCGTAATCTGGAGCCATCCCTTTATTCAATCCACGGGAGTTTCCTGTTCTCATTCCGCTAACCATAGCTGAGTACAGCTATTAATCTCTGTTAATTACTATTCTAGTTAGTGTAGCCCTTGACCAGAATTGAACAAGAAGGTTTTCGAGTTCGAAAAGAAGGTTCCCGAGTCCGACAAGAAATATCTGAAGAGAAGGTTGATAGGCACATCGGCCGAAAGGTTGTACAAATAATAATAATAATAATAATAATAATAATATGAAAGTCAAAGTGATACCAATTGGAGTTGGTGCACTTGGAACGGTCCCAAAGGCTTGGGAAAGGGACTGGAAAATCTGGAAATCAGGGGAAGAATTGAGACCACCCAGAATCCTGCACTGCTACAATCTGCCAGAATACTAAGAAGAGTTCCTGGAGACCTGAGGAGACTTGCTGTCCCTCAGACTCCAGTGAAATACCATCAGCTAACGCTGATGTGAAAAACTCAAATAATAATAATAATAATCAAGCCTCATCTAAAAAAATTCAGAAAAATAGTACCTCAAAAACATGTTTAGACTTTTGTCTCCTTCGTTTAACATCTCAGCAGTGTATCTTATGAAGACACCAGACACGTATTGATTCCTTGATTCGACATCTGCAATGTAATTTGTTCTGTTGGAATTTTCAGAACTCTACTTAAACAATTCCTATAAATTTCCTTCTTAATTTTCACCTGCTCTAATGAAAGACATTTTGTTTTTCAGAGTTATACACCGATCATTGCTGTTTTTAGATATTACATATTGATTAGTCTATTATTTTTTAACAAATTCTCTTATTTTTCTCTGTTCGTGGCACACAGAATTTTGCTTATTCAAACTTTAATATCTACATTCCAACCACATATTCTAAATATATGAAATAAGACGAGGGTGAGTCAAAAAGTAATGCTGTTGTATTGTCCTCGGTCGGAAAACGAAGCTTCCGGGAAAAAGACAAAGAAAAATATAAAAATATATATTTAAAAAAAAGGAGAAAACGAAAGCGAGGCTTTCCGGTCAAGGAAGCAGGGAGAAGGTAACGAAATATATAACAAACATCCGTTATCAGATCAAAAGATAAAGATGCGTAGGCGCGTCGTCAATACAAAAGCCAGAGGGTCGAGCCGACAGCAGTCAGACCACAGAGACGCCAGCCGACAGCCGAAAGGACTTCACGTCTCCCGTCAGAAAATATCCCTCGTGCACTCATTGTAAGCTCTGCGCCTTCACCAACCACACACCGAAGAAAATAAAGAAGGGTCTCTCTTTGTACATACGTATCTGTTGTTTATTGAAGTCCAGCAGTCGGTAGTAGCTGACTACTACACATACTTCGCCACGTGACCATGCATACCCGCAACGACTACTTACTTACACGATTTAGAGTAGCGAAGAAGGCGCTATATAACATATAGAATGTGATGCCAGTACGTAACAATGCCATCTTTATCTCCTGTGGGGCTTTTTTAAACTCTGAGGCTTACATTGAGACCCTAACGAGGCTCAGAGCAAGAATCCGACGACCCAACTTACCAATCGACAACGTTCTCCTTCTGCATGACAATGCTCGACCACACACAAGCGCCAGGACAAGGGATAAAATCGCCTCATTCGGATGGACAACTTTACCGCATCCTCCATACGCACCAGTTTTAGCGCCTCTAGACTATCATCTCTTCACATCTTCCTGTGTTGGTAATTATACCTGTCCTTAACAAAATGGTATTACTTTTCGACTCACCCTCGTAATACTAGTGTTCCTAAAAAACACGACCGTTATCGTCTTGCAACTGCCTCTGGCTAAAAATGAGTGCCGTCACCTCAGCTAAATAATGCACCATGCCGTTTTTGTCATAAAGTAATAAAGCGAAGAAAAAGGACACGCTACACAGAAAAATATGAAAAGGGGTGAGCGCGCGGAAGCGATAATGCTAATCTGTTTCCATCAAACATAATGAAAAGAAGGAAGGAAAGAAAAAAGAGTGAGAAAGGGTTAAATCAAGATTATTATACTTTTTACATATTGAACTACTAGAAATAGCCCTTAAGTAAACATATACAAACGTTGTAATAATTAAACTATCATACTGTGGTATATCCACAGGTCCCACTAGAGCGAAATTATACTTGTTATTCTTACAAGGTGTTTGCCTTTTAAAACACACACCCACGGGCGCGCGCATACACACACATACTCTCTCTCCATCCCCCTCTCTCTCTCCTTTCCACCTCTCTCTCTCCTTTCCCCCTCTCTACCTGTCCAATCACATTATTACGTTTAATTTCGGTAAATGCATTTTTATTTTGGAAAGGTATAAACCACTTGATCCACAAGTTATTGGTTAGATAGTTTGGTTGTAAATAACCAACAAAGGTTGATATGTCATTAAACAACGAAAATAGACCAAACACGTTACCACACATACACAATAATGCGCACATACACATGGAATGCACAAAGCCAGAAGTATTGGTCATCCAGTGAGAAGCGGACTCATTAATAATAGTTTGATAGGCCAGCGTGTTAACCAATACACATCGCGAGTGGTGTAACAGTTAACAACCTAGATTAGTAGATCATTGTAAGTGAGTTCGATTCTCACTGGGTGTCCCATACTTCTGGTCTTGTGCTGCATCTAAGCTATGCTTAGTAAATAACTACTCTTTCAGCACAGAACTCACTTTCTGATGAAATTCCATTCTTGGAACTCTTCATTGTTCTTCACTTCCTTCTTTCCTTCCTTCCTTTAAAATATAGTTGACAACTGTGAAAAGTTACACATTACAATCGCATTTTCTTAGTTTCATTTGTTTTGTTTTACGGCATATCAACCTCGGTGGGTCATTTAATGCCGACAAAGTTGTGAAATAAATTCATTCTTAATGCATAATACAATTTTGTTTATAAACTCATGTTTTTCTATTCAACCCATAGATGGGACCCTAACAGGTACTACCACTTGGGGGTAGAGTGGACCAGGGAGCAATGGTGATGGAGGGGTGCTCCACATTCCCCAAACCTCCAGAACTGGAACTTGATCCTCAGATAGAGTTTAACGTCATTCACAGGACATGTAGACCCTAAGTCACCGTCTTCTAGCACCCATATAAGAAGGATTTGGGGTTGCCATAGGAGCAGTAGGGTTGGGGCAATCATATAGGTGCTAGGGCTTGACGTGGCCAGCCGATTGATCGGAGGGGACCTCTCTGACCACCCGTCTAGACCAAGAAAAGCCTAAAGTGGAATATTGCAAGTCATGGATTGCTCAGCCACTTGGGTTCTATCCTTTAGCATCACGGGTCGCCACCCACGGCCAACAGGTGGCCCAATTGGGGGAGTCGTACCCCTCTGCAGAGATGCAGTCGTTGCATTCTAACGCCCCAGCCAACAGGGCGGCGCTCTTTCTTATTTCCTCTTCTTTCACACCTGACGAGAATTCGCTTGTATTTGCTTTTGCACACAATTTAACCCTCTTTTACTCGGTCTGGCTTCTTGTGTCATGAGCTTTGATCGGTACGCACTTCTCTTTACACCTAAATAAGATATTTTTCAGTTAATATTACATGGCAGGATATTTTTCGAATAGTGTAGATAATACTGCCTATTCCTTTGCAATGATATTTCCCTATTTTTACTTCTCCTTACTTGCAGTCGAACACAAGTTTCTTTATATATATATATATATATATATATATATATATATATATATATATATATATATATGTGTGTGTGTGTGTGTGTGTGTGTGTGTTTCCACATCCGCCACGCGTTTCTCGGTCAGCGACAATAATATATATATATATATATATATATATATATGATTTCGGTGATGTTTATTTCGCTCGGGTATATGATTAGTGTGTCATAAATATATCGGAAGTGTTGAGCGTCTTTGGGGATTATGTATTTAAAAGGACCTGCTTCTAAAAACTCTAGATATAGACACGCAAGGAGTCCACTAGGACGTGACCCCATGGGTAAACCAAATTTTTGTTTGTAAAAGGTGTTGTGTTGGAAATAGCAATGGGATGTGCATAGTCTACATATTTTGATTATTTTCTGGATAGTGAGAGAACATGTTTGTTGGGTGTTATTTGTGGTGAGATGTTTTTCTAGTTTGTTTAGGCATTTGTCTATTGGTATGTTTGTGTAAAG
Source organism: Doryteuthis pealeii (assembly GCA_023376005.1). Lineage (NCBI taxonomy): Eukaryota > Metazoa > Mollusca > Cephalopoda > Myopsida > Loliginidae > Doryteuthis > Doryteuthis pealeii. Next base: position 75,730,103 of record CM042141.1, on the reverse strand, counting down.
TGATTTTATATCTAGGCTAGCTAAAGATTTGTTTTCCATATTGGTGAGTATAATTTTTCTAAGGAGTTCACCTGAGTTTTTAATGTGGGCGTCACTAATTGTGCCTAGAAGAGGGGATAGCATTTTTTCCAAGTGTTTAGCGATCGGGTGGTGACAGAGCCTATTCCGGAGATGATGGGTCTGAGAATAAACATCACCGAAATCACTAATAGACTGAACAACATTGAACCTACCATATATATATATATATATATATATATATATATATATATATTTTACTCACATTTCGCCTCTAACATAACTTAGCTACACATGAAAATTTACTCACATTTCGCCTCTAACATACTTAGCTACACATGAACTTTTACTCACATAAATTAATATATGCCCACACCAATTGACCCATCAACCACTGTCACCGCCCCAGCACTTCAAACAAACATCCTCTACCCCTCCACTCAACTGACCCTGCGACCCCATCCCACCCAAAATTCCCCAATCCTCCTTATCTCACATCACTACACACTTACCCCCTTGACCTCCCCGGCGCCACCGCCGCCACGTGTATTTAAACGTATGCTTTGCTTTGATAAAGTCTCAAATGACTGAGGACGTCTGTGAATACAGACGAAACGTATCACCCTGTGACTTGTTTTGAGTTGATCATTTCTTGACCACTTTCCTTCTATCTACAGCATATATATATATATATATATATATATATATATTATATTATATATATATTATATATATATATTATATATTATATATATATATATATATATATATATATATATATATATATATATTAAAAACAAAAAACAAAAACACCTGTTTAAAAGACTAATGTTAAAAATGAAATTCCTTTCCACTCCCACAAAAACAGGAAGAGGAAGTGAAATACTCATGTGTATGTATATATATACACATGCATGTAAGAATTCATTTTCATATTAGCAACCAAAGCCTGAAGAAGATACCAGTAGATCTGAAACACGTGTTGCACATGTAAAACAAAAAGAATTAAACAATTTTTTCTGAGAACAAAATACATTTTGCGGACCTTTTTTTTATAAAATATTGAATTTTCTCCCGTTGGAACCAGAACAACATATATATATATATATATATATATATATATATATATATATATATATATATATATATATATATATATATATGTATATATTATATATATATATATATTATATATACTAGCAAATATATGCACCTCCGGGTGCAAGTATTTAGTTAAATTTATAATAAAATATCATATTAAATCAGAAAGGCTAATGAAACTGAATAAGAATGTAGATAAAAGATTTTGAACGGAGGGGGTATGATGAAAAATAAACAACTTTAAAACTACTCTTCATCATTTTCCTACTCGTCTTTCATTGGTACATTTTCCTAATTAAGTTTTAGTTAAATAGGAAGTAAAGAATAAAATTACAGTTAATTTCTTCTGTTAATGGATTTCTTTTAAGATTTATTGAAGAGATTTTGCTTATATTCATTAAATAAAACCAAACAATTAGAAATCAATAATACTAAGCACTTATTTATTAAATTCGAATTTTAATATAATATGCAAATAGCCTTCCCATTCACACTGTAAACCACTATTTATCTGTATATATAAATATAATTGCATGTTATTAGTATGTAGATATGGTCAACCGTATTAATAATGTAAACAATTTTATTAATAATTGAGGTTTAAAAAAATAACAATCATGGAAAATGTGATGTAATAACTAAGGGAATTGTGTCTTGAGTAGGAATATAGTTTCGGTTACAGACAGAAAAACACACAATCTCCATTATAATAAGATATATATATATATATATATATATATATATGTATATATATGATTTTATGAACTGAGCTGAAATATATATACCACTGTTTACTGTGTATACAACTCACAAATTACCTCTCTCTCTCTCTTATCTCGTCCCACGATTCTTGGTATTATTTTCTTGTCCCGGTCGTCCTGTCCCAACGTTCGTATCTATTCTCACCGGGAACTTACGAATAATCTACTCTCTCGTCGCCTCCTCTCGCCATGTTTACTTCTATTTCTCTGTACCTCCCATTACTTC
>CM042141.1:75720497-75725497 GCA_023376005.1 Doryteuthis pealeii | reverse complement strand
AATTTACACCATATAATGTTCGATCCAGGTGGTTGATATTTGCCACTTGATAAAAGGCTTTCACAATGAATGCGGAAAAATAAATAGGAATTAAGTAAAATAAACGCTACCATCAGCTTCCCATTTTATCGCACAGATCCAAGCTGCGCTACTCATGTGCTGAATTGGTGAGAGCCGGTATCGAAGCCGGAACATTGCGCCCAGATTGAAAATTTCGGATAATTCTCATATAAACAGAATCAAACTTAAATCTATGCCTACTTTAAACCGTTCACAGCGGCTCTCTTAACACTGCGATTCAACTGTTAGCCACTGATGATTAGTTCATTATAACTGAGCAGAAGGACTCAGGTAATAATAATGATAGGACTTTATTTGAATGTGGCGCACCCCTTCATCACTATTGCTCCCTGGTCCGCTCTGACCCGGAGTGGTAGTAATTGTTAGGGTCCCATCTATGGGTTAAATAGAAAAATGTGTTTATAAAAATAATTGAGTATTCATTAAGAATGACTTTATTTCAAAGCTTTATCGGCATTAAATGACCTACTGAAGTTGATATGCCGTAAAACAAACCAAACAAAACCAAACCAAACCTTTATTTGAATAGAATGAGTTCTGAGGTAAATAGATTGTGAATTTTGAAATATCCCATCATACAGGTAAAAAATACCAAGAAAATTTGGTTCAGCGGTCGGGGAAATTTGGTAGGCAAAGAGTTAAGGAATCTTTTAAGACGTTGTCCCTCCTACCTCAAAATATAAACAGACATTTCTAAAAACTGTGGGTTTCAACCTAACAAAAAAGAGCGATTGTTTCTTAAATATACTTTAAATTTGAATCGAAACAATTTTAGCTGGCGCAGGTGTTAGTGAAGACACACACACACACACACACACACACATATATATATATATATATATATATATATGCATAAATACATATCCATCATATATATATATATATATATATATGGCTTCACAATTTATAATAAACATCCCTCCAGTACAACATCCCATGTTTGTATACTTTTCTCCACAGATATTTAGACAAAATGTGACCCGTTGAGTCACCCATTCAGCTCTGGGGAGATAATTGAGATTAGGGGAAACTGAGTTTGCAAAGCGAATAAAATTAAAATAAACAAATAAATAAATACGACCGGACAAAACATTAAAATCATTTTGTATGTTAAGCTTTCTAAGAAAGGGAATGTTTGAAGTAATTTAATCTACTGGTTGCTGCTTGTGAAATTTAACATAGAAATACATTTTAAATTCTCCCGTCTCTCTCTCTCTCTCTGTTCTCTCTCCTCTTCCAGAGAAACTAAGATTATATAACGGGGGGTAATCAAGAGCTACACAGAGGAGAAAAAGTGATAGACAGAAAGTAAAGTAAGAGATTGGTCAGTTTTTGACATAAATACAAATTACGACTAATTAGAACCAATTAAAACGGATTTTTTCAAACAGAATTCAATTCTAAAAGTAAGGAATAATTTAGTATAATTTTCGTGTCATTAAACTAAACAGTAAAAAAGCCTTTAGGAGACAAAAGTTGATTCGCTCAGCATTAGTATAATAATAGATGTACACACACATATGTACTAACAAGCGTATACACACACTAGCATATACACTAAAATTAAGGGTAACAACACAGACGCGTAGGCACTGACTTGCATATACGCTAAATGTATTAATAACAAACAAATATGCTGGCCACCGCACACACATACATGCACATGCACTTACACATGTACACATATACTCTCATACACATACCTTCATATGAATCAATCGAAATAACTTTATCTGGCTTTGGCGCAGGTATATGTGTTGAGTAACTGGCCGTCATCCTTGGTTCCAGTTGTAAAATAACTTAAAGTAAACAAGTGAGTAAACCAATAAGTCCTTGTGGGATAGTGTGTCCTTTAGATCCGACGTCCGAGTGTGAATGAGTTAAGATTAGAATCAGGCATCTATAAATACACGAACAGCAGCAGCAGCACTGCCAGTGATTGGATAATAGGAATCTTTCTCAGGTCACGTGCTAGTCAACGAGTCTATAAGTAGAAGTGACTACTCGACTCATGCCTTATATACAACAAAATTCCAAAATATGTACACACACGTGTACACACACAGTTGCATTTACGCCCAAATTAAGGGAAATAACTATGTTTTTCATCTCTCTCTCCCTCTCTCTCTCTCTTTAACATACACACATTCACATACCTTTATATAAACGAGGGGCGTACGTACCACAGAAGCGCTATTTGATTTTTAACTGGGTCCAAATTAATTTAAAACTGAAATTGACTAAATAATGGAACATAATGAGGGTTGGGTGGAGCTATGTGTGTAACACTGACGTGTAAATTAGCACGGAAAAAAGCTTTTAGCAAAAATATGTTAGACGAGAATGGAAAAGGTTAAGGATGAATCATCATAATGACTGGCATTGTTTCTATTGGACAAGCCGTGAAACGTGGCGAATTGGGAGAGAGACGAGGAGAGAGGGGTGAGAATATGAAACGATTCGGACACAATGAGTTGAAAGAGCAAGACGTGCTCTCGGCTGTTGTGACTTGGGTGAAATACAAATCTCAAGAGAAAAAGAAGTGGCCTTGCGTTATTATTAAAACCTCTAAATAGCACAAGGCAAGGTGTCACCCATCACCCTAAGTTGGTTCCAGACTCCAAACATCCAAGAATTGTAAGCCAACTTCCAGCATTGCCTCAGCAACCAAGATTTGAGCCTCTCCAATGTATTAGGTTGTTACAAAAATAATGGCCGATTGAAGTGCTCGGTTTTGAAATGTCATTTAAACATAGAATCTGTTGTTTATTTCAGGTGAATTTTTGCATATATAACAATTAATGTGTGCTCAAAAATAAAATAATTTATTTTCAGATAGAAAATATTTTTGAAAAATAGGGGCCTTCAAAGATGAACATGCCTAAACATGACCTTCGCCTTCTTATGTTGCATGAGTTCAAGCTTGGGCACAATGCCTCCGAAACTGCTGCCAATATCAACAAAGCATGGGGAGATGAATCCACAAGTGATCGGACTGTAGGAAGGTGGTTCCAGAAATTCCGCATTGGAGATGAGAGTTTGAAAATGAAGAAGGTAGAGGACGGACATGCAGTCTTGACAATGAACAATTGCAGGTAGTTGTTGAGCAAAATCCACGACAAAGTGTCAGAGAAATGTCTCAGACACTTGGTGTCAGCATTGCTACGGTTTCCGCCATTTACAGAGTATTGGAAAGGTGAAAAAGCTCGATAAATGGTTCCTCATGAGCTCAATGAGCACCAAAAAACTTAGGCGGTTTGAAGTGTGCTCGATGCTCAGTTTGCGTAACACCAATGAAAATGAAAAGTGGATCCTTTACGTCCTGATATTGTCATTTAGTCTGTTAATCAAAAAAAGTTTTTATCGTTGAGTTGACAGTTCCATTTGAAGAAAATCTGGATTGGGTCCATCAGCGGAAGTTGGAAAAATATGAAGACCTACGTGAACAATGCGTCAGAAACGGATGGATAACGGATGTATTTCCCATTGAGGTCGGATGTCGGGGGTTTATTGCCAACTCAACCTCGGCATTTTTGTCTAAACTTGGACTTTCTCTACCAGACAAGAGGAAATACTTAAAAAAGATTCATGAGAAAGCTCTAACCGCATCAGCGTGGATATGGCAGTCCTATATTGTGACATCAAACCGACAAAGTCTGGTGGTATCGTGAGATACTGCTGGGGCGCCCTGGGTTAGTGGTAATGATGCTTCGGCCCCGAAACCATGCCTGAACCCAGAGTCATCATCTGATGAAGGCTTTGTTGGTTGCAATGCTACTGTGTAAATAGCAGTCATTGTATGAAGATTATTTTACAATTCAATTTCTATATCAGCACATCATCACTCCATTCGAAGCCAGAACGTAATGAACGTTGACGGGTTATCTCCCAATTCCGACAATGAGAGCGTAACGTAACAATAAGTACCTAATATAAAATTCTTTGCTGTCGACACGAAGCACAAGAGTCTCAAAACTTTATTCTACTTGTCTTGAGGTAACCTTAAATAATATTATACATTTGATAAGTACCGTTATTTTACTGTGCATAAATATTTCAATAAATTCATTGAAATATTTCTAGAGAAATTTTCTCTCTTTATTATTTTCTTCTTAAGTTTATTTCGTTTTTAATTTTCATAGATGACTTATTCTTTTGAAGCTTTTTTAAACAATCTATTGGCGGTTTAAGCTTTTCAGCTCAAACGGAGTTCACTTTTTAAATTATAAAAATGATAAATTACCACATGGGGGGAAGTGAGGATTTTAGAGGTGATTAGGTGGGAAACACTGATATAAATCATTTAAAACAACTTAAAATAGCTTTGGTATACGTATTAATGATCATGTATGCATGCCCACATATACACACATGTATATGCACATACACACGCATTCACATATAAATGTATGCACGCAGAGGCACACACAAACTTGCATAGACGTGAAAAAGGAACAAATATGTTTTTTTCTCACACACACACACACACACACACACACACACACACACATATATATATACATGCATATAAATATACACATATGTAAGTGATAAAATGGAAATGAATCCGACAGATATATTGAAAAGATAAATGGAAAAATATATACATATTGGTATGGATGAAATTTATTATATGCTGACACGTGTTTCGACTGGAATTTGCTTGCACATAGAGTATTCTATTTAAAATTATTTTCTTTGCACAGGTATTAGTAAACACACACATACACACATAGACACAGACACACACACACACACACACACACAGACACAGACACACTCACACACGCACGCAGGTACACAATTGAATATACGCCAAAATTAAGGGTGACGAATAAATATGCCTTACACACACACACACACACACACACACACGTACATATGCATGTGAAGATATACACGCCTTCATTAAATTATAC
>CM042141.1:75712997-75715497 GCA_023376005.1 Doryteuthis pealeii | reverse complement strand
TTTCCATCCCTTTAAGTAATTGTATTTAGCTATAAGAACAAATCTTTGTTATAAAATATTAAATAGCTCTTAACCCATTTTATTTTCCTTTTCTAGGGCCGGGTTAGCTCAGTCGGCAGAGCGTTCGGCTAGGAATCACAAGGTTCCTAGTTCGATACCGGCCCTCGCCAACTCAGCGTTATGAGTAGCACAGGGATCTGTGCGGTAAAGTAAGGAGCTGGTGGTAGGTGTGGCGCTCCACCTCAGAAGCAAAAACAATCTCCTTGGTCTAGCGCTAGTGAAAAAGGGGATAGGCTCCCTCGCTGATTGGCAGATACCGACTTTAGGCCACTCCGATGACTTTACTTACTTTATATATATATATATATATATATATATATATATTATATATATATATAAAGCTTTAAAATGTAAAACAGTAAATATAAAAACATTGAAAATGTTGCATATCATCATCATCATCATCATCATGTCGTGCTGACAGCGTGAATTCCTATGACTCTTTTTCACCACCCGTCCCTATCGTCATCATTCCAGGCCGGTCCTTCCTCATATTTCCCTGTTCTTTTCTATATATAATATATATATATATATATAATATATATATATATATATATATATATATATATATATAAAAGAAAGATAGCTAAAATATAAGACAGTAAATCTAAAACCATTGAAAAGTCATGCTGATAGCACGGATTTCCATGGCTCTCTCTTAACACCCATCTCTCTCTCTCTCTCTCTCTCTCTCTCTCTCTCTCTATATATATATATATATAATATATATATATATATATATATATATATATCATTGCTCCTGGTAAGGCGTTAGTACAACATCCAGTATAGGTACATAGCGCTTGTATGTAAGTTTTGGTGATCTGACGTTTCGGAGTCACTGCTTCTTTGTCATTACTCCCAGGACCACTCTCACCCGTAGTAGTAGTATGTTTTAGAGTCCCATATATGTTTAAATTGATATGTTTGAAAATAATTTGCATCAAATAGGAATGCTTTATACAAAATAACTATAAATTATTTGTATTAACAATAGTTGCTGTAACTGTTTATAAAGGATTTATATTAGTTATTATTAAATAGAAATGATTACGAGGAACCACATAGTTATTAGTATTACATAGGAATACTTGAAACCATACAAGTGTATGCAAAAACTCTTAACTATTTGCATACTTTAAGCTATTTCGAATGGTTTTCCCAAGCAAAGTACAAAAGCTGATGGTTAGTTCATTATAAGTAAAAAAAAAAGTAGTCATCGGGGTGGGCTAGAGTCGGTATCAGCCAGACAGAGGGGGAGTCTGTCCCCTTTTCATTAACGCTAGACCAACAAAGAGATTGTTTAGGCATCTGAGGCGGAGCGCCACACCTACCATCAGCTCCTCACTTTACCGCACAGATACGTGTGCTACTCATACGCTGAGTTGGCGAGGGCCGGTATCGAACCAGGAACTGAGCAGAATGATTCAGATTACAATAGTAATAGGACTATTTGAATAGAATTCGTTCTGAGGTGAATAGATAGTGAACTTTGAAATATACCATGAAAAATTGGTACAACCATAAGGCAAATTTTGTCGGCAAAGCAGTAGAAACAACTACACAAATAATATAAAATATAACCATACAGTTTACGTGATTCCCTAACTTGTTGGCTTTAAAATAAGCCAGGCCTGTTGACATGCCATTAAAATTATTTAATCAGTCAGCACTATTTCCAGATCCACGCCTGTTGCGCATGTAAAACAATCTGTAAATAAATCAAATAAATTCGTAATGCAATAGAACTGTGTGCATCCCCCCCCCCAATAAAAAACCACAAAACTTTTAAGAAACATGCACAAAAATGTAAATATGAACGTGCAATTCCTTAACGTCTATGCATAACATAGGCATAAAATAACCCTAGACATGTTGACATGCCGTTATAATCAATCAATCAATCAATCAATCAATCACAAAACGCGCACGCACGCACGCACGCAAACAAAAAAAACAAAACACGCACACCCACATAGCTATGGGTCAAAAAGATCTGTTTGAAAATCATATGTATTCGATAGGACCGTGTGCAAATTAACACACAAAAAACACACACTTTTAAAAAATCACAACACAAAAACGTATGCATGAGACTGCAATTAACGCGTTTCATTAACCTCTATGCATAAAATAACTCCAAACGGGTTGACATGCCGTTAGACTTAATCAATCGATCAATCAAGAAAACACACACACACACACACAACACACACACACGCACACACACACCAATCGGTCAAATAGATCTGTTTTAAATATTTCGTATCCGATAATACTTGTGCCAAAACAACAACAACACACAACAACAACAACAACAACGAGAAACACACTTTTAAGAAAGAACAACACGAAAAATATATAAACGAACGTGCAATCAACGCTTTTCTTAATCTTGGGCATAAAATAACACGGACAGGTTGGATGCCATAAAATCCAT